>OY747709.1:50052399-50589899 GCA_963556495.2 Valencia hispanica | reverse complement strand
AAGATTCTCTTTTGTTCTGACCCACTGCTCTCTCTCTCTCTCTCTCCCTCTCTCTCTCTCTCTCTCTCTCTCTCTCTCTCTCTCTCTCTCTCTCTCTCTCTCTCTCTCTCTCTCTCTCTCTCTCTCTCTCTCTTTCTCTCTCTCTCTCTCTCTCTCTCTCTCTCT
This sequence comes from Valencia hispanica, assembly GCA_963556495.2. Classification (NCBI taxonomy): domain Eukaryota; kingdom Metazoa; phylum Chordata; class Actinopteri; order Cyprinodontiformes; family Valenciidae; genus Valencia; species Valencia hispanica. The sequence goes on along the minus strand of OY747709.1, from coordinate 50,589,734 downwards.
CTCTCTCTGTCTCTGATCACTCCGTCTGCAGAGTCGGGCTCGGTCCGGCCTGCTTTAGCTGGTCTTAGCTGAAAAGTTTAACTCTGTTGTCTTTAGTCTGTCGCTAAAGCAGAGACCTACCACATGGACGCTTCCCCCATGTGCTCCTTTAGCCAAAGCTAGTTTTATGACACTTTCTTAGACTCCATGTGCTGATATCCATCTTGGCACAAAGCTGAGATTTATGACTTTTGTCCCACAGGCTATCTGGGACTTGGGCTCCCTGGAGTGAGGGCCCCCCCTACTTTTCTGACCCCCCTCAGCTGTCTCACTGATTTCATTTCATGTTAATTGTGTTTAATGTTCACCTATTATTGTTGTCTAAGATCTGTGGTAGTTTGCATTCTTTAGAATAGATGGGATTTTCTATTTTCTAAATAAATTCCCCTTAACTTAAAGAGAAGTTGTCTGGGATTACTTGGAGTGATGCGTACAATTAATGTCCACAGCGTAAGAACTTATTCCTTCATTTGTTTAATTATCGCAGCCTTATCAGGCTGGTAATCATAAACACAAACTGAGACTGAACAATTTGGCTATAATGTATTCCTGGAATCCACCAGGATGGTGCCCTTAAACTTGGTAATAATCTGATTAATAATTGCTCTAAGCAATTATTAATAGTTATTCATAGCCAAATCCTACCTATCTGCGGCACAACAGTCCATCTTTCTTTTTCTACTGTAGCTGCACGAGAAACCATTCATGTTCCCAGATAGCAGAGTTTAGTGATAGCTGGGAGTCCTTTCTGTTTCGTTTTGGTGTCACTTTTTAAAGTTGCGCTGCAGAACGTTGCACTGCGCTCTGAGTTCCAAACATAAACATTCTGCATGTGTTCAGGTAGAAAACAGCTGGATTCGTTCGGTACAGGTGCGTACCAAGCAGTCAGAGATGTACTGAAAAATCCAAATAAGAATACATGTATCGGTACATGTATTTAGTTTGTAGTGATACACCCTGGGTTGTAAGACAATCAAACACCGATTATTGTCAGATTTTTCTTTCCTTTGAAACAAAGTGTACATCAACTTTCCTTCTTTTATTTTGAGAATCAATGCAGCAATTACTTTATTAAAAACGTATTAAAACTTCACATTTTTAGTTAGTATCTACTTCCTTCGATGGATGGTTATGTTTTGACCATTTATATCTGGAACAAAAAATCCTTCTGCATGGGAGAAAAAGGACCTTAAATATTCAGTTTAAAGGCAATAAGATGACAGAAATTAGGACAGAATTATGACTATTTGGAATTATTTCTGGGCTGTATTTAAACAAAAAATAATTATAATTTGTGATCCCCAGCTAGAAGAAGTATGGTGCAAACAGCATCATTCTTACATTTCATGTTTTTGTTGTTCTGGGTGTCTGTGAGTTTTTCTGACATGTGACCACAACAAAGAACCCGTGGTTGAACTACAAAGGGAGAGAGCGGCCAATTAAAAAGAAGAGTTTTTAACAGCAGCTGAAATGAGTTTCATTCCACCATGGTTTCTCATCAGAAAACAAGAACCTTTAGGGCTGGACAGAGCTAAAATGACTAATTATAATCTGCAAATGTTTTAAATGTAAAACACCCACAGAAGTGACCCCACCAGGGCCCAAGTGCCCTTTTTTGACCCCCCCACTCCCTTTTTTTTAATCTGGAGTGTGCACTTGTGTGGAGGCCTGCCTGTGCCCCAGTGCCCCAAAATGAACATTTAACTGTTAAAGCTGCTGTGGCAAATCAATCTGCAAAACAAGCTAGCGTTTTTTTTCATGCCTCTTAACTTTCCAACATAGCACAGCTATAAATATGTTGTGGAGATTAAAAAATAACAAAACAAAACAACAATAAAAAAAAGTATGTGGTTGTGTCGCATTTGTTTAAAAACCTCCGCCAATAATGTGAAATGAACAAGCTGTGTGTGCACCGTGCAACTCCATGACAAAACATTATCTCTCCTTTCACTATCACAGCCACCAACATCTTGTCCCAAGCCCATGGAAGAGGGGGGCTCAGAACTGGGCCCTCCACCAATCAAGTTATGGCCAAGAATTTTTAACTTTAATAGGGCTGTTTGTGAAGGAAAATATTGTCCTGATTTTGAAGTTACATAAAACCGTGTTTAGTTACTTGCAGTAGTGGTTCCAGATCTCCATCTTCCCCCCTCCCCAAACTCAGAAGTGGTTTGGCCACAGAATAAGCTTCAGACTTTCAGTTTATTAGACGGCTCCAGGTCTGAACAAAATGCTTGGTGTGCAACAGGCTTGGAGAAAAAATTAACACAGCCTCAGTCGGTCCCTCCGCTCTGATTCAGGCAGTCTCCATCACCTTGATATAAAAAAACGGCACCCCGAATTTCATCTGAGGAACACGTCTCAAAGCGCAGGTACAGCCAACTTTCATTTTCGTTTTCCCCTCCTTTCACCTTTAACCTTTACCAGGGGTGTCCTCACTGCTGCACACCGGATCTGGAGGCAAATTAAATAAAGTCACAGCTGGAGACCCTCAACCAGAAAGGTTGGACCCATAGCCTTGTAGCTCGCATCTGAAAAATGGTAGATGAAACAGTAGATGAAAATAGGCAACTGTACCAACAATTTAGAACGCAGCAGGTATGGAAAGCCAGACGTGCCACAATGTGATAAATCAAAACGTCCCAAAATTGCTCATTATACATGTGAACATTTTAATATTAAAACTTGAAATGCTTTTGTCAAAAAAATTAATTTATTCATATACAAATAAATTAATTTTATTTTTATATTTAACTATATATATATATATATATATATATATATATATATATATATATATATATATATATATATATATATATATAGCGGCAATCACAGCATCAACTCTGTCTGGAAGCTGCAATTTCCTTCCATTCTTCCTTGCAAAACTGTTCCAGCTCTGTCAGGTTGTGTGGGTATTGGCTGTGAACTTAATTAGCAAGTTCATTGTTTAGATTACTAACTAACTAACTAACTAACTAACTAACTTGTAACTGATGCTGTAAATCCATAGGTAAACCTCTGTATTGCCATTAAAATGGCTCATCTTATGTTTTAAGCTGAAATGTTGGACATGCCAGGACGAAACTACACAATGGTAAAGAGGTGATATTCAGTCTCGCCACCATTCTCTATAGAGGTTAGCAAGATCCAGTTTTTATTTGAGTAGTCCACTTCCATTTATTCAAAAGTAAATTTGCATATTAGCTAAATATTTAGCTCTGAGCTAAATATTTAGCTAGAAGCTAGATATTTAGCCAGCCAGTTTAGCTTGTTTGCTAAGCATTTAGTTCAAAGTTAAATATTTAGTTTGTAAACTAAATATTTAGTTTTAAACAGTGAGATTTATGAATTAATAAATAACATGGATCAAAATATGACTTTGAAAAATGAGCCCCCCTTTTTTTCTCTTCTGACAGGCTAAATAACCCAAATTGTTGATAACTTCTTAACCACATAGAGAATGCATGCTTTAAATATGTTAAAGTAAAAAGTCTTGGCCCAGTTGTCCTCCTTTTGTTTTTGGAAATCAAAATATGGTCATGCTAGATTTAGGCCAACACAAACTAGGGCATAACTATGAATCTGAAGCTAAAAAAAACTTTTTTTTTTACACATGCTTTAACCTTTATTCCCCTAACTGTGATACCACTAAATAAAATCCAACACAACTAATTACCTTCAAAACTCACCTAATTATTAAATAGACAGAGTCTGTTTGTAATTTTTGTCTTAGTTTTACCAATTCAGCTGTGCTGTGAAGGCCTCAGAGGTCTGTTGGACAACATTAGAGAACAAACATCATGAAGACCAAGAAACACAGCAGACACAGCTGAGTTAGGTTAGAAAATAAGATTTTCAGAGAATTGAAAGACTTTGGCACATTTGCAAACCTTCCAACTCATGGCTTTCCACTTGAACATAATTCAGAGAAGCCCATGGCAACACTGGATGAGCTGCAGAGATCCACAGCACATGTAGGAGAATGAGGTTCATTGAAGAACCATGAATTGCCCTTGTTAGAAGATGGTCGCAGTCCACATAGAGGACACAGAAAAGAGGTTAAAAAATTTGATCTGGTCAGATGAGAACAAAACCGACTTTCGTCCTGCTGTATGTGGTGGAAAACCAACAATGGGTATCACCTTGAATCCACCACCCACATTGTGAAACACGGTGGCGAAGGCATCATGCTGTGGGGATACTTTTTTCAGCAGGGTCAGCGAAGCTGGATGGAGACAACCCTGGAAGAAAACATGTTGGAGGCTGAACTTGAGACTGGTTTTAGGAGCTTTTACTTTTTATAGGGGCTCTGGGTGAGGATTTGTGAATGTACACAAAAAATCGTTTTAAGCTATTTATAGTTGATAAAATTTTTTTACAAAGATGATTTCTAACCAGTAGGCTACTCTAGTACTGACACATTGTTCCTCTTAAACATAAGAACAGCACTTTGGTCAGTTGCGACTGTTTTGAAGTGCTTTATAAATAAAGTTGGCTTGGCTGACTAAATGAGTCTCCTAAGTCATATAGCTATTTTTTGTATCAAAGATATGCACATGTATTACTATGCTATAAGCTGTCATGAATTGTGAAGATGGACCAAAGAACTTAGAAACAAGGAAAGGCCATCAAGGAGACCTCAACTATTACCGTAATTTTTGGACAATTGAGCGCATTTTTTTTATTCATGCCGGGTTAGAAAATAAAACATATGTTAGCCTACCAGAAAAGTTGTTGGTTGCTATCTTCATCTTCCTCTGATGTTTTTCATGATGAGGGTGTGTACATAATGCGCAAAGTAGCAGTTCAAAACCAAAACTAGTGTCTTTTTCGGTGAATAATCTTTCCCCACATGCCTGTTTCACTTTTGTGATTCCTGCTATAGATCCACCACCTGGAGGCTGTTAGCCAGTAAAAATCCAAAAATATGCCGCATCGTTGTATAGGCCGCAGGGTCCAAAGTGCGTGAAAAAAAGTTATGGCTTACAGTCCAAAAATTACGGTAAACAGAAAACAGGGCATTTCTGCCTGAGCGCATTCCTCATGTCTCGCTGCTGCATCCCAGCAGTGACTGGGGACCACTGAATAAGTGGGTTTAAAACCGCACATATAAGCACTCAGTAATACAGAAGCCGCTCTGCATCAGTCTTCTGAAAGACCACCACAGCACCCTGTCTCACATCTAAATCATATTGAACTGTAAGCGGCATTCTTAACAGTCTGGGTAGGGAGGGGTCCAGAAGAGAGATATGAAAAGCATGAACAACACTTTAGTGACTAATGCAAATCTAAAATGATACCAAGAAATTAGCAAAACAAAATGCAAAATGCAAATGTTCTGGTGGAAAGTGGGCTTTTTTATCCATTAGTATTAACAGTTGGCCATGAGCCATTCTTTCCAACACCACTCCTTGAGAGTCACTCCCCTGCCGCTTTTTGATGCATCCCTGCTCCAACACACTTGATGGGATGCTAAAGGGGTATTTCTGGGTTCTCAGACTCAACCTTTCACAGAGGTCAGGATGACCAAAATGAGTGTTCCTTCCACAACCCAACAATTTACATATTAGCTAAATATTTAGCTCTGAGCTAAATGTTTAATTTAAAGCTAAATATTTAGCTAGCCAATTTAGCTTGCTAGCCAAATATTTTGCTCTGAGCTAAATGTTTAATTTGAAGCTAAATATTTAGCTAGCCAATTTAGCTTGCTAGCTAAATATTTACCTTCAATCTAAACATTTAGCTTGATAAGTATTTAGTTCTAAGTTTGATATAAGTTAAATATTTGTTTCGTTGACACGCTAAAGGTTTACTTTGAAGCTAAACATTTAATTTGTAAACTAAATGTTTAGCTTGTAAACTAAATATTTAATTTGTAAACTAAATATTTAATTTGTAAACTAACTATTTAGTTTGAAACTGACATTTATAAACAAATAAATAACATGGACTCAATAATGGTTTTGAAAAATGAACCTCCATTTTTTTTTCTCATGACAGGCTAAATGACCAAAATTATTGCGGTTAACTTTTGACTGTGTAATGGTGCGTTCACACCGCCCCAAACGTCAGCATCAGTTACAGCAAGATTACATGTAAAGTCTACGGTTGAGTTCATCAGAGGTCTGTCAGAGTCTCTGCCGGGCGTTGTGTGCGTTGTCTCTGTCAACTTTTCAAGCGTTACCTGCGTTTCAAGCTGCAACGTAGCAAACGCAAGCAACGCAGAAGTTCAGCTAGCTGAACTTTTGACGGACTTGACGCAGTGTGCAACCAATCAGAGCGTCTCAATGTAGCGACATCACCACACGTATCTTGAATGAAGCAGGAGCAGGAAAAAAAAACGAATCAAATATTCGATGCGTTGCCTGACGCAGTGCGGTGTGAAGCAAGCGTTGCAAGCTTCAACATACATGCGTCAAACTGTTTAGCTAATACTTGGGGACTTTCCAAAGATTTAGCCAAAGAAATGGGTACACATTGTGTGTTTGTTACAAGCTGTTGGAAACACGGTGCCTGAAGATCCCCTTTAAAGTTGTTCTTTGCCACATTTTCTATAATGTGCAATTTAGGAGCCTTTTTGTGGTTGAATAATTAACAGGTCAGAATTAAGTTCCTTCACTAAAAGACTGGTCGGCTACTGGTCTGGAAGTCAGTTTAAAAAAACAAACTTTGAGAGACCTTCAGGAAGTCTGGAGAACTGTTGATCAAGTCAACTTTAAAAGAGAAAAATATGGCTCAAGGGAAGTAAAAGTTAAAGAAAAACTGTGATGATTTAAGGCTTTAACATAGCTGTGCGGTTGTCAATAATGTTTAGAATAGAATAGAATAATCCTTGTTTTGTCCCACAAAGGGGAAATTCAGCTGTAACAGCAGCAAAGTGACAGATGATAGAAGCATTTAGATTCACACAAGTAGAAAAAGTAGAAAAACAATTAAGAATAATATATATACATTAAGAACAAAATTACAAAAACCAAATTACTGTTCGGTTTTTTGAATGTGCAACTGAGTAGGGTAATTTAAAAACAAAAAATATTAACAGAATGTGCATGTGTGGTTGTGGATTAAAAAGTAAATGCATTATTTACAAGAAGTTAACAGAATATAAACTGAGAAAACAGATGTGCAAATAACAGCAGTAGAAATGCTAATTTAGGGAGTTAAACAGTGTAAATTACAGCTGAGGTGTAAACATTATTGAGTTTGTTGGGAGATTTTGGTTAGAGTCTAACAGCTAAAGGGAGGAAGGACCTGCGAAAACGTTTCTTCATGGTGAGACTGAGGTTGAAAGAGCTGATTTTCAAACATTTCCTCACCCTTTTCAACATCACCTCTTCACTGAACTCAGACGTTCTTCAGCTCCAGTCCACCTATGGTATGCTGCTGAACTTCTGCTTCTGTCTACACAGATCTTATCCTGAGTCTCCGATATGCAGCCAAGTTTTAGTACAAAACCAAAAGTCTTTTATTTCAGGTTATGTGATTAGGTAAAATTATAAATAGGGAGAGGTTATTCAAGGAAAATACTTGGCAGGAAAATGTCTTAGTACAATTGATGTGTGGAGGTATCATCTGATTTTCTCAGGATTCCCTGTAATTGTTCTTCTTTTTAATGGTACTCTGGTCTTCCATAGATTGGTCGAGAACGATCTCTAGTTTCTAGGGTGTAATAGTACACCTACCTATCTATCCTACCATCCCAAACGAAAATGTGTGGAGATGACAAAGCACTGCTTGGACTTTGTGCTTTGTTCAGATCAGGTTAATACCATCACCACACTGTTGTGCATTTCCCTTTCATTTCAGCAGCATAAGAGACACAATTCCATAGAAAACAACATTCTGAGTTTGTGGTTGGTCCACTGTGTGGAGGACCTATTCTGCTGACCTTTTTCTCTTTCAAAGGCTATAAGAACCTTGTTACAGTGCATGGCATCATAAAGGTTTTGATAAAGGTGGAGCCCTCAGCAATCGCCTGGATTAATGACTACCTGACAAACAGACCACAGTTTGTGAGACTGAAGGATTGTGTATCAAACCAGGTGGTCCGCAGCACAGGAGCACAACAGGGGACTGTACTCTTACCCTTCCTTTTCACTCTGTACACCTCAGACTTACAGACTGCAGAAATACTCAGATGACTCTGCAGATCAGAGATGGACAAGAAGCTGAATACAGAGAGCTGGTGGACCACTTTGTGGTATAGTGTGAAAACAATCGTCTTACCATGAATGTGAATAAAACAAAGGAGACTACTGTAAATTTCAGAACAAACAGGGATAAGCCAAACACTGTTTCCATCATGGGAGAAGAAGTGGAGGTGGTTGAGGAGTATAAATACCTCGGAGTTCACCTTGACAACAGACTGGACTAGACTCAACAGTGAACCTGTCTGCAAGAAGGGACAGAGGAGACTGTACTTCTTGAGGAAGCTTAGATCCTTCAAGGTTTGCAGCAAGATGCTGCATTTCTTCTACAAGTCTGTTGTGGAGAGTGTAATCTCTTAGGCCATCATCTGTTGGGGTAGCAGCATCAGAGCCAGGGACTTAAAGAGGCTCACAAACACTTGAATCCAAGATGGCTGCTGGTTGGAACTGTGTTTGTTACTTCTAGCAATCTAACAAATATCATGAAAGGAACTTAACATCCAAGAGATTAATCAAGTTTCTTATCTTCACAAAGACGTTTTGCTTCAGTTTGCGGGAGTATTTTCTACAAACTCTGAAGTTTTGAGTGGTTTTTTTTCCTCTCTGTTTTTTTTTCACGTGCTCCATAGTCACCAGTAGGCCTACTGGATTATCTGGAACCTGGAACTCTTTTTTTCCTTTCTCTTCTAAGAATTTAAATTGGTGAACAAGAAACATGACGACTAAGAGGTTATCAGAGGATATGGAAGAAGTTAAGAAGGCCTTTAACTTCATGTCAGATGAATTCAGTAAGGTGGTGAAACAGCAAACGGGCCTACTGGACTCAATTGATGAAGTAAGACAATGGAAGACTGTGATTAAGGAAAAAGATAGGAAGATTGAAGAGCTGGAAAAAAGAGTTGAAGATTTGGAGCAGTATACAAGAATGGAAGATGTTGTGATTTCTGGGCTGAAGGCGGACCACTACAGCAGGTGACAAGGAGGGGGAAGATGCACCAAGAGGTGAAAAGCATTTGCTCGAGCAACAAGTCATTCAGTTTTTCAATGATAGAGGCATTCCTTTGGATGGCAAAAACATAGCTGCATGTCATACTATCCCACAAAAACAAAACAAGATGTCAACTATCATACTACGATTTGTGAATAGGAAACATAAAGTTGAGCTGTTAAAATTTGTAAAGAAACTGAAGGGAACAGGAGTATAGGCAAATGAGCATCTTACAAACAGAAACTCTGAAATAGCAAGAGAAGCAAGACTTTTGAAGAAGGAAAAGCATATTCAAGATACCTGGACAAGGAACTGTAAGGTATTCATAAGACTCAATGGGCCACCAGAACAAGCCAAAGTGATTGTTGTCAGAGATATAGCATATCTTGAGAGATTCAAACAAAAGAAAAAGGGTTTAGTAGAGAAAGAGTGATCTTCTTTTTTTATTCTTGTGATATTAACAATATCTGATAAGTGTGAGAAAAATAACCATGCATGTAAATGTGTGAACAAACTAAACTGAAATCTTTTGAATTGCAAGATCACAAATTTTATGAGTTGGATAATAGCATTGATCCAGACATCCATCTCTATCAGAATGTTGATATGACATGTGAATATTATAGTGGGGAAGAGTTGAATCCCAAGATGAAAAGGTTTTTTATTAATCCACTTCAACAGAGCCTATACAGTAATATTTCTAAAATCAAAGAGTATCTTGATCAATTCCAAAACAAGTTTGCTGTTGAAGCAATTTCAGAGACATGGTTGAAGGATGACAGAGAGTTACAGGATGGTTTTGAGGGTTATGAAATGTTTTAGCAAAACAGGATGAATAGAAGAGGAGGAGGTGTTGCTGTGTTTGTCATTTTGGATCTCAAATGTAAGGTTGTTAACAATATGACTGGTGACTGATAATTTGATGGAATGCTTAACCATTGAAATTCAGGTAGAAAGATCTAAAAACATTAGTTAGCTGCATTTATCGCACACCTGCATCCTGTATTGATCAATTTAACAAATACATTTTTGAAATACTTGAAAAACATTATGAAAAGGTGACATTTTTTGTGGTGATTTTAACATTGATTTATTGAAGGCAAATGATCATAAGAAGACTGCAGAATTTATGGATACAATGTTTAGTTTTGGTTTCTATCCGTTGATTCTAAAGCCCAGCAGAATAATGAAGGACAGTGCCACTTTGATCGACAATATTTATGTCAATAAGATAGATGGGAAGATACATAGTGGACTGTTGGTCACAGATGTAAGTGATCACTTGCCTGTCTTTGCAGTGCTTGGAATGAACGATCAGTGTATTTTTCAAGTAAAAAGGCAGAATGATTATGTTGGTAGAGTAAAAACACCAGAAGCAATTGCTGCTTTTAAAAAAGAATTGGAAAATCATGACTGGCAAGAGGTCTATGTGGAAGATACCTGTTAGATTATGTATTCTTATCTCATATGTTATGTATGTGTATATATATATGTTTTTTTGTTTCCTCTTTTATTTTATTGTAAGTTGAGAATCACTTGTTTTCTTTTACGATGCTGATGAGTGGCCTATTTTCTTTTTTATGCGCATGTATAATGTGTGACGCAATGTGTGACGCAATGTGTGCTGCGCGACGAGACTTGCAAGAGAAAGGACAACAAACAAAGAGAAGATGCCAAACAGACAGCTGAAAAGCAGGAGGATGACGAACAAACGTTTTTTTTCAAAGTGAGCCAACGTTTACTCCCCGAAAGTATTAAAGAAAGAGGACTAATGGTGGACTGTGGAGCAAAATCCCACATCATTACAGAGAAAGCAAGATTCACGCGGTTCGACGAACCTTTCAACCCTGCATCGCATTACATGGAGTTAGCAGATGGAACGAGGATGAACCTTAATGCACGGAGAAGCAGAGGTGTTCTTACAAGACGAGAAAGGAAGAACGATCAAGACCATTTTGAGGAGAGTTCTCTTTAAACCGTCATACCCACAGAGCATCATCTCCGTTCAAGCTGCCACTGCAGATGGAGCCAGGGTGATCTTCCAAAAGGGCTGAAACGAACTCATAGGTGAAGATGGGAGTGTGTTTCCAATCAAAGAGCACGAGAGACTGTTCTACTTGAAAACGGTAAATGAACCAGATCAATGCGATTCTGAATATGAAAATGTTATGTGTGCCAGGGACAAAGTAAAACTTAGCATGTGATGTTAAGACATGGGATGAAATCATGGGACATTGCAACTTTGATGAATTGTTGAAATTACCTAAACTAGTCGAGGGTATGCAGATAAATGATAAAACTAAAGTAAACTGTAACATATGCACAAAAGAGAAGTTCACAAACTGTAGGAGTAGAAAGGCCGATTCAAAAGCTAATGCACCTCTTGAACTGGTGCACACTGACTTGGCGGGTCCCATCAAACCAACTGCTCTAGAAGGGTACAAATATGCCATATCATTCACAGATGATTATTCGGGTGCCGTATCAGTGTACTTTCTCAAAAATAAGAGTGATGCAGCATTAGCCACCGAAAAGTTTTTTGCAGATAGTGCACCCTATGGCAAAGTAAAGTGTGTAAGATCTTCTGATGGCACAGAATACACTAGTAATGCGTTCCAGTCCCTTTTGAGAAGCAAAGGGGTTAGACATGAGACATCGTGGCCTTACTCTCCGCATCAAAATGGCACAGCTGAGAGGCAGTGGAAAACCATCTTTGAGATGGCAAGATGCCTACTGTTAGAGAAAGAGTTACCAAAGGTGTTATGGCCATATGCTGTTCAAACTGCTGCCCACATCAGAAATTGTTGCTATTATGACAGAACACAAAACACACCTTACTTCATGCTTACCGGATAGAGGCCAGACCTCTCAAAAATGTGGATATTTGGCTCAGACTGTTACGCATACAAGCATGACCAGAAGAAATTAGACCCTAGGTGTGATAAAGGAGTATTTGTGGGGTACAGTAAAAATAGTCCTGCATATTTGGTTTATAACTGTCAGACAAGAAAAGAGACCAAGCACAGATTGGTAAAATTCACTAAGAAAGATCGTAGTGAACAAACAACACAAACAGGCGAGGAGGATCTAGAAATAGTTGCCGGTGGAGACAGCAATGCTAGTGGGGAGAAGGTTGACAGGTCACATGGTGAAGACAGCACCGATAAACATATACTGAATGAGAATGAGATCAATGATGATCAATGAGGGTGATGAGGTGATGAGGGAGGAAGTCTCAGATGAGAATGAAAACAAAACTGATGCAGGACTCACTCCTAACCTAAAACAAAGGTTATCACAGAGAGAGAGGAGACCTCCAAAATATTTAAAGGATTACATATCAGATCCAAACAAGAGTGATGTAACAAATGTAAACATTGATTATTGTTACAGGGCAGTATGTGGTGTTCCCCAGATGTATAGAGAGGCTTTGATGTCACCTGCTTATGTACAGCTTCGAAGCAAGTCTGAGTTGTGTGTTTTTAAATCACAGTTGAAAACACATCTTTTTCGACAAGCTTTTGATACGTAGCCACTGTCTCGATTGCTGTTTGTATTTATTTATTTTTTTATTTATTTTATGTTTTTGTTTTAATTCACACGGACTACTCCGTGTGAATTAAAAGTAGTAAGTGGTCAGAATGATCAAGACAGCAGCAGGGAGGTTCCAAATCCCAGAGCATATTGAGAGATAGTGGGTAGTCTTATCTATGCCATGACTTGTACCAGGCCAGATATTAGTTGGATAGTAAGCAAACTATCACAAACCCTATCAAGTCCTAAAACACAGGACTTTGTGGCAGCCAAACACGTGCTAAGGTATTTAAAGGGCACCAGTGATTACGAGTTGTGTTTTCAAAAAACAAATGGTGATCTGAGTCTACTATCTTTCAGTGACTCTGATTGGGCATCATCTCTCAACAATAGACGTAGTACTTCAGGGTATTGCTTTAGCCTGACCGAACAAGGTCCGGTAATTTCCTTGAAGTCAAAGAAGCAACCAGTCGTTGCATTGTCCACATATGAGGCCGCATATATAGGCCTAGCAAATGCCACTCAAGAAAGCATGTATCTAATTCAATTGCTGAGTGGTATAGATAACAAGATGTACACCTGTACTAAAATGTATGGTGACAATCAGGGGGCAATCGCACTAACAAAGAATCCTGTAAACAGAAAGCGGTCAAAACATATTGATGTTAAATATCATATATATATATATATATATATATATATATATAACATATGAGATGAGAACACACAATCTAACACCCCCACTTGTTCTCATCATATGAAATCACTTGTCAGTGACATTATACATCTCTATTCATTTCCAAACAGAAAACATTTGAACTTTAACATTCTTACTTTTGATACAGGTTTTATCAACATATCAGCGACCATATCCTCTAATGAACAATATTCAATCATTATTTTCTTTTCATTTACATATATATATGTATGTTTGTATATATATATATATATATATATATATATATATGTATATATATATATATATACATATATATATATATATATGTATATATGTATATATGTGTGTATGTGTATATATATATATATATATATATATATATATATATATATATATATATATATATATATATATATATATATATATATATATATATATATATGTATGTATGTATGTATGTATGTATGTATGTATATATATGTATGTGTGTGTATGTATATATATATATATATATATATATATATATATATATATATATATATATATATATATGTATGTGTGTGTATGTATATATATATATATATATATATATATATATATATATATATATATATGTGTGTGTGTATATATATATATATATATATATATATATATATATATATATATATATATATATATATATATATATATATATTGTCCACTTCAACAGTCTTCACAAAATTACAAAAAGAGAAAACCAAGGTTTACAAAGGGTCTGGAAAGAGCCTGTAAAAAGGAAAAACAGGTTATATAAGATTTTTTTAACACATAGAACAAAGGAAAATGATGACAAATATAAGAAATACCGAAACGGATTGACATCTATTATGCGATATCAAAAGAAGAGGTATTATGAACAGCTGCTTCAAAAAAACAAAAATAATATTAAGGCTACCTGGGGTGTACTTAATAAGATCATCAAACATCGAAATAATACATGTTTTCCAACACTTATTGTAAAAAACGGTAATATGGTGACGGATGATATTGAGAGCATAGTTAATGAATTCAATAACTACTTTGTTAATGTAGGTCCCAATTTGACCAAAGAGATTTCTGTACCAGGTGGAAATGATAAAACGTTTGATTCAACTTCTAATAAATGTAACTCAGTGTTTCTTGGTGGAGTTTGTGAGAGTGACATTTTAGAAGTGGTGAGTAAATTTAAGAGTAAAAAATCCACTGATTGTAATGATCACGATATGTCACTTATTAAAGAAGTGGTTTATAGTATCCTTCAGATGGTAACTTAGTTTGTAACAAATCATTTCAAACTGGTTTTTTTCCAGATAAGATGAAAATTGCTAAAGTGATCCCATTATACAAAAATGGAGACAAACAGTTTGTGTCAAACTATAGACCAGTTTCTTTACTGCCTCAATTTTCAAAGATTCTTGAAAAATTATTTGTAAACAAACTAGATTCTTTCATTGATAAATATGATTTCTTGAATGACCATCAGTATGGGTTCAGGAGAAATCGCTCAACATCACTGGCAGTAATGAAATTTATAGAAAATATTGCAACAGTTGTAAATAAAAAATAGTTTGGAATAGGTGTATTTATTGATCTACGTAAAGCTTTCGATACGATTGATCATTCTTTACTTCTACAGAAATGTGAAAGGTACGGTCTGAGAGGCGTCGTACAATTTTGGCTAAAAAGTTATTTGAATAAAAGGTCCCAATATGTGAACATTAAGAATATTAAATCTCATATTAGAAAAGTAACTGACCATGGTTTTAAATCTGTGGGGAGGGATGGTAATGCAGTTTTATGTGGGGTCATTTTAATCTGTAAAGCACTTTGTGATGCAATTTTGTATGAAAAGCTATGATTTGATTTGATTGAAATGAAAGTAAAACAAAATTTATGTTTGGAGGTAGTAGGAGTAACATTGAATTAAAATTGAATTTAAATAATGTTGAAATTGAAAGAGTTTATGAGACTTAAGTTTTTAGGAGTAGTAATTGATGACAAACTTTGTTGGAAGCCTCACATTGAATATGTGAAACCGAAATTATCGAAGTCTATTTCTATTCTTTATAAAACAAGAGATTTTGTTAATAAGAGCTGCCTTCACTTAATGTACATTTCTCTTTGTTTGCCTTTCATGATATACTTTGTGGAAATGTGGGGGAACACATATAAAACATATTTAGATCCAATAATTAAGTTGCAAAAAAGAGCTAATAGAATAATAAATAAAGTTGGACACAGGGATTCCACAAACCAGCTTTTTATAGGATTATCTTTGTTGACGTTTATGTATATTATTTATTATAAAACACTAGAAATGATATATAGATGGAAAAGAGTGTCCTAATTTGTATTCAAAATATGTTTAAATTAAGACAGAGTAAATATGATTTGAGGGGGTCTTATGTGTTTGAAATACCTAAAGTGAGAATTAATGTTAAGTACAGATGGGTGTCAGTATTGGGTGTGAAGTTATGGAATGGACTTGATGACAAACTGAAGATGTGTTATTCTATGACATTTTTTAAAAAGATTTTAAAAACTCAAATAATCCAAGTTTATTGAAATTTGGTTTGATGTTTAATTTTGTGTCGATTTGATTTCTTGATTTAATTTATTCTTGATTTCTTTTCAAATTGTTTTGTAACTCATTTGCCAGCGCTTGTTGGTTTAGGTTTTGATTAATCCTATCAGGGTACAGGATAGGCCAAATATAAGCCACTGGGCTTCAGCCTAATCCTTTTTCGGTTGCTGTCTGACTGATTACTTTCATGTAAAATAATCTTTTGTTGTTGTTGACCGAAATAAAGCATAATATTATTATTATTATTATTATTATTATTATTATTATATACCTGATAAAGAAGGCTAGTTCTGCAACTGCAAGGACCCTCCTTATGAGACCATCTTACAACAACAGAGTGTCTTCAGTCAGAGGCTTCAGCAGTTTCACTGTAACACAGACCACTACAGGAGATATCCTTCCTGCCCACAACCATCATCATCTACAAAAACTCAGTGAAGATTCTTGAATAGCATTATTTACAACATTTAATTTCCCTCTGGGATCAATAAAGTATTGTTGAATTGAATTAAATATGCATGCTACAGTCTTGTGAAATGTTTAGGAGGGAGTGCTGCCCCTTTGGCAAAAAGGGGTTTGTGCAAAAATATCAAAAGCAATAATTTTATTACAGATGTTTTCATATGAAGTAAATATCTTAGTGACAGGTCTTTCATCCACCCTGTGAATAAATGTACTCAGAATGGAAGTTGGATGTTTCCAGATTACGGTGTTACAGTAAAAGATGGATTCAATTCCTTTTATATATATTTACCAGAAGGAAGGAGACAAATAATTAAGGAAAGTAAATCAGTTGATTTCCTTGTTACTCACAGTTATAAAGCATTTGTTTCCTTGTTTCCTGTTTTCCACTGCTAGTCAAGCTTTGGGGAATACTTTGGAGACGTGATTTTAGCTCCAAAATATGACGTTCTTCTTCTTTTTTTTTTAAATCAAAGAACAACTTCCTCTGATGTCACTGTCTATGTGCAAAGATGGGCACAGAAAGAATTTAGTGAAAATAAATGTCTGTAGAAATGAAACTTGGGTTAAATGTTCTGTCAGATGTTCCCAGTCAACACCAGAAAACCAGATACCAGTGTCAAAATCCTGCCAGCAATAGCACCTATAATTATATTTGCCCAAAGCTTGCTGGCCTCATCTGCCACGCTTTAATCACAGATCGTCTGGCCTTATTTAAATTAGGATGTTTTTTTGCGTTAGAAATTACTAGAACGAACATCATCATTATCCCATTTCACCTCTAAATCACTTTCTTTCCCCCGAACCGCACTCAAAACAGCTGCAGCCACTGGAAAGTGGTAAAACAGTACTTAGGCTTTAAATTAGCGGCTTTACTGGGTGAATGAGTTGGTGTTGTTTTAACAAATAGCCTCGCCAACTGTTCTGTGGGACGGATGGTTGACGACATACAGATCTGCTTTTACAAACACCATACAGAATTCAAAGTTGACAGTTTTCAGTTAAAGGGAAAGTAATGTCTAAGATGAGCGTTAGTGGTTGTCTGTCTAGTGTGATCCGACAAAGCCTTAACCGTTTCCAGGTCTGAAGTTGAACAAAACAAGGAGACAGAGAGAGATGAGCAGCATTTTGTCTTTTGAGACACTGTTTAGGGCTCCCATTAGTAGACTTTTAAAAAAAATCAGCACCTTGGGCAAGTATTTAAAACCCTCTGAAACTTTTCAGCATTTCGATTTTTAAAATCACAAAGCTTAAAGTATTTTATGGGGAATTTATCTGGCCCATCACAAGGTAGTGCTTATTGGATGGAAAGTGTTTAGGTTTGTTGTCTGGCTGGAAGTTAATCTCCATCCCCCTCAAAGGTTGCACTACATATCTTTTTTGTTCATCATTTTGACCAACGTGGTCAAAAAAGTAAATGGTAAATGGACTGAATTTATATAGCGTTTTTCTAGTCATGCTGACCACTCAAACCACTTTGCACTGGAGCCATATTCACCCATTCACACTCACAAACGCGCACACATTCATACACCGATACACAGATTGGTAGACAACTCAAGGTTAAGTGCCTGAGTTGAATCGACATGTGAGAGGTGGAAGCTGGAGTCGGACCAACAACCCTCTGATTACAAGCCAACTACTCTATCTAGCGAGCCAGAGTCCCCAAAAAAAGCCAGTTATAATCATAAAAAATTATAAATCAGAACATTTCAATGGTTTTTATTTTTGATTTTAATATTAAATCAGAACAAGCTGAACAGAGAACTACATATAAAAAATGAAATTTATCGTTTCCACTTAGGAAATCTAAAGGGTAGATTTTAACGGCAGCAGTTGGTGGATGATAAAGACAGCGTTCCATTGGGTTTGGATACCAGGTGAGGTTCTACTGGTTCTACTGACTAAGATGGAGTCTGAGATTGTTTTGGAGAGCTGAGCACGATGGAGCCACAGTGGGCAACCGTGTGGAAGATGTCCACAAAGAAAGGGGTCTGGTGGTAGGACCCAGAGTTGGCATGGAGACCAACAGAGTGACTTCATCCTTGGAGGCACAAAGAGCACGAGAAGTAAACATGGAGCAGGGTAAGCACTGGTCTTAAAATCCGTCGGACAGCTAGATGGTAAATACTCAAAGTGGTAACACAGATAGGTCATCTAACAGCTCCTTAAATCCCCAGCAGGTGATGGACTGATTGCAGACAGGTGTGGAGTCTGCAGCGAAATGTCCAGCAGAGATCCTCTGTTCAGGTAGGAAAACACAAAAACACATCCACACATCAAGATCCTGACATATTTATTTACAATAAACCATGAACTACTACTGCGTGCTTATCCACAGGAAATCTTTTTCTTCCTTTTGACTTTTTGTTGATAGTGTCTTGCAACCCTCTATAAAATACATGAGTATCTCACGGTTCCCAAGAATGGTGCCACAGTAGCAAAGTTTGTATCTGTAAGGTACACACAAATTTCAGCAGCAATGAAGACACAAGTCCAGCGTTCGTCATTGCGTCTGACGATGGTGCACTTTTCCACACCTCA
This sequence comes from Valencia hispanica, assembly GCA_963556495.2. Taxonomy (NCBI): domain Eukaryota; kingdom Metazoa; phylum Chordata; class Actinopteri; order Cyprinodontiformes; family Valenciidae; genus Valencia; species Valencia hispanica. The sequence goes on along the minus strand of OY747709.1, from coordinate 50,570,736 downwards.
AAGGTTCCTCTTTGGCGCTGCTTGAATATTTACCCAGTTTCTCTGCTGCCCATGCAAGATGATGCTGATGATGAACACGATGATGATGATGATGATGATGATGATGATGATGATGATGAAAAGGAAAACGAGCAAATGCCAAAACGTAACCGCAGAGAGCTTTTCATTTATCAGGATGAAACAGCAAAGAAAAATCTGAGCATCATCTTCTTTTTCTTTTTGTTGCTGAAATTTTAGAGCTAACATTAAAAGCTCTCTGCGGGGGCGTTTTGAAGTTTGCACGTTTTCCTTTTCATCATCGTCATCTTGTTGATATAGGTTTGTTTACTTCAGAGACAGCCAGTCTTAGCGTGAAAATGTAACAAGGGATGAGCAATCTAGCTGGTAGTTAATTTCCTCTTGGAAATCTTAGACATCATTGATTCCGTTGCTCCAACTAAAGTGAAAGTAGTCTCAGGTAGAAAGAAGTCTCCGTGGACAAGTGAAAAAAGGGAGTGTCGACGAGCCGAGAAAGAATGGCGGAAAACTCGACTCCAGGTTCACCGTGAGATCTACAAAGAGAGACTGAACAGATATCAGTTAACTTTAAAAGATGCTAGGGAATCTTTCTTCTCTGAAATCATTAACAGAAACATTAATAATGCATAGACTCTGTTTGCAAAAGTGGAAAGACTGACTAATCCTCCAATGGCAGTAGCCCCTGAACTGAACTCCACCAGGGCCTGCAATGAATTTGCCAGCTTTTTCATGGTCGGTCTGTACCGCAGCACCGATCCGACTAACAATATTATACCCAATTAACACCAATGTAGAAAAAATACAGAATTCCATGAATTAAAGCAAAAAACCTTGAAGAAATCATTAACCAATTAAGCTCCTCCTCTTACTGTCTTGATATCCTACCCACAGCTTTCCTTAAAGAGTAACTCACCCCCTTCCAGAGTCCTACTCGACCAACATTTCCTGTTTGAAAAATGCGGCAGAAAAAAGGCGTTGCCTGGCGGACCGAGGAATGCACTGGGGGGAGGGCTGGGCAGCGTCAACACTTCCTTGGCTTTCCAACTCCAACTCGCTATGGAGGTGTGGCTGAGACTGGGCCTGAATTTGGACACAGCCTATATACAGCGGCATGATTCTATGCTCCTCTAATCTGGAACAAACTTCCAGACAACTGCAAAGCTGCTGAAACACTGAGTTCTTTTAAATCACAACTAAAAACCATCTGTTTAGAGCTGCCTTTGAGTAATGTTTTCATGTATCATATGTTTTGTGTGTACTTCTTGCTTTATTGCTGTTTTTACTTTATATGCTTTGTCTGTGTTTTACTGCTATTTTTATTTTCCCACCTAATCATGTAAAGCACCTTGAATTATCTTGGTGTTGAAAGTGTGCTATACAAATAAAATTGCCTTGCCTTGCCTTGCTTTGTGAACGCCAGCCAATAGCATTTCAGGTAGCATTGTGAATAGGTATTCCAGGTTTCCATACTGCATTTTCTTTCCAATATTTTAGATATGTGCTATGTGAAGAAAAATCTGTGAATAGTTGAATTTTCTGCAAACAATTTGGAGTTATGTTCCACAGAAAAATCTGTGAGTGAATAGACGGGGGTCCTCTGTACTTCCAACAGATGTAAATATGCTTAAACTGAAAATTATGATTTGTGAAGAAAACGAACAAATGTGGTTTATGTCCTCTTAGGCAATCAGTATTAACTCCATGCTTGCAATCGCCTCCATGTTCCTGCTGGGAAAACAGTGATTCCAGCGCATGAAAGGAAAAAAGCTTCGCTATGATTTCACAAAAATACATCAAACCAACTATGGGTGACTCCCAGTTTAAAAACACTTGGGCTTACTTTAAAAGAGCTGCCATGATGGGCTCTGTTTAACCAGACAATAGCCGACAAACATCATGGCTTCAAACATCAGCTGGATTTTAAATTACAAGCGATGGAGGTGTCGTTTTATTGCCTGGCAGACAAAGGCGTCCCATGGAGCAGTCCGCTATTCATTTCATCATCACAGATGCTCAGCCGTGCTTTAATTAATGATGTTGGTGAACCACAAATGACTAGAATGAACATTATAATTGTCACTTTACAACTAAATCATTTTCTGCTCTTCCAGCTCCACTCAAAACACTGACAGCCAAGAGCTTTAACTTACTAAGTGGACAGTGGAAGAGTGGATGGTAATTAAGTTCTAAATTAGCTGCTTTGCTGTGTGAGTGGGATCATGTTCATGTTTCAGCTCTTTGCATTCTGTAAACCTGCTATAGTTTGTGAAGGATTCAAGCCCGACTAGAAAAATCTGCATTGACAAAGTAACTGAACAGTGATGCACAACTTTATTGTGCTATAAAGCAATCGACCCTTCAGCCTAATTCTATTATTTTATCATAGACAATTTAATCAAGTGAAATAGTCTCTTTTAAAACTTGTTTTATTAGTTTCACTCTTAACTTCATGCACACTGCATCAAGCAAAATTAAATTAAATGCAACAGTCTCGGAATTTTGTTAGATTTTTTGTTGGACTCTTTCGCTGTGGCCTATATAAGAGTTTTCTTCCCCACACAGATTGAAAAGCGGACGCTAATGTTTTTGTTACTTTTTACTGAGTCAAACCAACTTAATGTCGGTACTTAGAAGCATTGAAACTGCATGGTCCTGCTTGTTGACGGACACACGTCTGTTCATGTTGCATGTTCATATGTGATTGCCATAAAACAATCACAAGCCAATTCACGGTTTAGTAACTCAGTCCGCTTGCTGGTAAGTAATAGTAATCTAATAACTGTTTTCATTCTTAATCCCTTACTTTACTCGTTACTTGAAAATGTAATTGGATTACAATAATGCGTTACTTCTAATGCGTTACTGCTCATCAATGTTAGTACTTAAATATCTTTATTGCAATTTCTTAGAGAAATAACACTGAATGTGATAGGGAAAACAGATAACTAACAGAAAACAAACAGCTACCGTTTGTTGTTTTGTTCGTTTTTACACAGACAAAAGTGAAGCAAGGAGCATTTGGAGAGTGAAATGTGTAAATAACTGACAGAAAGTGAAACATGTGGCATCCAAGAACCACAATGGTCCAATATTTGCTACAATCAAACTACTTTCTCTTTTTAAGCACCTAAACTTTTGTATAATAATTATTCTTCTCATTTTTGTAGAAATTGTGTTATTACTGCAAAAACATTTCTAACCAAGCCAAGTCAAATATTTAACTAGAATAGTGGGACGATGGTACAACAGTTGGCCAGCGTCCGCCTGTCAAGTTGCCAACCGATCTGCATAATAGTGTATGAATGTGTGTGCCTTTATGAGTACAAACATGTGAATGTGGCTCCAGTGTAAAGCACTTTGAGTGGTCAGCATGACTAGAAAAGCCCCATAGGAAGTCAGGGAGTCTTAGCTTGTCTTGTTGATATTTTGCTTTCAGGTTAGAACTATTTTACTCTTTGTAAAACACTTTGTTCACCAAAAAGCCTGTTTTTAATGTGTTCAAATGTGTTAAAAGAAAGCAAAAGATCCGACTCCAGTTGCCTTGAATTTCTAGCAATTGTTAGAGGTAAGATTATGCTACTGCAATACAAGATAAATGTAGAGTATTCAGAATGTGTGAATATAGAATATGGAGGATTTAAAACACACTTTAATCGTTAAAAAATAACATCTTTCGATGTGCACGCTGCCTCTCTTTCAATTTCCTAAAGCATATTTAGATAATTTTTATTATCTACCTTAAATAAATAAAACATTAAATACACTGATACCAAAATGATTTGTGTTGTGTATTCTGTTTTGTCAATCAAATATGTCAGTATTATTATATGTCTAATTGATCATAGCTAACCAATGTGACCCTGATAGAAAGTGATTCTTTTCATCCATAATGTCAATAATTAAATCATACAATGCTGCTTTGCCCCATGAATCTCGGTATGAACTCTTCTTAATTATAAGGAGGTAAAACCTTTAACGCTGCATGTACCTACATTTGTGCCAAGGTTACAGCAACAAATTAAAGTCAAATTATTGCATGGGGCAGGGGTATCCAAAGTGTGGCCCTGGGGTCGTTTTTGGCCCTTGGAATGATTTCGTGTGGTCCCCCCAACTGCAATTTAGGAACAAAACAAATTTGGTTTAGCAGAGGAGACTGATCCAGCTGGAGACTTTATATTTTTATTCAGGGAAAAAAAAATATAAAATCTTCTTTTCGTAACTTCAAAGTCAGTTGACCTTTACTAAGAAGCAGACTTTGGTGCACCCAAATCTGCTTTTAATTACTGAATTAAACTTGGCTAAATACAAGGAGTGTTTTCAAAGGAAGCGTCAGAGACCCAAAAGCTGTTGTTGATGAGAAAAAAACTATTTTTAATAGTGATTTCAATCGAGCCCATATGAAAAGAAACGTCTTTCTTTTAATAAGGGGAACAAGCAAATGATATCTGACTACAGTATTTGTTTATTTAAAATTTAACATGCTTCGTTTCTTTTTGAGAAGGCGAATGTGTTTGTGAGAAGAAGGTTTTGGCCCACGTGACAACATGTTTGGACACCACTGGTGCAAGGTAAGGAGCTTTAAATATATTTACACAGAATTCATATAAGTTAATTTCGGTAGATTTAATGGTAATCTCAAACATTTCGTTTTTTTCCATATTTTGATGCTGGCTGCTAAACTTTTGCCTTGTTGCTGATCGCTTTTTGTGATTATTTTGATGAATATTGGTCCAGACAACGATAAAGAGTAAGAACACAGGCAGTCAAAATCTAAAAACTATGAGTCTGAAAAGCCTCAAAGGCGAGAAAAGTAAAAAGAGAAAAGATTTAGTGACAACCACATGCAGATGTCTTCAATAGAGACACATACTGCGGGTGGAGCGTTTAGCTTTCTCACAATCACAAAAAGTTGACTTTGTGTTCTTTATATAATAGCCTCAACATCCTCAGATCTCAAGACACATTTTTTTCACATCACAAACAATAATTAACCCATCATTCATTCATGAGCCTAACATGCTGTCAAAAGCAGGGAGGGAAAGAAAAGCCTTGAGACAATCTGTTTGTGAACTCGAAATCAAATCATAACGTTCCTTCACCAACTTAATCTGGTGGTGACAGGAAACAAAATCTCAGAAATAATTCCAAGCATGTCTTTCAGGTTGTAACGTGTGTGAATGTGACAGAAAGTTGAATAAAAAGAGAAATTAGTTGCACAGACTTAACCTAATGAAAGGTTTGAACTAAGGAGCGATCTTGCTCTTGTCTTGTTGAAGCTGGGAATTTGTATGATTGTGTTGCCTTTGTATCGACGTAGTTTGGTATCAAGATCAAATTCCAAGCTGCTTACCCATCCCAGTCCTTATCATTCCCCCTCCACCCCTCCGAAGCCCCACCAGTGTTTAAGTGTGTCGGAGGCTGATAGCATTGACTTCAGGAATCACTCCATCTCATTCAGCGGTTCCCACACGCTCACCACAAAAGAATAAAAAAACACTCTTTACACGAACCACAAAGGAAAAAAATAGATTTCACTCACACCACACAAAGAAAAAAAAAAAAGTCACCTCCCACCCAACTCCTCTCGTTGTGCCAAACAATCCAGAGCTCCACTCTATGGGCCCCCTCTCTCTGCTACTTTCTTTCTCGTCTGCACTGCAGTCTTTTGTTCACAAACACATCTTTGACGGGCAGAAGATATTCGATCGCCGCCGGAAACACACGCTATAGTTGAAAAATGCGGGGAGTTTACACGGTTTTTGTAAGTGGGAATAAAAACGAAGACAAATGGGAAAGCGCGATAAGTGGAAATGTTCAAAATGTTCAGACTTAACAGGCTCCGAGTTCATTTCTAGAACAAAGAGCGAATACGTGAAATCTTGCATGAACTCGCTGGTTCTGTTTACGTGGGTATGTGTGAAAGCAATGACCTACAAGAAAAATATCTGTACACAAAGTTTCAGCCTCATAAAGCTGTGATCACTGAAGATTTCCATGATAAAAAAATATTAAGTACACCGAAAGTACACCTTGTAGTTACCATTTGGAAATAATTTATTGTGTGTTATCTTTAATTTTTCAAAGCTTAAGCCGGTATACAAAGAGTGTAAGGCAAGGCAAGGCAAGGCAGTTTTATTTGTATAGCACACTTTCTACAGCAGGGTGATTCAAGGTGCTTTACATGATTTGGTGATTTAAAAAACATAAAAACAATGGAAATTAAAAGTAAAAGAAACACACATTACACATGATACACAATAAAGCAAGAGAAAGATCAATAAAGCAAGAGAGCATGAACACATTTCATACATATGACATCAAGCATTTAATCGAAGGCAATTCTAAACAGATGGTTTTTAGTCTCGATTTAAAGCAGTTCAGAGTTTCAGCAGCTCTGCACTCGTCAGGAAGTCTGTTCCAGATAAGGGGAGCATAGAAACTGAAAGCTGCTTCTCCATGTTTAGTTCTAAGTCTAGGGATGTTTAGTAGGCTAGAGTTGGAGGACCTGAGTGGTCTTGGTGGTTGGTACCGTGACAACAGGTCTTCAACATACTTTGGTGCTAAGCCATGTAATGATTTATAAACTAGTAGGAGTATTTAGAAGTCTATTCTCTGAGCTACAGGGAGCCAGTGTAAGGACTTTAGAACTGGGATGATGTGCTCTACTTTCCTGGTTCTAGTGAGGACACGAGCAGCAGCGTTCTGGATCAGCTGCAGCTGTCTGATTGACTTTTTAGGCAGACCTGTGAAGATGCTGTTGCAGTAATCAATCCGACTAAAGATAAACGCATGGATGAGTTTTCTGAGGTCCTGTTGTGACATCAGTCGTTTAATCCTAGAAACGTTCTTCAGGTGATAGAAGGCTGACCTTGTTATTGACCTTTATGTGACCCTGGAGGTTCAGGTCTGAGTCCATTACTACACTTAGTAAAAAAACTACACACAGTTTTATACTTTTTCCCTACAATACATGACGTATAATCAAATTTGTTAGGGTTTCATGTGCGCTCTGGAGGAAAACCTGTTAGAAGCTACAAAATATTAGAGACTGGAGTAGAGGTTCACCTTACAGTGGGAAAAAAAACTGTCACACAGCCAGAGCTATAATGGAAGGGTTAATGTGTTAGAATGGCTTAGTCAAAGTACAGACTTAAATTCAAATGGGAATATGCGACAAGACATGAGAATTGATGTTCACAGATGCTTTCCATCCAATCTGACTCAGCAAAAAAATGTCCCTCTCTGGATGTGATAAGGTGAAGACTCCATCAATTACCCTGATGAAAGCCACAAGTTGAAAAGTGTTGGTCACCTTATCACATCTTTGATTGTCTCCATCTACCTTTTCTTTGTTTCTGAACTGCCAATAATCATACATTCATAAAAAAATGCAAAATACACCAATTTGTCTGAGAACATCATTATCTACATTGTGAATGACAGCAGGTTGCCAAAGGGTTTGTTTAGGACAGTTGTAATTCCGCTTTCATCCAGTAGGGAGAAGAAGTGGGAAACTCTTTAAGAGTTGCTTTAAACATGAACGTTTAATACTTCATAAGTTTTAGTTCCCTGATTCTAAGATAGACATTGTGGATACCATTTAGGTAGAGTTTTTTCAGTCTGCAGAGATTGTATTGCATTGCATTTACAGTTCAATAAATCAACTCTAAGACATTTTACAGAATAGGAATTGTGATCAGTTTCTGGAGATATTTTTTATATTATTAGTATTTTTCTGATAGTCAGTTTTGATACTCGGGTTTCCACAGATTGTGCTCAATTTTTATATGGTGGATTTTTTTTTTTATTTTTTTTTTATCTGAGCCTTATTTGCGTTGTTATTCCTGGTCTCAGCGCTGTTCCGGCAGCTTTCTCCATGTGCTTTTAAGCTAAAACAATTTCAAGGTCAGAAAATGTGAAAATGTTTCAGATAAAACGCCAAACAATTGTAGTTCATTCAGTTTTTCCAGCATCTAAAGTTACAGACAGTAGAAAATTTTGATCTTTCATTTCGTTTTTGCATTACTTTGACATTTACAAGGGATGCTTTCCATAAACATTTAGGAAACGACTTCAACCACGCACAAGTTCTACAAATTAAAAGTGTGGGGGGGGGGGGACTGCCAGGTCAGTGCCACATGTCAGACAGAAGGAATGCAGACAGAAAGTGGTATGACATATGTTTGAATCATGAATCCTCCATCCTGTCTACTTTGTTTGATCTCTGTCAGCCGCTGGAAATCATTTTTTATTTCACCATGTCAAAGATAACCCAGTTTTTAATGATGAGCAATGCAAGAATGCTCATAATGTGATTCGAGTCCTGTAATTTGCATGTATGGTATGTAGGTATTTGGAGCCGAGAACACCAGAATTATGGTCATAATTTTAGAGTGCTGTCACACGAGATATTTTGGTTTTTGTGCTGAGAATCTGATGCCTTTGTGAATTGTAGGAAAATTCAAACAAGCAGCTCCTGTTCATGACAAGTTCCTGATTCTGCATACATATGTATGAAGCCTGTGTTGTAGCAAGTGTTAAACATTTATGTTATATTTGAACTGGAAATAACAAGCCGTGAACATGCAATATTGTTTTTCCCTTTGCTAAATAAGTAGATTTTTTCCTGCTTTTTGAGATGTGGGTTTCCAAATCTTGTGACAAAAATAAGCAAGAAGATCATTGGCAATAAGCCCAAAATAACAAAGTAATTTTTTAAGGATTATCAAGTGCATAATTATGTTTTCAAAAGTATTTACAAATAAAACTGATTAAAGTGTAACATACATTAGTGTTTGACCATCTGAGTGATCTGTACAACTAGGTTTCTACTGCAAGTCTTTAGGCGTATTTCACTAAACCAAATTTGCAAACCTAAAGACTGAAATTCTTGCAAGTAGTTCAAGCTAAGTCAGGTTGGATGGAGAGAATTTAAACAGTAACTTTTTGATCCTGCCATAACTTTTTAGGTTTATATTTTGATTGCACCATTCATCGTATGCTTTGATCTAAATTATTCCAGTGCAGCCCTGGCTTTCTGCTTGTGGTTTTTATCCTGCTGGAAGGTGAAAACCTCCGGCCCGAGTCTCAAATCATTTGCGGTCTTCCTCCAGGATTGTCCTGTAATTAGCTCTGTTCATCTTCCCATTAGCTCTGAGCAGCTTCCCTGTCCTTCTGAAGACAGGCATCCCCACAGAATGATGCTGCCAACACCAACATAGGGAAGGCGTGTTCAGGGTCATGACCATGGTTAGTTTCCACTACGTATAGCATTTTGCATGTTGGCCAGGATATCTGACTATTTCCTCATCTAGCCGTTTAAACTTTTCCACATTTACTAGGTGCCATACATGAGTTCTGGCACACTGAAAACAGAGCTTCTTACAGCTTTCTCTTAACAATGGGTTTCTTCCTGTCACTACTTTATAAAGGTCAGATTTTATGACTAATCGTCAACAGATGGGTGGAGGTGTAGTAGCCGACAACCTAAGCTGAGGGGTTGAGGGGAATGTAGTCCAGACAGACGTTTCTCCCTGGATCTGCCTCTTTCATATCTCATTCTAACGGGCCGGGTCATCCTGAGCTATCTCTGTCTCTGCAGTTATGCTGCTATAGCCTCAGACTGTTGGAGGACAGACTGACCACTTTTCTTCACTCTGCTACTTTTCTCTTCTTCTACTCTTCAGTTGCATTTTTTGCTGTTATTTGAAGTGTTAACTTTATGTTTTCTCTCCGTGTTTTTCTCTCCATAGAAGCTACACCTGGTCTGGCGTCCTGTTTGGCTGTGAGGCCTTGTTGGAGGGGGGACATCGGCTGGGATGATGCCCCCAGTATCTGAACATTCTCCCTCTCCTGTTATCAACTTTTTACTTTCTTTAACATAAAAAGTACTCCTACATCAGTTCTTCTGTTCTTTCTGTGTCTCTGCTCTGTCTTCTCAAACTCCCAGATTGTCATTGCAGATGTCCGCTCGTACTGAGCCAGGTTCTGGTTCTCCTGGTGGTTTCCTCCTGTTAAAGGGGAGTTTTTCGTCTCCACTATCCCTACAGGCTTGCTCAGTATGAGGGATGGCTGTGAAGTCAACGACACAAAGCAGGTGACTGTTTACTGTGCCTACATGTTTGTCCAGGAGGAGTGAAGGCTACGACTCAATGACCCGATGCAATCTGCCGGGTTTACTTAGATAGAAAACTTTTAAACTGATTGGAATGTATGTACGATTGAATTGAAATGACTTGTTAAGTATCTTGAGATGGTGAGTTGTGAATTAGCACTATATAAATAACATTTAAAAAATAAAACAAAACAGATTCTCCCACCTGAGTTGGGAATCTCTGCAGCTCCTCCATAGTTGCTATGGTCCTCTCAGCTGGTTCTCTAATTAATCTGTCTGTCAGGTTAGGTAGATGGTCGTGTCATTTTAGGTTTTCTCCATTTTGAGACGATGGATTGAACAGAGCTCTGTGAGATGTTCAAACTTGATATATTGTTTTAAACCCTAAAACTGCTTTAAACTTCTCCACAACGTTCTTCTAACCTGCTTAATGGTCTTAATAATGGTTAATCGCTGATGTTTTTTTCTTTTTCTTTTTTACACGTGTCCTGCCTGGCAGTGTGGCACTCAGAATAGATGTCTGAGTGCTAAGGAGGAGCCCAACAGATTTATTTTCACAAGTGAAACACTAAAGCTTTTACTATATTATTCCACTTGACATATATATATATATATATATATATATGTATATATATATATATATATATATATATATATATATATATATATATATATATATATATATATATATATATATATATATATATATATATATATGAAATCTTTATTAGAAATTGCTATGGGTTTATTTCAAATGCTATGGACATGGAGATGGAAAAGATAAGGAAAAGGAAAAAAGATGAAGAGAGGTGGGACAAAAAGTTAAAGGGACAGAGAGATTTGATGATAGAGGAGAAATAAAGAAAAAAGTCTGCTTCTACACGTGCAGGATGACAGGGAGAGAGAAAAAAAATATATAATATTAAACATTTTAATAAAAAAGCCACTGGATTTGTAGCACCTCAGGCTTTTCAGATTACTATTTGTAAAAGAAAATAAAAAAAGAAAAGGGAATTAAATGAAGATGATGTATAAGTGTGCACTAGTTTCTGTTAGTCCATCACATGAAACTGTAACGACTACATTAAGCTTTGTGTTTGTAATAATACTAAATGTGGAAACGCTCAAACGTGTATGATTAGATTTGTGATGTCCTGCATGTCTGTTAAGATTTTAAATAATAATCTGGGTGGACAGCTGCTTTTTGTCCTTAACTTAACACTCTGTCGTCACTACAGACAAGTATGACAAAGGTCGACCAAGCCAACCCAGACAACCACTGGTCTAGTCATTTTTTACATTTGTATTCGTGTTCTACTCATCCTATAATCAGTGTTTTTTTAAGTGTTTTCCCTCGTTAATGCTTGTATTTTTTTTTTTTACATTTCCTGTGACTCTTGTGGTGTTAATTTGCTAGTAATTTGAAAAGAACGAAGGCAGAGAGAGAAAGGAGGCTGAAATGCAGCAGGTGGATCGGCCCAGGAGTAAAATGCACAGAGGAAGCCTCAGTAGGTGGCTCTCCTATGCTACCTAAGTTATACGCCACCATGAGAAATGCATTTGTAAAGATTTTTTGAAATATATTTCTTGGGGTGGACTGACAGGAAATCTCAGAAACAGGGAGAGATGACAAAGTTGCAGGCCAAACAGTGAGTGAGAAACAGTGAATATTGCAGTTTTTGTGCTGTGCACCTATCCTTCCTGTATCCGCCTGGGGAATTTTTCTCCTATGTTCTTATCTGTGCTTGGGCTTCCTGTCGTTCCACATTGTCTTGAGATTAAATGAAGGAAAATGGTCATACAAATTCTCGAGAAAGGCCCCAACTTGGGACTAAACATAGGAGGTAGGACTGAATTGTTGTTCCTACTAGGAACGGTTAAAAATGTGACGTTGCTTCAGAGCTAGTGGATTACTCTGTTTGAACTCCGATTGTTTCTCAAAGAAGTTTGTGCTTTTTGAACATCTTGTTTGCCTTCTGTTATCCTATCAGTGATTACTGTAAACCTTTCATAATTAGTGGATTGTAGGCGTGTAACGGTACACAAAAATGACGGTTTACTACATTTTTGGTACACTTTAAAGGAACATGGGGGAGGATCTGTAAATAAAATAAACATCCATGTCCTGTTTTTTTAATGCTGTTTGGTGATGAAGCGTTATAAACCAAAAAGAATGAGTCCACCCACGTATCGCTCCATTTTCTTAAACTGGCTGTTTGCTGCAAAATGTGCTGCAGTTCGGGGCCCGAATTTCCCGCGCTGTCCTACGGATGTGACGTCAATTGACACGGCTTGCGCGTTCTCGACAGCTTTAAAAGAGGAAGAAAAATGGTCGCAGACCTCCATTGATTTAATTGTGAGAATGGATTCTTCTCTTCTGCAACTGGGAAATGACCGAGGACGACTCACAGCCCACTAAAAAGTGGCACTAAGAAAAAGAAGCATGTCACTGTGAAGAGGTGTGTTTTTTTGTGAAGCGTTTGTGCGCGCTCCCGTGCGGCTGGCTGCAGTTACTTGCAGCGCCGGCCGCGTCGCTCGTGAGTTTCGTTTCTTCATTCTGCCCCCTGCTCCTTTAATCAAGAAAAATAAATACAAATATGCATTTTTTCCCCTGAATTCCTTCCTTTCAATTCTTAAAATTATTTAGATTTTATGTTCTATAAAATCAAAAAGTTGAAAGTATAGAACTGACTGGAGATTGGAATCTTTTCAAATAAATAAAATAGTACAAGCAGACATAACAAGGGGAGAAAACAATGTAACTGCTTGAAAACAGTGTATTTAAGAATAAAACATGCTGAATTCACTTTGGAGTTGTTTTGATATTTCAACAGCTGGTCGGTATGGACTTGAATGCAGTATGATTTTCTATGTCAGGAAAATCCCTTCTCATCGACATGGATTCCGCCAACTTGCGTTTTTGAAAAAAATGGAGTTTGGGCTGATTGGATGCTACTGGTAGCCATGTTGGACGTCAGCTGGTTTTTCTCTAGTATCAGTGATGTTTCCATTCAGCTTGACTTTGTTTCAGGTGAGTCATTCTGTTCTGTGCAGAGCGTGTTATGGACCTTATTGCTGTTGAAAGATGCGTTGACAAAGTTCTGGTTCGGTCCACCTTTCTTTTTCTACTGTAGCTGCTTGAGAAACCATGAACGTTCCCATATAGCAGAGTTTAGTGATAGCTGGGAGTCCTTTCTGTTTTGTTTCGGTGTCACTTTTTAAAGTTTCGCTGCAGAATGTTGCACTGCGCTCTGAGTTCTGCATATAAACGTTCTGCATGTGCTCAGGTAGATAACAGCTGTGTTTATTCAGTACACGTGCAAACCGAACCAACAGGGCCGTACCAAAAAATCTGAATGGAATACATGTACCGTTATACTCCCAGTCTGAAGACAGTGACCCCCACAAACACACCAGTAACCAGAACAACAAGATGAACCTGGGGAATCTGGCCCAATCCTTGGAGCTCAATCCAACATAAAATTGTCGGGTGACATTAAATATGCTGTTTGTGATGCAAAACTGAGAATGATGTAAAGGAACAGTTTCAGTTCATACTGAAAATATTTGCGCTTGAAAGGGAAAATACAGACACTGCTATTTTTTAACAGCCTAATATGCTTCCTCACTTTCTGCTGTGTGAATGAATTAGATACATTTTGCTTTCCCAGAGCAACTGTGTCAATGGGAATAAAGCTTTGATCACTTGTTTAGCACACTACTAATATTTTAAACACCTTAATATGGCTCAAAAGAAATAATTATTTTTGTATTACTGCACCACTCTGATGATTCACCCCACCCTCTGCCCGTCAAAAGGTAACTCCTTGTGACACTGCATGACCTACAGGTCACATTCCCATAATGCATCACTGCTTTATCTCCTGACCTTCCTTTACCTCACTGGATTTCCATGTATTTCTGTCTCCTTTTTTAGCTTTTGTTTCTGAGAACGGAATATAAAGCAGTCTAATACCAAATTGCTAAAGTAGAATGAGCGAAGAAAGATTTACTTAAGAACAAACAAGCCCATTAAATAAAGATGAAAGATTCAAATAGTTCTTGCGTGGAGGCAGTGTTGTGAGAATGCTAGCGTGAGAGAGAGAGAGAGAGAGAGAGAGAGAGTTAAAGAAAGGCCGAAAATGACAGGGGCCATGAGAAAGAGAAGACAACAGGACAGAAGAGATGAGACACAAAAACAAGTGTTCGGCCCGGGAACAGAGGCGTCGTGTTTGGTGGGAAAGGTCGTATATTGTTCTGTGGTGCTTTACTGCATTAATTATAGGATGAGAAATGATAAGCTCTGCCGAAGCGCTATGTATAGACAGGCAGACAGATAGCTGTGAGAGCAACCGGATGCAAACTGTCTACTCAAAGTTTTCACCATAAAGCTTCTTTCTGGGAGATTCTATGTCTTTGTTTTAAGCGTTCGGTCCTGAAGTGTTGATTAGAGACTGTGGGCAACAACAAAATTCTTGACTTTAGTTTCTTCGGGGTGTTTTTAGTCGCTGTCCCAGACATGAAGTCAGGCCCAGGATGGGGAGACCTTCATAAATTAAACAGATAAATATGTCCGAATTTTGTTGGGAGAATCTTAGAAGTTGCTTCACCTGTTGAAAGAATTGGCTATGATGGCACACGAAACACATCCTTATACACCAGACCATACTTTATAATGACTTTTGTGACTTGTAAAACATTAACTGAGAAATATGAAAAGAATTTCTGATGTATTTTATGCCTGTAAAAGATGATTGGCAATGTTACCAAACCTGTTACATTGGAGCACTTCAAACCAGTTAACAGAGTGGTTTTATTGTGTTTTTTGCGAAAAATACAGACATTTGCAAAACTATTTACAAAAGCAACTCATACCCCTTTGTTTTTAAATGCGCTGCAGAACAAAATCTCAGTTTGAAGGAGTCATAGAAGGAGGGCTACACCCTCTGCCCGTAGCACAGTAACAACTGGGAAGTCTTAGCCCCCAGAAACATTATTCAATAGAAACTGTGAAGAGCTTCTTCTCAAATAAAGATGAGACCGAGTTCTTCAGGTGTTTTTGATATTTAATACAGCACATTGGCCAATATGGAGGACAGAGTATAGAAAAAGCATTGCCATCACTCAAGCCCAACCCAACTTCCCTAATGCAAAATATTATATAGTATTTAGCAATCAATGTTTATCTTCTATCGGTATGAGCTCAGTCTTCTCGACCCCAGCCACATCACCTCTGATAGAGATAGTGAGCATGCAAACAGTCTCACAAGATCAGAACGTTGTGCAGATATCTTCCGGCTCTCACCTCTGTAAAGCTGTAGTCTGATACATTCAGTCCCTCTAGGATTGCGATTCCCCTTCTCATCCATATCTGACACCGTCACAAATATCACAAATATCACCTATTTCACACGAGAAAGAAATATGTTGCATTTGCCAACAAAAATCACTGCCAAGGACCATGCTGTAGGACTTTGTGAGACATGCTATGTCGTACTGAGCCAGGTTCTGGTTCTGCTGGAGGTTTCTTCCTGTTAAAGGGGAGTTTTTCCTCTCCCTTTTCGCTACTTGCTTGCTCAGTATGAGGGATTGCTGTGGTTGGAGTCTGCATCAACAGGGCGCAACTGCCAGTCAATGACTCGAATGCAATCTGCTGGGATTCCTTAAATAGAAAACTAGCTAAACTTTTAAACTGATTGGAATGTTTAATGACTTTCTTGTAAAGTGCCTTGAGATGACATCTGTTGTAAATTGGCATTATATAAATAAACTAAATTGAATTGAATTGGCTACAGTTTCCTCATTCTCTACATGAAAGTGTCCAACACAAACGGTTAGTTATCGATTGACAAACATTTTTCTACCGCAAAACAACATTTTGACAGATTACAATTCACATTATTCCCTGACCACTTGATGGAGACACACAGACATTTTCAACTTTATGCACGGAGTACAGGTCATTAAAACAATAATAATAATAACAACAATAAAGATTCCCATGAGAGCATCTGAGCGTCGTCTCAGACCTGGACACTGTACTCGATGCATGTTGCAGACAGCTCATCTGTGACCAGTGTGGCTGACCACAGATGAGCAGTAGGCTACCTCCCGCTGAAGCGATAGCTTTCAAGGTAGGAAACGACTCATTCAGAACGTCTTTCCGACTTCTGATCTCTTTAATTGAAGAAATGTTCACTCATTTCAAAACTGTGGCGCTTCTCCAGTTCGGCAGCAGAGAACGGATTCGACCTCCAGAACCAAACCAGGTTGTGAGACTTTCCGTTTCAGCCACAGCAGGTGGACTGTTCGTATTTTAAGTGTGAACGTTTAATTTTCTTTTTTAAATGTTATTACTGGTGCCACAGTTAGTGATTTTTGTCACTGTGGGAAAACATTGCGTGTATTGATTTGGTTTATGTGATGGCACGATGTGGATTCTCTGTTCAGCTTATTCTGATTAAATATTAATACAAATTACTAAAAATAAATACTATTGAATATGCCATTATCATCTTAAAAATTGATGGGTATAAATAGATTATGACAGGATTTTTTTCACCCCGTTGGTCAAAATAAAATAGAAAAATAACACTGAATCACCTTACTGTATTTTTGCTATTTTTTCTACTTGTATTATTTGTTCCTGTATCATTTCCTTTTGTATATGGATTCTCAGACTGCAGGATTTCAATCAATAAGATGCATACACTAATGCTTGGGTTTATAAAAGGATGGATGGCTGACAGTTCAGTTTCTGTTGAGTAGAAGCATGTGCTGAAGGAATAACCAGCTCCAAAATACCGTCAATCTGAACTTTTGAATTTGCACCTTTAAGTTCAAGTTCTTTTTCAAGTTCTTTTTTTTCATTTCATATTTACATACTTAAAAGAAACCCAGCTTTTCTTTTATTGGAAACCTTCATCTTGGACAATTGTTTACTGTAAGCATTTGCGCACTTTAAAAAAATGTTTTGTCTGTCTTATTGTTGCGTCAGCTCAAGTTTGACACAATTTTACTATGTATTATTTGTCAAAGACTCAGAAAAGAACCACTTTAATTGTTTTTGTATTCCAAAGTTGTATGAACCCGGAATTGTTGCTCCGTTCTTTTTGTGTTCAAGAATAAGCTACAATTTCAAGAGTGCCCTGCTGGAGTGTTTTTCTAGGGCACCTATTACAATACAAATGTTGGCTTTTTAGAATGTAACATTTTAATGGATTTTTGTGAAAAATCGAACTAACAGCTTAACCAGAATTGGAGCCTTCATCCCATTTACATGTTCAGTAGAAAATCGAATTATTCAATGAAGTGTGTTCGACTCCGAGCCGGCAGGTGGCAACATGCGCCTTTTCGTTTTTTGTTGGGATTCTTCCGGTTGGACTAGAGCGTCACACACAAATGCTGGCAGCAGTGAAGCAGACGGAGTAAAAGCAGGATGTGCATAGTGAGTGAAGAAATGGACGACAACAACACTGCAGCACAGTACATTTTGTAAGTACCGTGTTGTTTGTGTTACACATGTTGTTGCTGTTGTGTTGTTGTTCCCGCTTCCACGGTCTCATCCCTTCCGGAAGGGGGAGCGCCCAAGCCAGTAAGAGCTCTGCTAAACTGGGATGTTGTTTACATGCAGAGAAATTTGTTTTTCTAACCGCATTATCTGGGTGTCTTAGCTCGATTAGGAGTAGGCCAGTTTGGTTCGGCTATATTAAGGTGTATACATGCATTTCAAATGTCCGAATTTAGATGGATTAAGGGAGTAATTTGGATTTGTCTTACTGCATGTAAACCCACTGATTGTGGCAACTGGAAGAGAAGCACAGTTGTCTTCTTCGGCGTATAATCTATCCCCACATGTCTCTCTCACTTTTGCACTTCTTGCTATAGTGCCACTCGGAGGCTGTTCTCTCATAAAAAAATCTATAAATAAGCTGCATTGCAGGGTCCAAAGTGTGTGGGAAAAAAGTAGCGGCTCATAGTCCAAAAATGACAGTAATTTAGATGGTAATTAATGTTGCTGTTAATTTAGAGCAACACCTGGAAAGACCAAGTGTCCTGAATAAGGGCAGTGTTTGACCCTCTCCCTTTGGCCAGACTCAAAGCGAATCAAGCTAAGTGTGAGTTTGCCATGGTAACAGTCACCTACCTAGGGGTAAGGGTGCAGGTCTGATCAGTGTGGGTTAAAGTTCAAGCTTTCCATCAGCATGAGACAAACTAGTGAAGAGCTACAATCACCCTGCTCCCAGGCAACAAGCTTGTCTGGAAAATAAAAACTTCTTAACACTCCTCCAATAACATGAATAAACCAAATAAACTTGTCATGCATATGTTCCCATTTTCATGTTATTCTGTGTTTTTGTTTAATTTTAATGCCCATAATGACATTAAAGCTAACTTAACGCTTTTACACAGCTCTATGCTTCTTATGTGACTCTCCACAAACTCTGTATGTAAATATCTGCACAAATCTCGAGTTCAAAGAAGAAAATACTTTAAAGTCTCTATCACACCCATGCAGTTGTGGACCATAAAACCTCCCAAAAACACATAAAAAGGAATATTTAGTAATGTTATGGAAAAGATTATAGAAAATAGCCTAATTTCTTTGCTTGGCAAGACCTTTCTGGATTGTACAGCCTTTGAATGTTTCACCCTAACCCTGCAAAATTTGACTTCAGTCCACTAATTATATCAAAGAGAGCAGACACTTTTTTTATTGAAACAGAAAATGAAGACAATGGTTATTTTTGCAACGTCAGCAAAATGCAGCTTTAAACGCTGAAGAAACTTACCATCGCTTTCAGGATAAATTAACTTTATGTAGCTTGTTGCCCCAAATTGTTCTAAAGAAACCCAAAATGACTGACACCAGTTCTTTCCAATTCACACTTGTGTTTTGTGTTATTTTCGAATGTCTCTTAGACAACTGAAAACAACTGGATCCCAGTAATTTTATGTTAAGACTGATTATTTTATGCATGTCTCCAAAATTAACAGTTTGAGTCCACAAATATGGATTATGGTTTTTTTAAAGATTCACCACTGACACCTGAGACTTCCATCAGATGCATCATGATGTTACCATTCATTGGTTTTAAGTCGCTGATAGATTTACCATTAATGTAATAAACAAGTAATATATTCAGTTCATTCATGCAGGATGTAAAATTATATCTATGTCTCATAATCCTCCTTTAAATTTTAAATAAAGGGTGTGACATGTAAAAAAATCTCTGAGTTTACTCTGACTGCAATAGAATAAAAGTAAAACAAAAAAAATCTGTGAATCTTTCAAACCAAGAAATATGGAATAAATGTGTTTATTTCAAAAAAATAGAAAAAAGCTCATTATGATGCTTGATTTTATTACTTTAGGTCATAAAAAAATAAAGATTTTATGCAAGATATGTATTTGTTTATTTACTGTTAGCAGTAGTTTACAATGTTCAGTGTCCAAGACAAAGTGGTGATACAATCTACTTCTTTACGCAAGTGTGTGTGTGTGTGTGTGTGTGTGTGTGTGTGTGTGTGCGTGCGTGTGTGTGTGTGCGTGTGTGTGTGTGTGTGTGTGTGTGTGTCCATGGGTGATAAAGGTGGGGGATTCCCGCTGAGCCGTGTAAACGGTGTGTATGTGTGTGTCTCCCATCCATCATCACACACATTTCCCTCCTTCAGCGTGTTCGAAAATAGAAAGTTGTGTGAACATGACCTCTCCCACACATAAACACACGGCACGCGCGTGCACACACAGACACGCCGGCGAACGCGCCCATTACGATGCCATTGTGTCCTGGCCTGTCGTTCAAAATGTTGCTGTGGGATTGTTTGTGTTTGCATGAGATGGAGAGATGCGTGCGTTTGCGCGTGTGTTATTAGAAGACGTAAGAAAAAAAGTGCCCGTCGCCATGTCCTCCCTTCTTCTTTCGCTGTCTCTCTCTCTCTCTTTTCTTTCTCGCCACAAAGTCTGCTGCCGCTGCCAAATTTCCTCTGTGGCAAAGGTGTGGTGCTACGGCACTGTCTCACACACACACATTCCACTTGTTAAGTTACGGAAATGGTTGGAAAGGGACATTCATGAAGCCTGATATAATAACATAGAAGAAAAAGCTGAAGTTCACAACTAAATGATTCAAATCTTTTTGTGAATTTCTGGGCAGAAATTGTTGAATTTTGTGAAAGTTTGCAACGGATGCTGGAGGACAGCTGAATGTGAGCTGACAGAAGAAACGCAATAAAGCACATTTGTTGGCTTGCACAAAAAAAGTCTTTCACATGAGTTGAAATGTGAAGAAATGATGAGCGTTTTGTGCAGCATTCAGTAATGTCTATGAAGAATGTGTAATGCTTTTAAAGCATCCCCGTTTTGCGTAAAAAGCGTGTAGCAGTATCACTTTTGAGATGGTGTCTTTTTTTATATGTATTGCTCACCTAACCATCTTGGGCTGAAAGTTTCACGCTTTATAAACACTCCATGAGCACTCAAAAGGATTTTTTTTAAAATTATTATTCAGAAAATAGGAAGAATTTCCCTATTATGTCAGCCCCTTCCAACACAAAGGGATGAACCAATATGGCAAGACTTTTGGAACAATAATAAATGCAGGGAACTCAATATAAATAAACTTCAGGGAAATTACAAATCAAAATCCAAACACCTAAGGATTGAGACAGTTAATATCAGCCTAAAAGAAGTAAATATTGTTTTAAACTGATGACTTTATTCATTGAGACAAAAAGAAGAAACCAACGATATGAGCACAGTTTGGTTTCACTACCACATTTATGCCTAGTTAGGTAGTTAGGGGTTCTTCTTTCTGAGGCTTTGGGAATCTGGCAAATCCTTCATGGAGACAAGCCATTTTGGGGGAAATATTCGGTGGACTAACAAGAGTGGAACTTTTAGAAATAATAGTTTCATTACATTAGGCATAAACAAAAAACTAACAAAAAACTATTAACGATTAAACATGGTGCTGAGAGTGGGATGGTTTGATGCAACTTTGTTGCTTCAGGACCTGGACAAATTGCCGCATTTGAAGGAATACCGAATCCTGCTCTTCCAAAAAGTCACAAAGACTGTCTGATGGTTTGTGACTTGAAGCTTATATACATGCTGCGTTATTTCCTCCTGCTGATGTGATCAGGAAAGCTCTCATTCAGAGAATCATGCCGAATTCGGATCACTTCAACTGTAGAAATGTTCCCTTATTTCAAAACTTTCCAATCTCCAGTGTGGCAAAAGAAAGCAGATTCAATCTCCATGGAGGAGAGCAGTTCCACTCCATGTGGAGCGTCCGGGCCACAGCAGGTGAAATGTCTAAAATTAATACGTCTAGCCTATTAATCTGTACCACCAATTCGTTGTTTGCTAGCCGTTAATAATTATCAAGAAGAAGAAGCGTGCTGTTAGGAACATTCTAACCGGTAGTCATGATGTAAACATTCGGAGAAATACACGCAAGAAAGGACTTGACAAAGGTTTTTAGTGGCAGAGGTGGATTGAGGAAGACTTGCGGACAAAGTACTTTATTGGAGCACATTAAGTGGACGTAAAAGGATTGTTTTTGTTCGAGACGATGGCTTTGTGGATGTGCAGGCGGAGCTAAGAACGGTGAGTTGGACATGACATTATTTGTCTTTCTGAGTGTATCAGGACAGTTTCAGCAGCGTCACTGATCAAAGCAGCAGAAAAATAAGAGAATCGACATGGAAGAAGCAGGGCTTGTTGCTGTGTTTTCTGCTTGCTGCTGTTATTAACTGGTTTGCGAGTAACTCTACTTATTTTTTACAAAGCCGGTTGTTTGGTGACGACTACTCATTGGCCTCTGAATCAGCGCGACTCAACCACACCTCCCGCTGAGCGACAATGATCTTCTATAAAGGAAGATGGCTTCTCACATACACAGCAGGTACACAGCAGGGTTGTGAAAGTAGCGGCCCCTTTTGGAGAACAAAAACATTCAAAACGTTCTGACCACCGATCTAGAAAAGAGCGATTCCAGAACGTACCTCAGCCATTCCCTTTTTGAATTATGTATAATATGAATATGTACATAGAAAGAGTGTCAAAAAGGGCCGTTTTGACCTGGAAATATTTAACACACCGCCAACGTGAGGTAAAAACATTAAGGGGTAAAATAAAAACTGCCCCCCCTCAGCTAAATTGCCCTGGCGCCAGGTCTGGGTTAGGATGGCCTTTTTCCCCTTAAGAATTAAATCATCACTTGAAAAACTGTGTTTTGTACTTACTCAACTTATCTTTCTCTGAATATTAAATTAAAAAACTTCGTTTTACGCTCAATCTTGGATGAGGTTTGAAAACATGTAGCTTGCAGGAAGTGAGACAAGGATGAAAAACACAAAGAGAAGCCAAAGGTTTGGTACTGAAGCTGTCACACCTACAAAGACTTACAGTAAGTCTGAGGACAGACCCTGACGCTACGCACGCACGCACGCACGCACGCACATACGCACACACACACACACACACACACACACACACACACACACACACACACACACACACACACACACACACACACACACACTTCCATCCCCACGCCCAGCTCCATGGGAGGCTCCTGTGGCGTCTCAGAACCTCCTGCTCGACAAACCAGGAACTACTCCCACTCACCACTGTTGTCTCAGGCTCGCTGTCATTGTGTGCCAGTGTGTTTGTCCGTGTGTGTGTGTAGGGGTTGTTATATTGTCGCACTGGAGGGGGGGGGGGGTTGTCACAGTTTTACGAAGCTCAGCAAGGAAGCTGGTTAAAAATTTGTTTTTCCAATTCTAATTCACGTTTTAAAGAGAAAATCATGACTTTCACAGTCGCCAGGGTGTGGAGTTTTTTTTTTTTTTGTTTTTTTTCACTTTCCGCAACACGTTCAATAATTTCATAAATGAATAAATCCATTGTTGTATGACAACCTGCAGCATCTTACCTTTTATTACTATCAAATATGCATTAATGACAGCTGTAGCGCCCACTGTCAGAGAACATGATGTCCCATCACCTCCATCACCCTCCACCTCCACGTTCCCACCACTTTCCCAGTGAGTTGTTATTAATCTCAGCCACTAATCATTCTGGTTGGGACTCCGGTTGGCTGAGTGACCACTGTCCTTCCCTCAAATACACACACTCGCCCACATGTTCGCCTGTAGCAACACACACACACACACACACACACGCACACACACACACACACACACACACACACACACACACACACACACACACACACACACACACACACACAGCAGATTTACATGCCATTACTAGCCTAAATGTGTCATGGTGTTTTTGCCTGTCATTTGTTGGTGAGGTTAATTATAAATGTGACATCTGCTTGTTTTATGCTGCACATTAGAGGATGTGTGTGTTGTTTCATGTGTGTGAGTGTGTGTGTGTGTGTGTGAAAGAGACGCTCCAGTCTCAGTTGGGTAAAAACAATGGAACCTTTCTGATTACATCTCCCTGAACAGGCGGACAGGGTGTGTGTGTGTGTGTGTGTGTGTGTGTGTGTGTGTGTGTGTGTGTGTGTGTGTGTGTGTGTGTGTGTGTGTGTGTGTGGGTGGGTGTGTGTGTAGTTCCAAGGGGGAGGAAAGGGTGGCCGTTAAGAAGGAAAAAGGGGGAGGCAAAGTTCTGAACTCCCCCTTATGTGTCTCACACATAGACTTGTTTCTTTCCCTCACAGCCGCCTGGCATCCCATTGGTTAAGCTCCCAGCTATATATTTTTTCTGATTGGTCAAGGCGGAGTATATATACACAGCATGGGTCGGTTAAATCTGGCCACAAGTTTCAAAACTTTCAAACAAGGTAGAGAGACGGAGAAACGGAGAGGCGGCTTGTCGGACGGCCTCGCTGACTGAGTGGAATCAACTGGCTGAACCACAAAATCCAAACAAGAGCTGTTGTCTTTTTGGGGAAGAAAAAAAAAGGAAGTGGACAAAAAGAGGCAGAGTCACTGTGGATTTTTTTTTTCTTCAGAGGGAATATTCTGCACCACAACTTGTTTGTTTTCTCCTTTCTCTCTCCTCTACCCTTTCCTCTCAGATCTCGATGCTTTATTTTAGGATTTGTGCAGCAAATCCATCTAATTCCTCTTCTGATCCTTCAGTCATTTCCAATCTGAAACACTCTTGAGTTTTTCAACCAACATAAAGCAGAGATTTGCTGGACAGAAAGGGAACGCTGCACTGGGATGAATTTAACTGAGCACAACCTGCGTAGAGAGACTTCTCTGCATCCTAGCCAAATGCCTTTTGGAGGCCGCTGGACGTCAGAGACCCCGAGTCCTGCTTCAGATGCTGAAATGGATTTTGAAGAGAGCCTCTCGGCGGACTGCAGCTCTCCCGACGCCCCTGGAGAACTGAGGAGGGCCGAACCGAGGATGGCTCTGACGGTTGGCTCGAGGGGACAGAGCCCAGATCTGACCCAGGGAGGAGGTGCGTCCGCTGGGGCGAGTGATGGAAAAGCTTCAGCGGCCGAGCAGAGGATCCGCAGACCCATGAACGCCTTCATGGTTTGGGCCAAAGATGAGAGGAAGCGACTGGCCCTGCAGAACCCTGACCTGCACAATGCCGTGCTCAGCAAGATGCTTGGTAAGGCAAACCTCAGCTTTTAACAAGCAAAGCATGTGAATGCGGTTTTTCAACTCTGAACTATTGCAATGTTGATATAAAACTCATCATTCATTGCTGAATCTATAAATGGATCATTTAGTTCACGAACTTTTTTGTGTGTGCTTAAACTGATCAAACAACACATTTTTTGCAAAATATCAAAGATTGAGAGTTCAGAAATCAGATAAATGTTAGAAATGCATCAATAAGGCGTTTACTGGCCACTTCTGGTTTTCTTCAAGATCTAATCTGCCAAATGGCTAAAAATAAACAGAAAATTAAGGAATTACAATATCATCCCAATTTATGCATCAGAGCATAAACAAATCTAACCTTTTGTTTATTTACGTATTGATCTCGTGACGAATGTATCATGTTGATGCATTTAGAGAATGAAAATTGTGGGAAATCTTAGTTTGGACACAGTTAGTGAATACAAAATAAAATCATATTCTTCAACTTCGGCCTGAAGATCACCAATTAGAGCTGATCAAGGGAAAATTGGCCAACTGAACAACGCCTCTTTAGTGAATATTTTTTACAAGATATTTACATTAAATGCTAACTTTTGTGGATCTTATTTTTCATTTATCTGTAAGCCAAAAATGTGAGCTGAAAAAAATACAACAATACAACAAAAAAATACAACAATCCTCAGAAAATATTATAACTACTCCGAAATCTAAAAATTTATAGATGAATATAATCTCTTTTTTTTAACAAACATTTTTTTACTCAGTAGGTGAGTACTGGTGCAAAGGAATGTTGCAGGAAACAAACAAAAACTAATCATAGGCAATGAAAAAGTGAATAATTGTGTTGTTGATGTCACTTTGTTACGTTTCCAGATTCAAACTAGATATTAAAAATCTGCATTGTAATTGTTAGTTAAACTTCAGATAAAAGACCTGGGAGTCACTCGTTGCAGTCCCACTGTACAGCTGGAGTTCATCTGCAGCTTAAAATGTTCAGAGTCACTCGAATCCAAACCACAAGGTTCTGGGGGGGAAAAAAAAGTTTGTTTTGCAGATCTGGAAGCAGCCAGCATTTACAACCACAAGACAAACTGTAAATATGTACGCTTGATGCAGGGCATAAATACATAAAGTTCAACCCTGGGGGGGCAAAATGTTTGTTTATAAGAGAAAGAAAATATGACAAAGCCTTCCATCTCAACAACGTGAGAATTTGTAGAAAGTGAAAGTTAAAGAGTCTTTGTTCACACCAGAGGTACATGAACATAACTATTAAGAAGACATCAATGAACTTTCAGTGTTTGTTGGGAACCCTACTAGATCCACTAGATTACATAATTTGATAGTTTAAAAACAGTAAATCATTTGGTACAAGCGTAGTCATCTTCTCTTTTTGTTCACATCCTTCAGGTCAGTCCTGGAAGGCCCTGAGCGCCACAGACAAGCGACCGTTTGTGGAGGAAGCCGAACGTCTTCGTGTCCAACACCTCCAGGATCACCCGAACTACAAGTACAGACCTCGACGCAAAAAGACCACGAAGAAACTGAAGCGAGTTGAGCCCGGGCTGCTGCTGCATAGCCTAGCTCAAGGTGGGGTCGGTTTGGGTCCTGGCGTTGGCCCTTTGGCTGCCGAAAGTGTACCCGGTGCTTCTGCTTACGGGCACCTGGCCAGCCACCCTCCCCACCACCATCACCCCCACCCCCACCAGATGCTGCCATCTTTGGGACACTTCAGGGACCTCCCGACCCCGGGACACGCAGAGCTGGAGAGCTACGGCTTGCCCACCCCGGAGATGTCGCCGCTGGATGTTCTGGAAGATGGAGCCGGGGAATCTGTGTTTTTCCCCCAACACGTGCAAGACGAGGCGGGGATGGGAGTATGGAGCGGTTATCACCGCCTTCACCATCACAACCCACATTACAGCCAGCAGCACTATAACAACCACAGTCACCACAACCCCATCGCCGTTGGTTCTGGTTTGAACAGCGGGATGAATCCAGGTCTCAGTCCGAGCAGAACTTCCAGACTTGACTCAAGAATAAGTTCTGTTGAATCAAGTATGACCTCAAGCGTTAGCTCTGTTAGCTCTAAGTTTACTCCCACTCATGCTTTCAGTCATCAAGTCCCCTTAAGGACTCCTATGAAATGTCCCCCACCTCTAGCTGATTCCTCATCCCCTGCATCCTATCCTCGTCTTTCCTTCAGCATCCCTGAGCCGGTAAAATGCCAACAAACAACTCTGAGCACAGCTCCTGTTGGGTATCTGAACCAAATGTATGGAGGCACCACCTCTGGTTCCACACATTTCACTCCCTCTCATCTAGGACAGCTTTCCCCTCCTCCTGAAACCTCTTCCTCTTCCTCTTCCTGCTCATCCTCCTGCATCCTCCCTGCATCCACCTTCGATCGCCCCGCACACTCAGACCACTCCAGTCTGGAGGCCAGTGGCCACATGGGGTCCTCCTCGGCTGAGTTTTGGTCCGAGGTGGACAGGCATGAATTTGACCAGTATGTCAATATGGGGCGGAGTCGAGAGGAGCCCTATGGAATTGTTGAAGGGTGTGGAGGTGGGTCAAAGGTCCTGGGTGGGTGTGCTAACGCTGTCGGAGGCTGTAGCAGCAACAGCATCGTTAGCAGCATTATTAACAGGGACGTCAGCAGCATTATGAGCGGTGGTGTTGGATGTGATGATGGAAGCAGCCCTCTGATATCTGCTCTCTCTGATGCCAGCAGTGCTGTTTATTACAGTGCCTGTATAACTGGGTAAATACTGGCTAAAACTCATCGCTCACAGTTTTAGCTTTGCACGTTGTTCCGTTTTGATCTTGTGACATTTCAGGGTAGGAATTCTGCAAAGAAACGTTATTGAAGTCATCGTCATGTCATCTGTTACACTAAAACTCAGAGCCACCCCCCATCCCCATGTTCAGCATAACATTATTTATCAAGCAGTTGTGCGTTGTAAAAAAGGCTGCAGCTGCTCTAAAAGTTGTCTACATCGTTAAAGCATTATTAGCTACCCTTTTTTCCAGTCAAGCTAGCACTAATCCAACTCTCACTTATTTTAATGTAAGGAAATATGACATATCTCTACATTGGAACTTTTTTTCTCCTCCTCTTTTCTCCGTTTTCTGTAAGTCAACCCCAATGGCTAGGGGATTCTCTTCATGTTAAAAATATGCTGTTGTTTACCTCCGTCAACGTCATGTGCAACCTGTTCTGATGTGTGCACCGCTAATTAATTCCCTTGCCTTGGTGCTGTGCGACAGGACACGTTCAAGGTCAGGTAAATTAAGTGGGAAATTACAGATGCTATTGTATATTATCACTTTCTGCATTTCATTTCCTTTACATTCTTATCAGCACAACAAAACAGCACTAGATAGACGAGTTAACTGCTGATATGTGACATATATACATATATATATATATATACATATATACATATATATATATACATATATACATATATATATATATATATATATATATATATACATATATACATATATATATATATATATATATATACATACATATATATATATATATATATATATATATATATATACATATATATATATATATATACATACATATATATATATATATATATATATACATATATATATATATATATATATATATATATATATACATACATATATATATATATATATATATATATATATATATACATACATATATATATATATATATATATACATACATATATATATATATATATATATACATACATATACATATATATATATATATATATATATATACATACATATATATATATATATATATATATATATATATATATATATATATATATATATATATATATATATATATATATATATATATATATATATATATGTAAGTATATAATTTTATTGGTATTGCAATAGCGCCCCCTCCAGCCTGTCCTACCTGTGCCTTGGCCAAGACTATTTAAGCTTTTGTTTTTAAATGGGAAAAACATTTTGAACTTCATTCTGGGTGCTTTACCAGACAGAAGACCAAATTATTTCATTGTGTTCTAACTGATCAGTCTGTTCAGGTCTCAGAAATGATAAATTATATCATTTGCATTGTTAAGAGACAATCAGACAACATACACAAGCCACGAAATGCTGCTTAAAGATCTGATCAAAAACGAAAAGACTTACAAACTTACAGTGATTGAAGCACATTGGCAGATTGGCCCAACAGCCCCCCCCGGGGGGGGGGGACTCTATCCAGTCTCCTCATATGTCTGTCAGGAAAGCCTGGCCACTAACACAGAACAGACCGCTGATGTCTCCCACTAACTTCTAGGATGTTTTACAAGTCAGGGTAGGTTTTCTTTTGCCGTGTGATACACCCCGTTCCCCTCTTCTGCTCAGTTCATGTCAGGGTCTAATGTCAAAGGGCTAATATGATATATTATATATAATATAATATACTGGCAAACAGATTTAAACTGATGATGATTTCAAGACTTGCTTTATCTTACCACAAATCCTCTGACATACCACACAGATCACTTGTTAAAACAAAACACAGTTTTTCCAAGTTAGGTCTGCAAACAATAGAAGCTCAGGTTTTGAAATACTTCTGGAACAAGTCCAAGAAAATACCTTTAAAAAAAAGTCAAAGTCAGTTATTCTAATTTGTTTGAATCCACCTCACACAACCAGATATGGGCATACATTAAGGTTTTTTCAGACTGTTTTTGTGTTTTTCTTTTGGAAACTTTAGTTTCATGTAGTCATTACTGTGTATTTGATTCAGTGCTTTTTGTGAAAGAGAGATTAGACTATGAAATGTTCTCTTTGCACTGCGTTTAATTTGCTAGCTGTATAGAAGGTATAATTATTTTGCAAGATAAAATGTTTGAAATATGTACAGAAATGATCTTATTTTTCTGAAAGGAAGCTTTTGGAATGATATTTACCAGCTTTCTTGCTGGAAGTGAGACTAGCGCGTCGTTTTTATATTTGCGTTGTAATGACGGTGCTAGTTAGCCTTGCTTGGCTAAAGGAAAAAAACTAAAAATGGCTGCATAAACCTGCTTTAAAATTCAAGAGTTTACCTTTCAATATATATAAAAAAATTGCTCCAAATAGCACAAAAGTATTTCTGTTTCCCTTTGTTGTTTTTTGAAGATTTTACCTAAAACAGTTGTAGAAGTGCCACTCTTTAGCTAGGCTAACAGCTAACAGCTAACAGCTATCCACACTTTGAACACCATTTTTAATATATTTGTCTTCAAAACAAATCCTGTTCAACATTTTTAGCACTTTTTTTTTGTAATTGAATAATTTTTCAATCTTTAGCATCATGTGAAATAAAAGGTTAAAATATGTGGTTTTGTTGATTAATAAACAACAGAGAGCATTCTCTCTGTCCTGTTGTCGTTTTGTGTACAGGGGAAGGAAAGCAAGAACTCTTCCTTGAAAGAAGGAGCCTGCATCTGTTCTGCATTAGTCTTGATGACACTGCTTGTTTCTTTTTTCTTCATGTACATGAAACAGTGGAACAAAATCAAGTATCTCTTACAGAGCCACCAGTTACATTTGCCATACCATTCCTGGGGGTTTAAGACTGAGCAATAATAATATTTTTTTTTCAACTTTTCTTCAGCAAGACAGACTTACTGAGAAGCAGGAGTTCACGTTAACTAGTAAAAATACGTTTCTAGTACATCTGCATTTTACATTTTTCTCTCTTGACACCACACTCTTTTTTTTCTTTTGTTTTAATTTACTGTGACACAAAAACACTTCAGAGAGAGACTGGCGTTTTTTTTTTTGTTTTTTTTTTGGAATTGAGCAATAACTTTGGGCCTTTTGAGAATAATTATCTAAGAGAATAAAGAAAACACCCAGGATTTTGGGATTAAATCAAAGGAATTTTTTTCTCAGCAGTCATATAACAAATTAAAACCAGGATTTTCTCCGAAGTGTTAGAGGGATGCTTCTAAATCTGCCTGACAGGGATAATTTTTAGATTTGCTTCAAAGAAAAAAAAAAAAGGCTTTCGTTTATTTGTTTGAAAAGGGTGTCCTGGCTGTAAAGTGATCTATTCTGTTGTATACAATAACTGTACCAAATAAACACCTTTAAGAATTTACTCCGGTTTCTGACTTTCTGCAGCAATGAAACAAAACTCTTGTTTCATGTTTTCTTTTTCTTTTCTTTTTGTTCTGGCTAAATTCAAGTAAAACCGAGATGATTATCAAGAGGTTTTAGACAGATGAAGAGCTAATTTAATCACAGATTACATTTATTTTAAAGTCTAAAGTGTGTAACCTGTCAATGAATGACATAAAAATATCCAAATAGAATTACTAATTTATCTGCTAAGTTAACTAATTAACTTACAAATAAGATAACTAATGAAATTCCTATGGCTACATAATTAAACTATATACATAGAAATGTGATGTTAAAGAGTAACTAAACCCCAAAACCCCAGTTTCTGGGATTTATTTTACATTTTGGTGTAAACTTGTTTAATTCTACACTTTTTGGTCTAAAAACGTCTTAGTGCTGCCGACTTAGGGTTGAACATGACTACTGCATTTGAATTTTGTGATTGGTGGAGAGCGGTACATCTCTGCGTCACAGGCATCGACTGTGTCACAGCAGCCATGGTCTCACAGACACACCCCTCCGTTCTTCCTGGCACCGCCCACTTTGTAGAATTTTCAAATGTTGTCTGGGGGCGCGGTTATGATTTTCCAGGGGGTTCAGTTACACTTTAAGACCTCAGACTTTACTAAAACTTTTCATTGTCGGCGTGGTAGCGTAAAATCTCAGGGCAACCAAGAGCTGTAGCATCGGTGGAACGGTTGCATTTCTGTCACTTCCGTTTGTTCCAACCTTCCTGTTCAGCTCTAAAACAGTTTCCTAGGTAAAGCATTGTCTAACAAAAAAATCATCTTCATCATAAAATTCAAGTGGATTGCGCCTGTCTCTCAACTTTCTTTGTGGAACATCGTAATTTTGCTAAATCAACCTAAAAAATGCACCCATTGCTAAAGTGAAACCTCCTCAGCAGTTAAAATTAACCCTAGATCACAGTTTAAACTAGGGTTTAAAGTTCTGTTGCAACAGACTTCAATTTGTACTAGGTTTAGAGTAAAAATGAAACAGAACTTAAAAGAGAGGTTTAAATTGAATCTGTCCTAACATTAAACTAGGTTTAGAGTTTGGTGCAATTGAATTTAAAGTTAACACATTATTTAATCTGAGTTTAAAGTTAACCCTTGTTTTTGCAATCCAGCCTTAGACCTCTGGTGTTAAAACAGAATAAATACATACACCTGATAATGGTGCTAAAAAACATGCAACCTATTAGACCTAACTGGTATATACAGTACCTCAGACTCAGGACAGCATTTCTTTTTTTTTTTTAAAATACTAAAGTAGACGTAAATGCTAGACAATAAGTCTTGAATATAAAAAGCTGCTTTGAAATCAGTCAGCTTGATTTTATATTTTATATTTTGACATGGGAAACACTGTTTAAGAAACAAAACCCAGGAATGCAGAGAGGCCAGTTCAGCAGCAAAAGTTCATATTTTCTTATTTAATATTTAATAAAAGAACTTGCAACACAGCGCAACAGGCAGGAACAAGGATGGAAACAGTGGGATCTGACAATAAACGGAAAGACTGCTTATAACATATCTTGGAAGATCTTTACTTTTTCAAGGTGTTATCGTCATATATATATATATATATTAGGGCTGTCAAAATTAATGCATTAATGCATTAATGCGGGTCGATTGATTTGTGGAATTGATGCCATTCATTTTTTTACACAATTAACGCATGCACAGAATGACCTTCCCTTTTTACCCCACAATTAAACCCGCACTGCTTTCAAGGCTTGCATGTCACGTAAACAGCATGACAACTGTTTGATAACTGCAAATAATAACAGTGGGAACCAGGGAGTAATGTAGGTTCGGTGTTGATAAATAAATAATCCCTCTACTAGTCAGAAAATTTCAATTAAAAAATACTGAATTCCTCCCAGAGAGAAATTAAGTGTTGTTGTAGCTCATATTATTAAATTTTTCAAGAAGCTATTGTAGATCCTGATGGCTGTTAGCAGGAATGATCTCCTGTAGCAGTCTGCGTCGCAGCAAAACTGAAGAAGCCTATGACCGAAGACACCGTTGTAGGATAGTCCCATGAAGAGGATCCTCAGGGTTGTCCAAAATTGAATAAGAAACTGTCAGCTTTACATTCAGAAAATGTTAACCAGTTAGTTTGCCTTAGCAACTGGCTAAAAGATTAATAGGTAAAAAGCTCCACATGTAAATGTGATTGTGTAATTCAAAACAAAAGTTCCATGGATCTCTCCTGTATGTCGTTAGAAAAAAGAGCAACAGCTTCCGGTTTCGTCCTTTATTTACACCAAAAATTTTATATTTGGTGTAATGTTACATATTTACATATATACATATTACATATTTGGGAATGTTAATTAATCGTGATTAATTTACAGCTACCCTGTGATTAATTAAATTTAAATTTTTTATCGTTTGACAGCCCTAATACAGTGGCTTGCAAAAGTATTCGGCCCCCTTGAACTTTTCCACATTTTGTAACATTACAGCCACAAACATGAATCACTTTTATTGGAATTCCACGTGAAAGACCAAAACAAAGTGGTGTACAGGTGAGAAGTGGAACGAAAATCATACATGATTCCAAACATTTTTTACAAATAAATAAGTAAAAAGTGGGGTGTGCGTAATTTTTCAGCCCCCTTTGGTCTGAGTGCAGTCAGTTGCCCATAGACATTGTCTGATGAGTGCTAATGACTAAATAGAGTGCACCTGTGTGTAATCTAATGTCAGTACAAATAAAGCTGCCCTGTGACGGCCTCAGAGGTTGTCTAAGAGAATGTTGGGAGCAACAACACCATGAAGTCCAAAGAACACACCAGACAGGTCAGGGATAAAGTTACTGAGAAATTTAAAGCAGGCTTAGGCTACAAAAAGATTTCCCAAGCCTTGAACATCCCACGGAGCGCTGTTCAAGCGATCATTCAGAAATGGAAGGAGTATGGCACAACTGTAAACCTACCAAGACAAGGCCGTCCACCTAAACTCACAGGCCGAACAAGGAGAGCGCTGATCAGAAATGCAGCCAAGAGGACCAAGGTGACTCTGGACGAGCTGTAGAGATCTACAGCTCAGGTGGGGGAATCTGTCCATAGGACAACTATTAGTCGTGCACTGCACAAAGTTGGCCTTTATGGAAGAGTGGCAAGAAGAAAGCCATTGTTAAAGGAAAACCATAAGAAGTCCCGTTTGCAGTTTGCCACAAGCCATGTGGGGGACACAGCAAACATGTGGAAGAAGGTGCTCTGGTCAGATGAGACCAAAATGCAAAACGCTATGTGTGGCGGAAAACTAACACTGCACATCACTCTGAACACACCATCCCCACTGTCAAATATGGTGGTGGCAGCATCATGCTCTGGGGGTGCTTCTCTTCAGCAGGGACAGGGAAGCTGGTCAGAGTTGATGGGAAGATGGATGGAGCCAAATACAGGGCAATCTTGGAAGAAAACCTCTTGGAGTCTGCAAAAGACTTGAGACTGGGGCGGAGGTTCACCTTCCAGCAGGACAACGACCCTAAACATAAAGCCAGGGCAACAATGGAATGGTTTAAAACAAAACATATCCATGTGTTAGAATGGCTTTTGAATATTTTCCAGATTTCAAAGCAGCCTAATAGTATGCCGTCTCTAAGGATCTGTAGCAGGTCTAGAGAGCAGTTTAAACCACTTCACTCTATTATGACACTGTTCGTTTTTGAATTATATTTTTCATTTCTTTTTTTAAAGAAAAGGTATATCAGCCCGACCCAACCTTTGAGATACATGGATGGAGGAATAGATTTACAGGTGAACTTATGGATGAGTGGATTTAATGTTGGATGGATGGATGGATGGATGGACCTAAAAATGGAGAGATCGTTGGATGGACTTATGGATGGATGTAAAGAAGAATTGTTGGGTAGATGGACTTCAAAATGTTTGAATGGATCCAACTTGTACAATGGGACATGGAACGCTCACAGACATGGAATAAAACATGGAAATATAAATAGAAATTTTATGATTCAGAAATCTTTCCACTGATCTCTTATACGGATCAGACGTTTTGTCAAATATTAGAAAGTTGGGTGGTGCAGGTGTTCCTGCGGTGGGAGCTGGCTCAGTGCTAAGATGACACAGAATGAAAGTGAATGCAGATGATGTCATGGTTTCGGAAGGACTCTGGAGCGAACACACAAGAACTCAGCAATCAACAGGAGTGCAGCTTGAACAGTAATTTATTTCTTCTCTCTAAAGGGAAGAATGTTTCCCAGGCAGGGGGAATCACAGGGAAGTGGAGGAGGGAAACTCTGGAGCTGCCACTGGAAGCAGGGAGGAGACAGGTGAGTGAAAGCAATGGCTTCTGATCAGCCAGGAAGTTATCTGTGCGTTCTGCTCTAACTCGGGAGGTGAGTGGTCAATCCTGGAGGGGAGAGTTGGATGGTGCTGAGCAGCTACAGCAGGCAGGTGTGGCTAGGAGGTTGGAATCAATTTCCTCTTTGCCCTTGGATTCCAGGGTGAGACAGGTGCACGAGGGCGGACAGGCAGATGAGGGCCCGACTGGCAAACCTCCAGAGGACTTTACCCAGGAGCGGCGAGGAAAAGATGGTTCGGCCCAAGAGAAGCAGACGCTCAGGGCTGCCGGCTACAGCAAGAGACCAGGAAAACTGAAGGGGAAGAAAACGCAGAAGAAGGTAAGTCTTTTACACTGAAGCACTTAGAAACTAGATCTAAGACGCGGCCTGTTTACCACACAAAGTGTTTCAACCATCTGCCGTCTGCTCCAGGCGAATGCTCCTCTTTTAAAGCTCCTCCCAAATTGGCCAGAGTGGAGACAGCTGGCACTGGGCCTGCCCACAGCACCTTGACAGGAAAAAGGTGAGGCCATGCACATCAACACACACACCATGCTTGCAGCCACACAGGACCCAACAGATGAATAAGAAATTTACCCCTGAAACTGATGATACTTTTCTAGCTTCTACATTTGTGACAACCAGAAATTCATGTCAGGTAATTACATCAACAATCATATAGTCAAGTTGTTTAGCTCAGTCCTCAATAACAACAATGACAAGAAAAGGGACAGAAAA
Source organism: Valencia hispanica (assembly GCA_963556495.2). Lineage (NCBI taxonomy): Eukaryota > Metazoa > Chordata > Actinopteri > Cyprinodontiformes > Valenciidae > Valencia > Valencia hispanica. Next base: position 50,534,792 of record OY747709.1, on the reverse strand, counting down.
ACATTCCCACCAACGCTTTGGGAATATTCTGATCACATTTTCTCCAGATTAAAGCTTTCAAGATGTTTAAAAGGCAATACATTTTTATTTTTGTTTCATTTTACATTTCTAAATCCACTTCATTAAATCTTCGTTGGAGAGGAACAATGTCAGGACATCCTAACTGGTCTGTAAAAAATGACCAAACATTGTGTGGTTTGGACTTTAGACATGTTTTTCTACAGTGACTCATGCACTTGCAGCTCTCGGTGTGTGACTGTGTGTCAGTGCATGTATTACTTAGGTAGCTGACGGGAACGTTAGCAACGAGGGGGAAACCGCTGTGGAAGTTTGGGATCTTAGGAAAGGGTGTGTGTGCCTCTGTGTGTGTGGAAAGTGAAAAGGGGAAGAGGTGTATATTTTTGTGAGAACACCTCACCCCGGCTGCTTGTTGCCCTGACTGGAAAAGAAAACAAGGCAAGATTCCCACTCCTGCAGCTGGAAATGAACAAACGAGAGATTCTGAAGCTGGCGTGTGAAATTCCCTTCCTCGATGCCGATGGCCTGAGAGAATTAGATGTTGCCCTGCTTCAACTCAACTGAATTACGCTAACGTGTCATTAACAGATCTCTGCACAGTGGATTACACGATGAAGAGGTAATACTAGAGCTTGATTGTGGAGTGATGAAGCAGACAGATCTTGCAGTTTAGTTTGGCAATCCTGAACTACAAGTGTCCACATGACGCATGCATGTGTACAATGGTAGAAGTAGTGTGTCTGAAATGTAAAGTTACACAGTGAAAAATTGACAGCTATAATTTGGCTTATTTAGCCTGTCATTAGCTAAATAAATAGGGGTTAGATTTCACAGTCATATTTCTGCCCATGTTATGTATTCATGTAATCATTTAAATCTCACAGTTCCAAATTAAATATTAAGTTAAAAAGCTAAATATTTAGTTTGAAGCTCAAGAGTTTGTTAGCTAAATGTTTAATTTGTAAACTAAATATTTTTGCTAACAAGCTGAAATGGCTTGCTAAATATATAGCTTTGAAGTTAATATTTTACTCAGAGCAAAAATATTTAGCTAATTTGCAAAGTCCACTTGCCGACAAGATAGAATTAGAGAATAAACTAGCCGTCATTGCTGGGGCGTTGTGTAAGAAAGAAAGAAAAAAAGAAAGAAAGAAAAAAAGAAAGAAAGAAAGAAAGAAAGAAAGAAAAAAAGAAAAAAAGAAAAAAAGAAAAAGAAAGAAAGAAAGAAAGAAAGAAAGAAAGAAAGAAAGAAAAAAAAGAGGTTTTTTCAAGTCTTGTTCTTTCTGCCCTGTGTTTTATTGGCAACATGTGGTTAAAAAGTTAGATCAGTCACCACAACCACACACTGACACACCAACTGTGTGTTTGTATCTCTGGTCATCCATGTGTTTGTGATTTTACACTCTGATTAAAAATGACAGCTAGTTTATTCTCTAAATGGATCTGTGAGTTTGGGCTTCTTTTTTGTATGTTTTGCTGTAATAGTCTTGCATAAAACTTTAACTGTTTTTTTGTGAGTACTTTAGCTTTGTATGAGTGCGTATGTCTGCTTATATGTATTTGTCATGACAAACTTAATTAGCTGGGATAGAAGTGCCCAAAAATTAGGTTTTACGTCTGTGTACTTCCTGTAAGTCTGGTTATCCTTTCTGTTCTCTAAAGGTTGTTTTAATAAACCACTCCCAGATCATCTGTCTAGATCAAGATGTCTCCATCTAAGTTCCAGGGCTAAATCACTAATTAAATAGCACAAGGTCACCGGTGGAGAAATGATTTGCCTCTCCTAAGCACATCTGTTAGTGTAAATTATTATTATTATCCACTTCAGAGACCACTTTTAATTAACTCAATTGTCTACCTACAGTTTTTCTAAATGAAACATTTACTAAGGGCCAATAAAGAAGCCAAGACCCAAAGACTAAATAAAACTCATCTTAATGCTGCATTTACATATTATGTTTAAAATGTGCAAAAACTGCAATTAAATAGCTTAGGCCAATAGGTATGCCAATAGTTACTGAGTTGAGATCCATAACACGCTTTGCACTGAGCCGAATGATTCGCCTGAAACAATGTCAAGCTGAATGTAATCATCACTGATACTAGAGAAAAACCAGCCAACATCCACATGGCTACCAGTAGCATCCAATCAGCACAAACTCCTTATTTAGGATAAAACGCAAGTCCGTGGTATCGCTGTTGATGAGATGGGATTTTCCCAACTGCTGCCCATGGTGCATTTAAGTTCAGCTGGGAGAATAGACTGTCAAAATATCAAAACAATTTCTAAGTGATTTTATTTCTCTTCAGTCAATCCTATACTTTAAACTTTTTTAGGTTATAGAACATATAATTTAATTAATTTCAGGAATTAGAAGGAAGGAATTCAAGAAAAAAGGTTATTTGTTTGATGCTGATCAAAGTAAAATAAAAAAAAGTCAAATACACATTGGTATTTATTTGTCTTGATTAAATTGTACTAAAAACGTACCGAACCATGATTTTTGTGTACGTTCTGGATCAGCGCATGGATCAGTTGCCTGACTTTTTGGGCAGACCTGTAAGGACAATATTGCAGTAATCAATCCAACCAAAGATGAACGCTTGGATGAGTTTTTCTTGGTCCTGTTTGGGCTTCAGTCCTTTAATCCTAGAAATGTTCTTCAGGTGATAGAAGGCTGACCTTGTTATTGTCTTTATGTGACCCTGGAGGTTCAGTTGTGAATCCATCACCACAACCAGATTTTGGGCCTAATCAGTATTTTCTAGCTGTATTATTTGAAGCTGTGTGCTGACTGTTGATCATTCCTCTTTAGGTCCAAAAATAATTACATCAGTTTGGTTTCTATTCAGCTGGATAAAATTATGGCACATCCATCTATTGATTTGCTCACTGCATTTGCTTAGCGTTGTCATGTTTGCAGGGTTTAATGACTCAAGGGCAGCAACAAAATCAGAACACCAGACAGTATTTTAGATACGATAAGAAGTATTTATTTTACAATTAGTAAATGTGAAAGTCTCTGGAAGAATGCCAGGGAATGGATCCACGATGGCAGGCGGAGGAACTGCAGCAGAGAGTGGAGGTTATTTGAGGTAGACAGGTGGGTGAGGCAGAATGTAAATAGTTGCTCAAACGATGACTGCGATGTCTGATCTTTAGGGAAGGTAAGTAGGATCCAGTACCGGAGGTAGATGGAGGCTGATGCTGTGCAAGGCTGTGTGTGTTTGCAGGTGGAGCGGGCAGACGGATGGAGAAAAGGCAGACCAGCGGAGGTAACGAGGCAAAAGCTGACCAGGAGGGAATCCAGAGTTAAGGTAAGTTGTTTCCAGCAGGTTTGATCTGGGACACATGGAATACCGGATGAACACGGAGATGAGATGGGATCTTGAGTTTGACTGTAGTTGGACTGATGACTTTCTTGATGGGGAATGGACCGAGGAACCAAGGGGCAAGTTTTCTTGGGTGATATCTGAGGGGAAAGTCTTTAGATGAGAGCCATACCTGTTGACCCGATGAACAATGGGGTGCTGGTCGCCTCTTGTCTGTGTAACGTTTATTTTGTGCTGCAGTGCGTTGAAGGGCGGCGTGAGCTTGGTTCCAGATGCGTCTTATGAGGATGATAACCAGAGGTGAGTTTGGAGGTGGCTCCCAGGGCGGAACAGAACTGTTTCCAGACGGCTGAAATGAACTGAGGACCACGATCAGAGACTATTTCAGTGGGGATACCATGGAGCTTGAAGACGTGAAGAATGAATTGACGGACAGTTTCTGTGGATGAAGGAAGCTTAGGGAGAGCAATGAGATGGCAGGCTTTTGAAAAACGGTCAATGACGGATAAGATGACGGTTTTACCTTTAGGAGGTGGGAGGCCGGTGATGAAATCCAGAGCGATGTGAGACCAGGGTCGAGATGGTGTAGAGAGTGGTTGCAGAAGACCACCAGGAGGTTGATGGGATGATTTATTCTGGTTGTAGATGTGACAGGCAGAAATATACTCTGCCACGTCCTTGTTAAGGGATGGCCATCAGAAATATCTGCGTCGGAGGGGAATGGTGCGACTGGTGCCGGGATGACAGGGAAACTAGGAGGCATGGGCCCAGTGGATGGCTGATGGCACATCCAGACGACCGGGAGGTCCCCCACCTGAGTCGGGTTCATTCTGGAGGGCGTTTTGGATTGATTTTCCAATGTCCCAGATGAGGGCGCCGATGAAACAGGAAGGTGGAAGTATTGTGGTTTCTTCGGGGAGTGTGTCATCCGTCTGGTATATTCTGGAGAGAGCATCCGGTTTCTTGTTTTTGGAGCCTGGACGATAGGAGATGTTAAGGTTGAAGCGGGAAAAGAGGTACCAGCGGAACTGTCTGGGGTTGAGTCTTTTGGCTGTTTGAAGGTATGACAGGTTCTTGTGACCCTCCAGCCAGTGACGCCACTCCTCCAGAGCCAACTTTATGGCTAGAAGTTCTTGGTCACTGATGTCGTAGTTCCTCTGTGCTGGAGAGAATATTTTGGAAAAGAAAGCACAGTGATGAATTTTGTGATCTGAAGGGTATCTTTGTGAGAGGATAGCACCGACAGCGGTGTTCGAAGCATCGACTTCTAGGATGAATTGTTGGGTGGTATCAGGTTGAGTGAGGGTAGGAGCCTGGATGAATGATTCCTTTAGTTTTTGGAAGGCAACACTAGCCTCAGGGGTCCATTTAAAAGTCTTCTTGGAAGAAGTGAGAGCGTTAAGGGGTTCTGCGAGTTTGCTATAATTGTTGATGAATCGATGGTAGAAGTTTGCAAAACCAAGGAAGCGTTGAAGTTGTTTACGGGTTTCCGGAACTGGCCAGTCCTTGATGGTATTAACCTTAGCTGGATCTGCCTTCACCTGCCCGTCTCCCAGGATGAAACCAAGAAAAGTTATGGAAGAAACGTGGAACTCATTTTTCTGGTTTAACATAGAGTCGATTCTCTAACAGTCTTTGAAGGACTTGCCGGACATAGATCTTGTGATCTTGGAGGGAATGAGAGAAGATGAGGATGTCGTCGAGGTAAACAAAAAACAAACTTGTTTTAAAAAAATCACATAGGACATCATTAATAAGGTTTTGGAAAAGCGGCGGGTGCGTTGGATAGTCCAAAAGGCATGACCAAATATTCAAAGTGTCCAATGGGTGTTTTAAAGGCAGTTTTCCACTCATCTCCTTCACGGATGCGGACAAGATGGTAGGTGTTCCTGAGACCTAGTTTGGAAAAAATGGAGGCTTGGCTAACGGGTTCCAAGGCGGAGGAGAGCAATGGGAGAGAATATTTGTTCTTTATGGTGATATGGTTAAGACCTCTGTAATCAATATAGGGACGAAGGGAGCAATCCTTCTTTCCCATCAAGTAGAATCCTACACCGAGAGGGGAAGATGTAGGTCGAATGATGCCGGAATCTAGTGAGTCTTGAATATAGTACCATTGCCTCTCTTTCCTTGTTGGAACGATTGTATAAACGGCCGGAAGGGAGTGGAGCACCAGGCAGAAGGTCAATGGCACAATCATACGGGCGATGAGGTGGTAGGGAGAGAGCCAAATCTTTGCTGAAAACCTGACTTAAATCGTGGTACTCTTTAGGAACACTAGTTAAATCAGGGATGGGTTCAGAGGTGGGTCTGGGTTCAGATTTGTCCGGAACAGCAGACTTTAAGCAGGATTTTAAGCAAAATGAACTCCATGAGTCAATCCTTCGATGAGTCCAATTTATTTGTGGGTTGTGTGTGACGAGCCAAGGATATCCAAGAACGATGGGGTTTTCGCCGTTAGGGTAAATGAAAAACTGGATCTCCTCATGGTGATTGCCTGAAACGATGAATGAAAGATGAAAGATGGGTATTTCCAGTTGTTTTACCAGATCAGGATGAATTAGATTTTGTTCAGAGCCGGAATCTATAAGAGCAGAGCAATAAGAGGGGATTTTCTTTTCTTTTATGAAGAGTGTTGCAGAAACAGATCTATTTAACTGTTGAGGCCCCGCCAGGACCCCTACCTTCACTGGCGGGAAGATTCTTTTGGGCAGACTGGGCAGTGGGAGATATAATGCTGAGGGGAGCCGCAGTAAAGACACCAATTATTCTTGATCCTTTCCTGTCTTTCTAGAGGACTTAGATGAGCTCTGCCAATAATCATAGGCTCAGGGGATTCCTCTCTCGGGGTGGCAAGCTGCCTTGGGATAGTGAAATCTGGTCTGGGTTCTAGATGGGTGGAAGAATGAGTTTTTGCCTTAATTCTCTCTCGGGATAGTCTATCAACTTTTATGGCAAGGGCAATCAATTCATCAAGAGTGTCAGGGTCATCTCTTGTGGCGAGATCATCTTTGATTCTTTCATTTAATGCTTGGTAAAACGCTCCTCTTAATGCTGGATCATTCCACCCTGACTCTTCTGCTAGGATTCTGAAATCAACGGCGAATTCAGCTACCGGGCGAGTTCCTTGTTTAATTGTCCAAAGTTTACGGGCCGACTCCTCCTTGTTTCTGACCAAAGAAAAAGTTAAATTAAATAACTCGAGAAATTCTTCTAGAGTTGTGTCTTCAACAGAGGATTCGTTAAAAAAGGGTTCTGCCCATCTGAGGGCCTTTCCCCGGAGGAGTCCAATTATGCAACTGATCTTATGAGAGTCTAAAGAAAATGTTTGGGGAGAACGAGAGAAGGCTAATTTACACTGTAAGAGGAAACCTTTTGCGTTGTCTAAGTCACCAGAGAATGGTTCAGGGGGTGGTGACGCGACATCCCGGAAGCAGGAAGTAGAGGAAGATGGTTTATCTTGAAAATGACTTAGTCTTGATGTGTCATCGAAAAGCTGCTGGGTTAAACAACTGATGGTTGAGGTTTGAATTGACAACTGTTGTGATAGATCCTGAGTTTTTCCTCTCCACCGTCGCTTCATGCTTGCTCAGTATGAGGGATTGCTGAAGGATTGCTGTGGTTGGAAAGTCTGCCCAACCTCACGCCAATGACTGACGCAATCTGCTGGAATTTCCTTAAATAGGAAACTTTTTAACTGATTGGAATCTTTGTATAAATGTATTGAAATGACTTCATGTTAAGTGCCTTGAGATGACATCTGTTGTGAATTGGCGCTATATAAATAAACTGAATTGAATTGAAAATACAGCATTCTGAATTTGTGCTGCTGAGTCAGGGTGGCCAGATTGTTCTGTCATGTTTGCAGGGTTTTAGGACTCAAAGGCAGCAACAGAATCAGAACACCAGACAGTATTTTGGATACGATAAGTAGTATTTATTTTACAATTAGTAAATGTGAAAGTCTCTGGAAGAATGCCAGGGAATGGGTCCACGATGGCAGGCGGAGGAACTGCAGCAGAGAGTGGAGGTTAGATGAGGTAGACAGGTGAGTGGGGCAGAATGTAAATAGTTACTCACACGATGACTGCAATGTATGATCTTTAGGAAAGGTAAGTAGGATCCAGTACTGGAGGTAGATGGAGGCTGATGCTGTGCAAGGCTGTGTGTGTTTGCAGGTGGAGTGGGCAGACGGAGAGGCGGATGGAGAAAAGGCAGACCAGCGGAGGTAACGAGGCAGAAACTGACCAGGAGGGAATCCACAGTTAAGTTGTTTCCAGGAGGTATCGTCGATTGAACGGAGATCAGAGAAGGAAACCAACTTCGGAGGACAAAGGAATCTGGATCAGGATCTGTGAGAAAACCAGGAAGAGTAAGAGCACAAGGATCTTGAAGATAAACTTCTCTAGAGAAAATATTTTCTATTTTCTGTCGGGTCGGATTTTCCCGCGCTGTCTGCGCATGTGATGTCAAGCGTGTTCATGTTAAATGTTTCAGATCACTCTGCCACCACCGCTAGTCAGCACTCGCAAGCAGTTCAATGGATTGTGCGAATACACAGAAGAGACCAAAGACAACTCTGACACCAACAGTAACTCCACATAAGACTAAAAAAGTTAAACACCTGACAAGTGCCCGAAAAAGATCGAAAAATTGAGAGCGACCAGGGTAGGAGCGCGCGCTGCGAGAGCGAGCAGAAAGGTAGAGGAGTTCCGTTTTTTGGCCACAGGTGTCAGTCACGAGTTTTAATTTCAGAAAATTGCATATAGCCACTTTAATAAAGAATGCAAAAATTGCATGCGCCACAAAAAAAAAAAAGCGTTTAGGGCGTGTTCCTGATTTGCAGGTGATCTCCCAAGATTGTGCGCTCAAATGGTTACAGGCGCAAAGAGCAGTATTCAACTGAGGACTGCTATGTGTGCCAGCCTTTCTGCCTCATGCACTGACCCACAGCCAGAGAGAGGAGGAACAGGCACAGTGGATTCATGAATGTTTGGCAAAAAAAAAGGGGGGGAACGACATAAAATTTGGTTCAGCTTCACCTTTGATGTTTTCCTTCCATGTTTTATTCCTCTTCTTTTTCACTTTAAATTTTGATTTTTTTTAGGGACTCAATGAGTGCCACAGTTTAACACTTAATGTCATAATGTTGCTTTTACAGAGACTCTAAAATTGACAACTTCAGACGGAAGCTCAGGACCAAGGCTGCAGACTGGAAACGGACTGAGTTGATTCTATACCAATTCTATCCTGACTTGATTCAATATGTAGGAATCAGATAGTTGTGATAGGCTGCGGATGGGTGGTTGGTTGTTCTGATGATCTTTTGTCTTGTCACTGCAGGTGGTGAAAGTGATCATTGAAGGGTGGAGTTCCAGGAGGAATGGCAGAGAAGATGAGTATGGTTTGATCTTTTCCAGATGAGAACGTCACGGAGGCTGACCGAGGCAGAATCCAGACCAGAGTCACGGAATACTAGAGCTTGGAAGGTGGTGTGCAACCAGGAGGTTAACTGGAGCAGGTCTGCAAGGAAGAACGAGGAAGGTAAGTAGAAAACTTGACTTAGGATCACACATACATGCATGGAAGATCTCAGGACAAAATTAGGCCTTAGTACCACGCTGAGGAGCGGAATTATCTGGTGCCAGCCTCCAGCAACAGCTCTCCTTTTATCCTGCTCAGGTAATGATTGCTGTTTGAGCACGCCTGTGTGGCAGCTGCCAGTGTCACCCTGCAGAGAAAAGGATGAGCAGAAAAACACACTCGTGCACCCAGCAACTGAATCCTAACACTTACATTTTAAAGTATGACCTTAAAAGTATTAAACGAAGAAATACCTAGCTTTTATTTCAGCAAACTTAATTACGATTAGGCTAGAATGTCTGTGAATTATATTTTTAATTTTTCATTATTAAACATAATGTAATTAATAATTACAATTATTGTAATTAGTTACAATTGTAATTTATAATTAATAAACAACATGCGCCGCTCTCTGCTCTATGCAAGTGTAGCATTCCAGAGATGTGCAGTGAGTTATGATGTGTCAGGAAAAAGAGGGGTGAATCGACATAACTGTCAAGTTTCTGGCCATTAGAGTGTTAATTGCTATTAGGTTAAAATGTGTGTGACTTATATTTTCGTTGTTTAGTAATACAGTTATGTTGAATCGTGGTGGCACAAAGCCCTAAATGGATTGCACGCATCTTGGGGTTTAACAGGCGCAGTCCTCCCTACGCCTGCTTGGTAAATCACCTGCTGCAGGTTTAGTTTTAACGAGCGCAAACTTTGATAAATCATGCCCGTAAAGTACTAGTTTAAACCTTTTTCCCTTTTGCATTTCTTGCAATAACAGTTTTTTTTCATACGTCTCAGTAGAAGTGGGATAAGTTGGTGTACAGACATTTTATATTCACTGTATATACCTGAACATTGCCTGCTTTAATGTGAAAATACTCACCACCAAATGTATTTCTTAACTGTTGCTGAACCAAAAACTACAAGACGTGGGATGGCCAGATGATGTAATGGTGTGTGTGTGTGTGTGTGTGTGTGTGTGTGTGTGTGTGAAGGGGGTCTTTCCCTTTCTGCCGCAGGATGTCAGGCTCTGTCTTCTATTCCCCCACTGCTTCCTGTTTCCTGTCTCTGCAGGAAGTAGCAATGTGTTCATTTCCTCTGATAGGAGCTGTTTGGAAAGGGGATGGAGGAAAGGTTTGCTGAATTAAAAGCTTGGCATTTCTTTGCTTTATGCTTTTACGGTCATTCTTTAAATTTTAAATGTTAAACTCTGGCACTCATTCAGTCCCTAAAAATTAGGTTTTAAAGTAAAACTTAAAAGAAGAGCAATAAAACATAGAAGGAATATATCAAAGGTCAAGCTGCACCAAAACTTCCAAGATTTTTTCAGACTCCCGATTAAAACCAAAGCATCCAAATTTTTCTGCTTTAGATACGTGTTTTGGGCAACTGTAATAGCCGGTCAGCATCTTGCAGAAAACAAAAGTGTCCTCGGATAATGGACCTCTGAAGCGGTCTTTATTTTTAAGACTATTATCCCAAAACACTTTTTTTCCTTTATCAAATTCCTTTTTATCCTTTATTATATGTTTTTGCTGCTACCCATGTTCCTTATTTCCAACTGATTCTAACACACTTATTTGTAATGCTCCCATCACATATGCTGCTCATCTGTCTCGTGTTTCAGTGACGTAGGAGGATGAGATGCTGTAGGTAAATAACGATCAAGCATTGACTCCTACATGTGTGATACTGTAGAAAATGCAGTTTTATCACTTTCTCTGTGCCGGAGTTTCTTTTGAACAGTCTGACATGCATGAGTCAGCTTGAGCATCACAACTTGCGATAGAATGTGTACTTCACATATGCATCACTGCAAAAGAATTTACACAAGTGCTGAAAAAATCTCATGCTAATTCATGCGGACGCTTTGCCTGCACTGATAAAGGTCAACTTACCTCACCATGTTAAATGTTTAGACCTAATTTCTTATTAATTCAGCTATTAATTACTTACCCTTGTTGAAAGTTACTCTGTATGGACTCAGATGTTTGAATAAAATAAAATAAGATGGACGTCACTTCGAATGGACCTCCCATCCTGATGCAGTAGCAGACAGTACATTTCCTGACCCTTCATCCCAAGACACAATTACATCACCATGGGTCTGTAGCTCCAGTCCTCGGGACTCAGTCTCTTGCAACTTTTAGATGCATCTCCACTTTGGCCAGAGGTCATTTTAACCACATATTTTCCATATTTGACTGTTTTATTCAGAATATTGAAGGAAAAATCTCATGGTTGTCCATCATGTTGATGGATTAGTATTCACACCCCTGACCACTTGACACAGACATTTTCAACTTTACGCACGGAGTACAGGTAACTGAATCAATCAATCAAAGAAAACTTAACAAGAACAGATTCCCACAAGATTATCTGAGCATGATCTCAGACCCGGACCATGTAGTCCATACATATCACTAACCAGGAGCTGACTATAGTTACGGAGGCTTTGGAGCGTGACTGTGACTGGTGCAGCTGGTTATAGATGTGCTCCAAAGAGCCCGGTGTCACGCCAACCCCTGGTGCAGAAGAGGTGCATATGCTGCGGGATTTGCTCCTGCAGAAGCGATAGCTTGCAGGTCAGGTCACATTCAGAGAGTGTTTCTGACTTTTGATCACTTCAGTTGGAGAAACTTTACCTTTGGCTGAAGAGGCACTAGTAATTCCAGTCTCCGGTGTGGCGGAGGAGCGCAGTTCAGCCCCTAAAACCACATCTAAACCTGCATGAGAAGTCATCAATCGCAGGCAAAAATCCAAAACCTCATAACAAAAACGTCTGCAGCAATCCCACTATTTGATTATGCACAAGGTTATTATTTTAAGTGCAATCGTTTAATATTATTGTTTATATGTAGTTTTCTCTTCAGCTAGTTTGGATCAAATATTTTAATTAAAATGAATACATAAATAAATATTAATGAATATGTTATTCGAAAGATTGACAGGTAAAAATAGATTATGACCCCAGACAACAACAAAAAGTCTAGCGCGACCCTCACTTTGGCACAAAAGAATCAAATCATTACATCATTAGCCAGACTCTGGACATTTCTGTAATGTCACAGGGTTAGGTTATGGTGTAACCTTCACAGTTTATCTTCTTATTAGTTGGTCTTCGGCACTGGGATTTGGGAACGATGCCGCTGGTCTTTAGATGAAGCATTATTTACAGGTGATAAAATAGGCATTAATCGCTGTCTTGGCTCCAGGGATATATGAAGAACGTAATGACTATGTTGGATACATGAGTGAGGCCAAATTTGTTCTTAAGACAGTTATATTCTCTGTAACCTTCTTTTTACTCACTCTTCTCAACTTTTTTTCCTCTGTCTATCCCTCTTTCTCCTCCCTGCTCTCACCCTCCCTTTTTGGTGGGAGCCAAGGTGTGGGTGTTAAACCTCAGAGGTCTGCTGGTTTGGTGGCCTTGGCTTTGAAGGGCTTGTGGGTTGTGGGTTCAGATCCCGGGCAGGCCTAACCACTAACGTTCAGTGGTGGAACACCTCAATCAGCGTGGAAATGGTCAAAGCAGTCGATCACTGTGCCAGATTCTGAGTCAGCAGGAACCCAGGGCTCAGATTCTGGTTTCATTCTGTTCTGGTCATCTGAAGAGTCTTTGTCCACTATTTTAGTTTGTCTTTTATTTTTCCTTCCTGGCTTTATTTTTTATCTTAGATTACAATCTGAAGTCGGCTACAGATATTAAAGAAACTGACATAAATTTAATGTACATGACCACACGATCAGCATGTTCCAGTTTCCTTCTACGAGGGACTTCAGCAGGGCCATGTAGAGACCTTTAGAGGGGCAAGTGCTCAAAGTTAAAAAGGACCAAATGGAGCAAGATTTTAAAGCATTTTACAATAACATAAATTATAGCATACCATCCTGAATAACAACTGACATTAATCAAGAAACTAAATGAATCAACACATATATCATATCAATGTCATCAGAGGGGGACCATGCAAGTCGCCTATTTGTTTTGTTTTGGACCTCAGTGCAGCATGTGACACTGTTGATCATGATGTACTATTGGAACGACTGGAGAGCTGGGTCGGACTCTCTGGTACAGTACTTGGCTGGTTCGAGTCTTACCTAAAGAACAGGGAATTCTTTGTTTCAATAGGAAACTTTTCATCAGAACGAACAGAAATCACATGTGGGGTGCCCCAGGGCTCCATCCTGGGGCCCCTCTTATTTATTATCTACATGCTCCCACTAGCCAAGATTATAGCAACCAACACGATTAGCTACCATAACTATGCAGATGATACTGAGCTCTACATTACAATATCACCAGGTGACTTTGAACTCATCCAAACCCTAAGTAAATGCATCGAGCAAATCAATGGATGGATGTACCGTGTCTTTCTCCAGCTGAACAGAAACAAAACAGAAGTAATTACTTTTGGACCTGAAGAAGAACGATCGACAGTCAGCACAGAGCTTCAGTTAATACAGTTAGAAACTACTGATCAGGCCCGAAATCTAGGTGTGGTGATGGACTCAGACCTGAACCTCCAGGGTCACATAAAGGCAATAACAAGGTCAGCCTTCTATCACCTGAAGAACATTCGTAGGATTAAAGGACTGATTCGCAACAGGACCTCGAAAAACTCATCCATGCGTTTATCTTTAGTCGGATTGATTACTGCAACAGCATCCTCACAGGTCTGCCTAAAAAGTCAATTGACAGCTGCAGCTGATCCAGAACGCTGCTGCTCACTAGAACCAGGAAAGTAGATCACATCACTCCAGTACTAAAGTCCTTACAAAGGCTCCCTGTAGCTCAGACAATAGACTTCAAAATACTTGATCTAGTTCAATAAATCTTTGAACGGCCTAGTGCCAAAGTATCTTGAAGATTTACTGTCACTATACCAACCCAGTTTCTATGCTCCTCTAAACTGGAACAAACTTCCAGACAATTGCAAAGCTGCTGAAACTGAGTTCTTTTAAATCATGACTAAAAACCTATCTGTTGAGATGCTGCAGCTGGGCTGTGTTGATATGTGACTGTAGACACTGAAATGACCATAGGAGAGCTGGTAGCTGATTAAACAAGTGTTAAAAAGTACATTATGGAATAATTTTACTTGCTGTGTCTCACTAAATCTTCCCAAATATCTGACTGGTTAACCTCCACAGCAACTCAACTGCAGACAGCTTTAAATTTCAAACCAGCTCAGAGTGGCCTGGCTCTACCTTTCTAGTGTAGGGTTGGCTGTAGCTCAGTGGGAGAGTTGTCAGCCTTCAACCCAAAAATTGTGGGTTCGATTCCAGCTTCCACCTGCTACATGTCATTGTGTCCTTGGGCCAGACACTTCACCTACCTTGCCTACTGGTGTGATATGGCAGCCTTGCTTCTGTCAGTCTGCTTCAGAGCTGCTGTGGCTGCAATTGTAGCTTGCTTCCACCAGTATGTGAGAGTGAATGAATAATGGAGTTGTAAAGTGCTTTGAGTGTCTCAAAAAGCGCTATATAAATGCAATCCATTATTATTATTATAAATTTGAGCTGCAAAATCTATGGGTCAAAAATTTCAACAGGTTTTACAGTAGTAACTTCATTTCATTCACGGCCCCTCACCTCCAGCCCAGATCCTGTGTGCAACGGTGAGGACACACCTGGTAACATAAGGTGAAAAGAGTGGAGAGCGAACTGCAGGTAGGCTGCGGTTCGAGTGTGTGTTTCTCAGGTGAAAGTCATGGTCCCCTTTCTTTATATGAAAGTAATGGTGGCTGCCTGACCCAAAGTGGAGGGACAGAGTAAGGCTGTGTTATCTTTTTTCTCCCAGCCTGAAGCATTTTGTAGCTACAGCCTTGAAGCCGCCAAATAAACTGAAAGTCAGAAGTTTTCTCCGCGGCCAAACCATTTCTTTTTTTGGGGTGGGGGGGTGGTGGGGGGCACCTGAAACCACTACTGCAAGGACGATGGGGAAGAGAAAATTAAAATTGTTTAATGTAACTTTAAAATCAGGACTATATTTTCCTTCACAAATGGGTTTATTTTGCAAAAAATATTCTTGGCTATAATTTGATAGTTGGAGGGCCCAGTTCTGATTACCCCCGCTACCAAAGACAAAAGTTGGTGGCCGTGCTTGTTAGTAAAAGGGCAGATAATGTTATGTAGTGCAGTTGCATGTTGCACACAGCATGCTCATTTTACTTTGTCCGTTGCCACAAGACAATTTAACCTGTATATAGTAATCTTGTACTCCTGTGTATACCTCAGTTACTGGTCCTACGACAGCCTCACTCTCAAAGAAAAGCAGAAGAACATCAAGGATAATCATTGGTTAATGGTCATCAGGTGTCTGATGGCAGCCAGATTATTGCATCTAAATTGTTATTAATAGTTAAATGTTACTGTTAAGGGGCACAGACCGGCCTCAATAAGCACTTAAAAAAATCAAACCAAACAAAGACACTTGGTGCATCATGGAGGAAAGGTGCAGGTGCCCAAGTATGGAGGACCGTCCCTGCCAAAATTGACAATAAATAAATAAATGTGGTAATACATTTGTGAAAAATTAAATAAATAAATAAATTTAATAAAATTGGAAATATATTTGTAATTAAATACATTTGTCAATTAATAAATAATTAGAGAAATAAATAAATAAACAAAATTGAAAATACATCTGTAAATAAATATAGCAAAATAAATAAATAAATGGGTAAATACAATTAAAAATAAATAAATATATGTAGGAATTAATCAGAAATGTAATTATGTATTTCCACATTTATTTATTTACTATTTTATTTTATTTCCACATTTATTTATTTATTTCCACATTTATTTATATATTTATTTCCACATTTAATCATTTATTTCTACATTTATGTATTTATTTTGACATTTCCTTATTTATTTCCACATTTATTTATTTACAGAAGTGTATTTTAATAAGGGGGGCATTTCTAACACTGGCCTAAAGCCTGATTGGTCAGCTCCGAGACTCCAGTTCAAACAGAACTGGCTCTCTTCTGAAGAGCGCTAGCGGAGGCTGGCTACCCTGTTTGTCTGTCACAGAGTGGAGATATCCGGCCGCTGGAATCTTACAACCAGATAAATGCTGACCAGATGAAAATGGAGGTGGTGAGATGTTGGGGTGCAGGGTTAGCAAGTGAAGGCTAAACCTCCCAGGACAGCGGTTAAAGGAGCGGACACTAAGAACGTTTACACAAAAAGTTTACAGTTAAATCAAGAAGTATTTATTCTGGTTACAGTATAGATGAGCCTTTAACATAATCTACAGAGAATTTGTTGTCACCTCTTAGCAGTTTGGAGAAATAAATTCCTGTGAGTGACACAAACGCCTATCCTGGACAGGCATTATCAGGTATTTGACTTGATGTTTCTCCAAAAACTTACAGTAACATTTATTTTGGAAATAGTATGGGAAAGTAGTAGGTAGGTTATAAATTAAAAAAATTTATGATTCAAGTGTAACTCATCCCCTATCAGAGTTAAAACTCCACCCACATTTCCTGTTTGAAAAATGTCTCAAAATGAGGCGTTGCCTGATGGACCAGAGAGGGGAGGGCTGGGCGTGGTCTGCGCTGTGATTGACATGTTGACGGCCGAGCTGCAGCGGCACACAGACAGGCAGAAAGATGGAGAGCAATAGGGACGCGAGCTCCATTGCCCCAGACGGAGGAAATTTTGAAGTTGAGTATTTCTCTCCACCTCCTTCACCAGAGCAAAGAGAGGAAGGTTCTGTGGAGGAAGCGAGCGGTCCTGAGCCGTATCGTTTCGAGCCGATGGCTCGTGAGTTGCTCGGGGCTACAGATCCCGAGCTTGCAGCGGCTTCGCGGCATAGAATGGGGCCCGTCACTGAGTGGAAGAGTGGGTACTCTGTGACGGGGTAAGCCGTGTTGCTTCATTTCCTGTTGTCACTGTTGTGCTCCGTGGAGCTGTTGTTCAGACTCTCTTGAATTGATCTTGTTTTCTCTGTGCTGAGGCCTCTCTAAGTTATTTTAACACACAAGCACACGTTTTGTGGTGCTGTACTTTACGTTTTGGGAACTCCTTGTGTTTCACACAGCTTTTCTTGGGGTGGTAAGGCCTCGCTAGCTCAGTTAGCTTAGCTTCATTGCGGCTATGGCTACTCTTCTCTCTCTAACTCTTCTCTTCTCTCTTGCTCTCTCTGTCAGATGTTTAGTTTCCTGCCTCCTTTAGTGATAATGGTAACTGTAATAAATGTAATATTTTTGTAGCTTTGGAGGCGAGGGTATCAGAATTAGAAGCACGGCTCCGTGCTGTTGAAAAACCAACAGATAGTCGAAGCCCATTAGCCAGCGCGGAGCCAACAAGGATAGAACCCCCTAGCCCTAGGTGAAGGTTACTAATTATATTCTCATGGCCTCAGATAATGGACTTGTGTCTGTTCTTATTTTGTTAGATCTCAGTGCTGCTTTTGACACAGTCGATCATAATATTCTCTTAGAAAGACTTGAACATGTTGCAGGGATCAAAGTAACAGCACCTGCCTGGATTTCAATAACTTCTTTGTCTCATGTTTTCATTAAAGGAGTCATAACCTAGTATTACCTTGGATACCCACGCTCTATTATAGTCTTTCAGACCCTTCTAAAAAAGAAAAGTTGAAAAAAAGTGAAAAAAATTAATACAGAGCTCCTCTGACCCTTATTTCTGAAGGCATTATTGTCTCGCGAGATCTGATGCGATATGTTGGATGTCATGGACGATCATTGTAATAATGCAAATGAGGGACGTGTTGATTGGTGGCAGGAAGGAGGGGGGTTGACACCGCAGGTAACGCTTCAGCATATCTAACCCATATCTACTACTCCTGTAGCATACAATAGCCGCAATAGCAGTTAGCTGGTGTTTGTTACATACAGCAGAGCAATAAAAACACAGCCTTACCGTTTCAATTGCAGGCAAGTCTCCGATTGTTGGAATTGCCCCTTTTTCCAAACGGAGGTTCGATGCCATCTACCCCTGATATTGTCCCAAATTCGTAAAGGATTCCGGCGTAAAAAAATTGAAAAAATATTTCCATGTTGATTCTGGCAGTCAACAACAGAGCAACTCACGTGTGCACTACGTTTCTGCATCTTTCACAGTCGAGTTCGTACTTCAAATCGGTGATGTGTCGGTCGCGAACGAACCGGCTCTAAGAGCTAACTCTTTGAAGTGAACGATGGGAGCCGGCTCGTCATTTTTTTTATTTTTTCATTCCCCCCTGCTTGTTTTGGTACATTTGATACACATCGTTTTGCATTAATAGCAGAAATAAATACACTTTAAGCAACAGAAAATCTGAGGAGCCACTTGGGAGCCGAAAGACCCGGCTCTTTATGGTGAGCCAAGCCAAAAGAACTGGCTCTCCATAAAGAGCTGGAATTCCCATCACTAGAATTCAGTAATGGCGGCGCTCGACTGAATATGAGGAGGAGAGGGGCGAGGGGGAGAGGGGCGAGGGGGAGAGGGGCGAGGGGGAGGGCGGGCTTCCTGAAGCATAGGTCTGCGATGCCTACATATGTTATATCCTGCGCCGACTTGACGTCAAGTCGGCCAGAAATTAAAATCACGTATTTGAGTGCGCGTGCCATGGGCTGGTTGACCAGCCCAGGGGTAAACAAACGCTTCACTTTTAAATATCGGCTTCCCGGCCAGTGTATAATCTTTGGGCAATCATAACATACATTTTTCTTGTGGAAAAGTTAAAATTACAGGTCATGACTCCTTTAAGCTTCCTGACCCACATACAGAACACAACTATAAAGACCAGTCAATGATTTTATGGAAACAATGAATTGTAGATGATCACAGGTACCTGGTGAGCTGCATGGAGGAGTAGAGGAAACCAGTACTGTAAAGGGAAGTCCAGAGGTGAGTGTTGAATTTTGATGTGATGAATAGATTTGACTGATCTCAGGTGAAGCTTAGGTGGTGGAGTTGACTCCAGGAAGAGAGAAAGGAGTCCTGGATGTCTGGGAGAGTTTCCAGTGGAGGTCCAGGGGTTCCGGCAATGGCGGATCCGGAGATGGAGATCAGAGGACAGACAGGCAGAGCTTGGAGTTGGAGAGTGGACACGGAGGAGAAAGGAGCCTGAAGGCTGCCAGACATGGAACCGAGGCCAACAGCTTATAGAGGAGCTGAAAGACAGATCACGAGGAGGATTCTTCTGAAGGAGTCTTGGAAGGAGCACAGGTAAGTTTGCACAAGTAAATATTTCAACCAGGAGTTACTCAGGAGAACACACAGAGGGCTAGAGGTTACCAAAGGAACGAATTATTCAATCTGAACAAGCTGAACAGAGAACTAATTGTAATCAATGATATGAAACGATTGCACTTAAAATACGAACACCTGCTGTGGCAGTCTCACAACTTCCTCCTGCACCGCATGGAGCTGAAATCTGCACCGACTTGTGCGTAATCGAATGTTTCAAGTAAGATCGCTGCAGAGGTTATTGTCGTGAGGTTTTGGATTTAAGCCTCAGACAGATGACTTCTCATGGGATGTTCTAGAGGCTGAATCCGCGATCTTCTGCCACACTGGAGACTGGAAGTACAAACGCCACTTCAGCTAAAGTTTTGAAATCAGGGAACCTTTTTCCTATCAGATGTTGGAAAGACTCTCTGAACAAGCCGTTTCCTGACCCGCACCGGGGGTTGGCACGACTTTGGAGCGTGTCTATAACCAGCTGCACTGGTCACAGTCACGCTCCAAAGCCTCTGTAAGTTTTCAACATGCAGTCGGCGCTGTATTAAGTACAGGGTCTGGGGTCTGAGATGATGCTGAGATGCTCTCATGATAACCTTTTCTTTTTTTATCATTTAGTTACCTGTGAGTAAATTCGACCAAACCACAATTTTCAGTTATACTTGTAAAAACTAACTTCACAATCAGAATGTTGAGTTGGTTTATCACAAAACACATTAAAGTTTGTGGTTGTAATGTGACAAAATGTTAAAAAATGCAAGAGGTGAGACAACCTTTGTTACAATGCATCTTTACATTTTAAAATTAAGAAATGCAGCACATCATGATAATATTTTGTCATATGTAGTGGTTTCCTGCATTTAAAAAAAAATCTACTTTTCTAGACATTCATTGCAGAATCACCCCATACTCCTGTTTATTTTTCCTCTTATGGTCCACTGTTTGCTAGATTTAAACAACTTCCAAACTTTTATAAATAGAAAATGAAAAACATGTTGAACAAATTAAAACGAGAAACACACACACACACACACAAAACAAAACTCAGAGCAAACAAGAGAAATGAGATCCAAATTTAAGATGACAGCCTGTGAGAGAAGATGAAGACATTTTTTTGCGACTACAGACGCTCTGTGGTCCTATGTGTCTCCTTTTTAACCCATGAAAAAAGTACCCATGCTATTTGGGGATGACTGTCTCCAAAACTTTATAATTCAGTGTATTTATCTTTCTGGCTCCCCTGGTTTTCCTGAAGCTGCATGGATGTCTAAACATAGGGTTTATGAGAGCAGCGCTGATGTGGAAATCTCCTGAAATTAAATGGAATTTTAGCCCACTTTTATATATTTGTCTGTTGTTGGTTTTGTTCGTGGCATTGTCACTATAACAGGCACTGACGCCGCGTGGGAGAGTGTGTGTTTGCCTTAATGACCCAGCATGACATTGTAGTGAGCGTAACACATGGCTGCAAGCAGACAGAAAGAACAGGAGTGTGGGAAAATGAAATAGAAAGAAGAGAATAAAGGTGATGCTGAAAACACTGGAGAAACAAGTGAGACAGAACAGTGTCTGCATTTAGCTTGACACCTAAATGTAAAAAAACAAGGAAGGAAATATTAAAATCAGCAGGTAGGGGAAAAGAAAGGAAATATAAAAAAATAAGACAATTTTACCTTTTTTTTTAAAAACCTCAAACACTGACACTGTTGACCATGATATATTACTGGAATGACTGGAGATCAAATGTGGGGTGCCCCAGGGCTCCATCCCGGGACTCCTCTTATTTAATGTCTACATGGTCCTGCTAGCCCAGATTATAACAACCAATAAGATTAGCTACCATAACTATGCAGATTATACTCAGCTCTACATTACAATGTCTTCAGGTGACCCACCCAAACGTTAAGAAAATGGATTGAGCAAATCAATGCATGAAGGTGCCACAATTTTCTCCAGCTGAATAGAAACAAAACGGAAGTACTGTAATTATTGTTGGACTTAAAGAGGAACAACCAAGAGTCTGCACACAGCTTCAGTTAATACAGCTAGAAACTACTGATCGGCCCAAAATCTAGGTGTAGTAATGGGCCCAGAAGAGAGAGGCAAGAGGACGCACTTCCTGTAGTGTTTTGGTGGCTGCAGCTCCTGTACCTGTGTTATCTGGTTAGGCGGGGGTTTGGTCGGATCTCCTCTCCACACAGGCAAAATAAACTGTCCAGCCATGGCAAAAAAAATTCACTGAAACACTGATTTCTTCCTAATTTTTTTTTTTTTAATGTGAAAAACAACTTGAAGCTTAGCGCAAAGCTCAGGGCTAGAAATGTTTAGAAATCGGGACAACAAGCCTTCTGTACGTTTTTTCAGCTCACGGACTGCAAGGTTTGAAGGAACATAACACAAAACACAAACACAAAAAACACTGACATGTAATGTATTTCATTGGAGTCTGGGACAGAGTTAGGAAATAAAAACGAACAAAGGTCCTGATCATTGTGGAAATGAGCATGAGTATTTACTGTTTTCAAGTCTCTTCATGATGCATGGTTTGGTGCTGAGTTCATTCAATGATTTAGTTCTTTAAAAATGACAGGGAAATGCTTAAACCACAGTACTGTTATATTTGCAAAAAATATTTGTTAACAGTAAATGTGAGTATCTTTGGCTATATATTTGTTCAATTGTTTTCGTTTACTTCATAATTACATGCTTTTTAGTTTAATGAATATATGGTCAGAATGGAAAATGTGGAATTCAGAAAAATTATAATTGAAAAAGTGGAATTTTAGAGAGGGGGGTAGTTGAGAACCACTGCATTATACCAACCCCCCCAGATCACTCAGATCTTCTAACTCTAGTCGACTAATCCTCCCTAGAACTAGATCCAAACATGGAGAAGCAGGTTTCCGTTTCTATGCTCCTTTAATCTGGAACAAACTTCCAGATCACTACAAAGCTGCTGAAACAGTGAGTTCCTTTAAATCAAGAATATAAACCCATCTGCTTTTGACTAAGTGATCAATGACAGTTAGAATGTCATAACAGTAGTACGATTTAATGTTCTTTATGTTTCTGATGTTGTGTTTTCTGTTTTTATTTGTTGTTTTATTGCTGCTTTTATTTTATCCCCTGATCACCCAAAACACCTTGAATTGCCTTGTTGCTAAAAGTGTGCTAAACAAATAAATTTGCCTTGCCTCAAAGCAGGAAACACTGCTCCTATTTGCATCTGTTCAGTCACTGAGCTGCAACCAGTAAAACAACTACAACTCAGGCCAGGCGCCATGGGCCCAGGCAGGCCGGGCCCGCTCATCCAGGTATCGGGTCCGCCCAAGACAGATTACAATGCCCGTGTAATTCTAACCATGCAATGTATTGACTCTGGTTCACACTCCATACCAGTCGGTGGCGGTAATGCACCAATTTGTTATTTGCAGGCCATTTATAAAAACAAAGAAGAAGACGTGTGCCGTGCTGTGTTATTTGTTAACCTAACTTGCATCCTAACGGTTCTGATTAAACTTTGTGAGAAATACACACAAGGAATTATCAAGGTTTTGAGCAGCAGATGATGTTGGATTTCGGACATAAGACTTGGTGTGGACAAACTATTTTAAAGCAGGACATTAAGTGGACCGTTGTGGATGCAAAAAGACAGTTTTTGTTCGAGATGGCTCTGTCCTGTGTTTTGATATGTAGCTTCAAACGGTAAGTTGTCATTTATTTGCTTTCTGAGTGGTTTGACAAAAGCATGTACTGTGTCTACAGTTATGATTGTATCATTGATTGGCATACGTCACTTGAAACACAAGCAGGGATAGGACGGTGTTGAAATTCAGCCGTGGGAGCTTGGAAGTTTCTTTACCTCAGGTGGGTCGTGGATAAGAATTTTTTTTTCTTTCCAGGAATATCTTAAACTTTCTGCCACCAATGCGACTAATTTGGAAGCACTTTGAGGTTAGGCGACCTTCCTTTCAAAGCAGAAGAGAGCTACTGACGTCTGTTAGCAGCAAGCAAACGATATCAAAATATTTGACAGCAGAATCAAGTTTAGCAGCAAGAGTTTAATCACTTGCAGCTGCACAAATAGCGTGTATGAAGATCTTCCATAAAAGAGGATGCCTCACTCATGTCCACAAGCAAACGCACACCAGGATCATGACAGTGGCTCAATAGTAGCTGCTTTTGGAGTACAAAAATAAACGTTCTCGCTACCGGTGTAGAGCAGACCGGCCGTTCGGGAAAACTCCCATTCGTCCTTCCAGCCAGCCCGCCCCTAGAAGATTCTCAGCTTTCAAATTGTCATATTTCAACGTTAAGGAGGACCCAAAATGCAGCAAGTATAAACAAAATAATTTAATGAAAACAAGGACAAGGAACTTACATAACTCAGGAGGATCAAAAGGCAGCAAACGGGAAAAAAACAGGAACCAGACGGGCAACCAGGAAGGCAGGAACCAGAGAGGGAAGAATGGCAGCAAATAGGGAAAAACAGGAACCAGGATGGGCAACAACGAGGGCAGGAACCGGCAAGGGAAGAACGACGACGGACCAGCGAGTAGTGACTGAGAGAGGACCGAATTTATACTGAGGAGGAAATGAGGAAGTGACTGAGAAGACCAATGATCAATTAGTTGGAGTAGATGCAGGTGGGAGGGAGAGAGCAGGTGGAAGTAATCAATTGGGAGACAGAAGACTCTTAAGAAACTAAAGATAAATCTGGAAGGGAATCTAATGAAACACCGGAAAACAAAAGGAGGAATAAAATATAACCACTGGGACTAATGAAAGATAAGTATGAACTTGGGGAAAAGAGAATAACACAAACAACTGCAACCCAACACAAGACCACCAGAGGGAGACAAAGAACAACTAAAACATAATAGAACTAAATAAGGAAAATTAACAAAACACAAACACCCTGGAACCATGACACAAATGATGATATGTACATAGAAAGGCTGTCAAAAAAGGCAGATTTGACCCGGAAATATGTAACACACTGCCAATAGAACGTAAAAAATGCAAAGGGGTTAAATAAAACTGCCCCCTCCCCCCCAAAATAAGCCTCGGCACCACCAGCTAAATTGCCCTGGCGCCGGGTCTGCCTCCAACTTTTAAATTACAAAAAGAAAGTAGGTTATACCACTTTAAATTCAATGATTTTTCATATCAGGGAACAATTTCAATGGTCTTATATCTACAAGGCTCTGAAACTGATGAAAACTAATTTTAAATTTACAAAAACCAGTCTCCAAATTGAATGTCCACAATAATCTAACAGCTTGACAAAACACCTTCAGCAGTATTCAGTAGCCAGCAGTGAGATCTGGGGGTCTGGATATGTCATTATTATGCATCAGTGGTGTCAAAACTGCCAATGTGAAAGTACTTACAGGCCACAAAAATTAGATTTGGGTTTTCTTAAAAAAAAAAAATGTTTCATTTTTTTTATTTTATTTTATTTTACAATAACAATAAACTACACACAAATTTTGAATAAAACAAAGTGTTCTGAATATTAAGTGAAATAAACAGTATAAAAGGGTCTCACACATTTGGCCTATTAACAGGAACACATACATTGTCCTAAATGTTGTGGGTTGAATGTTTTCCCTTTTTTGGTCTGCAAATGTGTGTTTTTTTTACTCCATTCTCCTCAACAAGAACAGGATATGGATCTCTATTTCATCAGAAAAGCTTGACGTATTCAGCCAGGTTTGATGAATTGGTACGCCCAGTTCTGCTTTCGAGAAACATTCCTTAAAACTTTGTGATCCTATTTGCTATGAAATTAGTCTGTAAGCACAAAATGCAATTGACCTGTTGCTCAGTCCTGCTAAGCCCCACCCTCTTTATAGTTACTGTTGCTAACTCTGACAAGCCGTCACATCTTACTGCATGTTTACAGTGAGAGTGGTCAGTGCCAAAACAATTTCTCAACAGACTATTCACAACTTTTTGAGCCAACAGCAATTAAAATCTTCAAGGAGCCTTCAGAAAGGTTGGCATTATGCCATTGAGGGCTATGTACAACGTTTCAAAGTAGAATTACATAAAAAATAATCTGAAATTAGAGGGACAAATCTTCAGGTCTCAAATCAAGGGGGAGAAACTTCATCTAGTGTCAGTCGTCTTTGACAAGAGAAACATCACTGAAGGCCAGCATTGTTCATGTACAGCAGGGCAATGTGTTAAACTCATTAACCAGCCGTTAACATAACAATAGCCTGCTAGGAGGCTAGCTTAAGAAAGCTCATTACCGCTAGGCTTCATGTGATTGATATTAATTTATAGAGAGACGATGAGAATGTCCGAGTCTGATTGTTTCCAGGAAACTGATAGCTGGTAGTAACACCACTCAGCAACCACATCAACATCTCAACATCTCAGAGTAATGTCTTGGAAATCAGAGAAAGCAAACAGAGTGAGATAAATGAGACATATGACCATGCAGTTATTATCTGCACTGTTCCACATAAATATGCAGCACCTCTTAATTGATGTCAGTTACATGTATCCATCGTCTTGATGCCTGTCATTAGTGGCAGCTGGTGAAAAATATTCTTGGTGGGGCTGTGCTTTTTCTTTTTCTTTTTTTAAATCAAACTTATGCTTTCTGAGCTTTGTGCACAACTCCACTATTTCCTGAACTAAGTACAGCTCTTTTATTTCCAGGTGTGTCTGACCATTGTTGTTGTGTCTACTGAGGTCAGACACACCTGGATTGATCAGTTTGTCCAATACAGACAGGAAATAAAAGGGCTGTACTTAGTTCAGGAAGAAGTAGAGCTGTGCATATAGCTTATCAAGTCAATAATCATCCCAAAACAATTGGGGGGGGGGGGTCCCAGCAGTCATTGATGAACACCCTGGAAAGGTCACAGGTTCATTAACGGACAACACAGAGACCCACAACACATACAGCCAGGCACACACACCTAAAGGGGAATTGATGGTGGCCAATTAACCTAGCAGTCATGTCTTTTGACTGTGGGAGGAAGTCGGAGTAGCCGGGGAGAATATACAAGCTCCAAAAAGACCCCATGCTGGGAGTCAAACCCAGGATCTTCTTGCTGCGAGGCAACACTGCAACCAACTACTCCATCATGAACCCCAAACTTAAATAGATGCAGAAAAAAAGACAAATGCATACACAGTGTTGATCTTTTCAGGTTGTTCTTGCCATTGTTTTTTTTCTCTTTGGTTTAGCTTTCCCCTTCTCAGGTTTCCCCCTCACTATGTTTCCCAACATGTCATTGGCCTTACAGTGTGTGTGTGTGTCTGGAGCCACTGGATGAAATGTGTGGTTACCCACTGGTGTGACCAGGGACACAGGGGCACCTCTCTCACTGTGTCTGTCTATGACTCCCCACTCTGTCATTTTCTGTTGCCTCCATTCCTCTCGCTTTGTAATGTGTTCACTTTGCTGAGCTCATCGGCATTCTGTGGAAACAGTGATGATTTTACAACAAATGTATTGATGACTAAATGTTTTAAAGGGATAGTTCAGATGTTTTGAAGTTGGGTTCTGTGAAGTCATTATCTGTACGATACCTGCAGATGTGGTCAGTGTTTAGTATAAGCAGGTTTGGACCAAACCAGAACATTGTCAGTGAATGCATCTTTCAACAGCCATAAGGTCCATAACACTCTCTGCACTAAACTGAATGACTCACCTGAAACAATGTCAAGCTGAACGTAAACATCACTGATACTAGAGAAAAACCTGCTGACGTCCAACATGGCTACCAGTAGCATCCAATCGGCCCAAACTCCTTATTTTGGATAAAATGCAAGTCGGCAGAATCCCCGATGAGAGGAAATTTTCCCAACAGCTGTCCGTGCTGCATTCAAGTACAGCTGGGAGACTAGGCTGTCGAAATATCAAAACAACTCCAAAGTGTTTGAAGCGTGTTTTGTTCTAAAATATGGGGAAAGTTTTATTTAAACATTAATACTGAATGTTTTCAAGTGGCTATATTGCGTTCTACTTGCTATGATTGCTTGTACTGTTTTTTTTCTTTTATCCAATCAAATATCGAGTCAGTTCTACACTTTCAACTTTTTGAAGTTCTAGAACATAATAAAATCTAATTCATTTCAGGAATTAGAAGGAAGGAATTCAGGAAAAAAGGTTCTCTGTTTAATGCTAATCAGAGTAAAAATAAAAAACAAAAGTAAGATGCACATTTGCATTTATTTTTCTTGATATATATATATATATATATATATATATATTAGGGATGTGTATTGGTAAAATCTGGCAATACGATATGCATCGCGATACAAGGGAGAAGATACAATATATTGAGATAGAATAGAATAGAATAGAATAAAACTTTATTGTCCTCCTTAGTGGAAAATTTTCTTCGGCTCGCCTGAATAAAAGAAACATTCATACATGTGCACATTCACTGTAAAAACAATATACTGTGGCGGACCACCAGGAGGCTCCACTCACACCCAGAAAACAGGATGTTTGCATTTAAAAAATTTATGAATTTTTGGCGCGGTTATTGTATGTGTATATATGTCATGTGTACTGGCTTACCGTTGTTCAGTGTCAAGTCGGAGCTGAGATAAAGAGGTGATTGAAACTAGATCCTGTGTGTCGTCCATTTATTCCTCCACAATACCATGGATTAGATATATTGTGATACTATGAGTAAGACAATATATTGTGATATTTTAAACTGAATTTAACAGTAATTATTTAATTTTACTACAAAAGTGACTGTCATCATTAATGGTTCCTTTCAAATCCTAAAAAAATAAAAAATAACTTTTTTTAATCTATATTTTGCTTTTGAATACCGATACGGGAAATAAAACATCGTGATATATTGGTCAACGTTTTTTTACCTCCCTAATATATATATATATATATATATATATATAATCATATAGAGGAAGGAGGCGAAGCCGGCTAATCTCATGGCTATTTGTCTCCTTCTTCTTCTTCAGTTGTAGTCCACTATCTGTTTTTACACAAAACCTAAAGTAACTTTTGCCGCCGGTCGAAAATTAGTATTTTCACATACATCATATGTTCAATCCATGGCACATTTCAAACGGGATCAGAAAATAACTTTTATCGCTCCATTGACTCTCATTCATTTCTTTGGGCAGTAGGGGACCCATGGACTGGAAGTAGAAGAGCGTGACTTAGGCTTACAGTAGGCAAGTCAATTTGAAAATCAACTTAATATATAGCTCTGACCTAAATGTTTAGTTTGAATTATTTAGGTAGCCAGTTTAGCTAGCTAGCTAAATATTAAGCATTAAACTAAATATTTAGTTCAGTTAAATATTTAGCTTGTGAACAAAATACTTAGTTTGAAACAGTGACATTTATGAATTAATAAAAAACATGGACACAAATATGACTTTGAAAAATGAACCCCTATTTATATATTTTATGAAAGGCTAAATAACCCAAATAATTGCTGTCAACTTTTGGCTGTGTAACTTTACAAAGGGCACCCCATACTAGAATGTTTTAGATTGTAAATTCGATTTATGATATACACTACCGTTCAAAAGTTTGGGGTCACCCAAACAATTTTGTGTTTTCCATGAAAAGTCACACTTATTCACCACCATACGTTGTGAAATGAATAGAAAATAGAGTCAAGACATTGACAAGGTTAGAAATAATGATTTGTATTTGAAATAAGATTTTTTTTACATCAAACTTTGCTTTCGTCAAAGAATCCTCCATTTGCAGCAATTACAGCATTGCAGACCTTTGGCATTCTAGCTGTTAATTTGTTGAGGTAATCTGGAGAAATTGCACCCCACGCTTCTAGAAGCAGCTCCCACAATTTGGATTGGTTGGATGGGCACTTCTTGCGTACCATATGGTCAAGCTGCTCCCACAACAGCTCAATGGGGTTCAAATCTGGTGACTGCGCTGGCCACTCCATTACCGATAGAATACCAGCTGCCTGCTTCTTCTCTAAATAGTTCTTGCACAATTTGGAGGTGTGTTTTGGGTCATTGTCCTGTTGTAGGATGAAATTGGCTCCAATCAAGCGCTGTCCACTGGGTATGGCATGGCGTTGCAAAATGGAGTGATAGCCTTCCTTATTCAGAATCCCTTTTACCCTGTACAAATCTCCCACCTTACCAGCACCAAAGCAACCCCAGACCATCACATTACCTCCACCATGCTTAACAGATGGCGTCAGGCATTCTTCCAGCATCTTTTCAGTTGTTCTGCGTCTCACAAACGTTCTTCTTTGTGATCCCAACACCTCAAACTTGGATTCATCCGTCCACAACACTTTTTTCCAGTCTTCCTCTGTCCAATGTCTGTGTTCTTTTGCCCATCTTAATCTTTTTCTTTTATTGGCCAGTCTCAGATATGGCTTTTTCTTTGCCACTCTGCCCTGAAGCCCAGAATCCCGCAGCCGCCTCTTCACTGTAGATGTTGACACTGGTGTTTGCGGGTACTATTTAATGAAGATGCCAGTTGGAGACCTGTGAGGCGTCTGTTTCTCAAACTAGAGACTCTAATGTACTTATCTTCTTGCTCAGTTCTGCAACGCGGCCTCCCACTTCTTTTTCTACTCTGGTTAGAGCCTGTTTGTGCTGTCCTCTGAAGGGAGTAGTACACACCGTTGTAGGAAATCTTAAATTTCTTAGCAATTTCTCGCATGGAATAGCCTTCATTTCTAAGAACAAGAATAGACTGTCGAGTTTCAGATGAAAGTTCTCTTTTTCTGGCCATTTTGAGCGTTTAATTGACCCCACAAATGTGATGCTCCAGAAACTCAATCTGCTCAAAGGAAGGTCAGTTTTGTAGCTTCTGTACCAAGCTAAACTGTTTTCAGATGTGTGAACATGATTGCACAAGGGTTTTCTAATCATCAATTAGCCTTCTGAGCCAATGAGCAAACACATTGTACCATTAGAACACTGGAGTGATAGTTGATGGAAATGGGCCTCTATACACCTATGTAGATATTGCACCAAAAACCAGACATTTGCAGCTAGAATAGTCATTTACCACATTAGCAATGTATAGAGTGTATTTCTTTAAAGTTAAGACTAGTTTAAAGTTATCTTCATTGAAAAGTACAGTGCTTTTCCTTCAAAAATAAGGACATTTCAATGTGACCCCAAACTTTTGAACGGTAGTGTATGAAAAAAGAAAGATGAGAAAATTTGGACTTCTTTATATTATGCCTCCAGGAAGTAAGAATCTGCTGTAATATTTTGGTGTTTCGGAGTAGCATATGCTTGACAAGTATAGATTTCAGATTTTAGAAAGACTTTCAATAATTCCTTAAATTATCTCTTCTTTCTTATCAGCCTGCATTTTCCGATTCCTTGGATAATGGAAACAAATGAGGACATCCTTTCGTTAGTTTTTCATTCAAATTTGTACAGTTAGCTTTGATTTATGACATAAAAAGTTCTTGAAACCCAAAAAACCTGAAAGCCTCCATGAGCTGTTGTGTTTGTCCTGTGGTTCTGGATGTGTGGTCTGTTGCTTCTTTTGGCATAAAACGAGCAGCAGTTTAAAAACTTGGACCTTTTCAAGGAGCACAGCACAGAGAGCAGAAGAAACCAAACCAGAACCAAGCAGCAGCTGCTGCACACCAGCATTCATCAGCTGTTTCACAAACCGCTTCGCACACTGTGAAACTAAATGGCAATATATTCTCCAGTATATGTTGGTTTGTTTATTGCTTTGGAGAGAAAAATGCCATCATGTACTACAGTGGTTGCACAGGTAACTGTCTTAGCAGTGAAAAGTAAATGAATGTAGTTATTCTGAAATAACACAGTTAAGAATTATTTGCAAATTTCTATTTTTTTATTGAAAGATAACAGCAATCGGAAAGGATCAATCTTAAGTTTAAATTCAATGCTTGATAAACCTAAACAGCAGGTCATGCCTCACTGAGTTTTGAGAACACCCTCTGCTGGATAAGGAGGCAAATTACTTTGCATTAGAGAAGAAAGCAGTTATGGAAAATGACTTCCAGATGAAAAGGTGCTTAATTGCATATTAAATACAATGAATCATAAGTTTTTATGTTATTTTTTTGTCCACTTCCATCTGTTAATCGGTTTATGCATTTGTGCTGAAAGACTCTCCTAAAAAGTTTTGATTATTTTCTGATGTGAGAATCTTTTCTCATGTCACCGATCAGCGGTGCTAACCTCCATTCCTCTCTGTGTCAGAGAGCTCACAAGTGGCTGCTCTTCTGCAGCAGCCCCAAATCTCTTCTCTCCGCTGGAAGTGCATAACGACACCACTTACACAGCCCTGCGTCTTATTGAGAGACATTTTATTAGAAAAGTACAGAAAGTTAGAACTATATAACAACATGGGGCTGGGGGGGTGAGTGGCCCTGGCGGAGGTCTGCACTCTCTGAGTGCTTTTCTAGTTTTAATTTAAGACGTGCCT
Source organism: Valencia hispanica (assembly GCA_963556495.2). Classification (NCBI taxonomy): domain Eukaryota; kingdom Metazoa; phylum Chordata; class Actinopteri; order Cyprinodontiformes; family Valenciidae; genus Valencia; species Valencia hispanica. The sequence continues at coordinate 50,503,234 of OY747709.1, read as the reverse complement.
TTTTTTTTTTCAAACTCTGCCTGAAAATCGGCAGTAGGGCGCCAACACGGTATCATCACAACACAACAATAACATGTGTGGTTAGAAAACAAAACATACTTTATGCTACCAAAAAAGTCATTAGTCTCTATCTTCATCTATTTCTTGCCCACTAAAGCCACTGAAGTTGTCTTCTTCAGTATCTTTGTCCTCTGAAAGCTTTTGTCGTCTTTTTACACTGACCCAGATTTTCCCGCTGCCTCCTCCAATGTCTCACCATCAATTCATTGATGTCAAGCTCATGTGCAGTAGCTCTATTTCCTTCTTTGAAGGCCAGCTCGATTGACTTTAATTTAAAAGCTGCATTTCTTAGAGTGTTTTCCATGATGAGGGTGTGTGCATGAAAACTACCGGCAGTGTCTTCTTCAGGGCATAATCTTTCCCCACGTCTGTCTCACTTTTACTCTTCCTGCTATAGTACCCCCTGGAGGCCGTTATCCAGTAGAAAAATCTATGAATTAGCCACGTCGTTGTATAGGATGCAAGGTCCAAAGCGTGTGAAAAAAGTAGCGGCTTATTGTCTGGACATTACGGTACTTAACCTCCTCCCAGTGGGACATGCCCTAAAAACCTAAAAAAAACAGGTGGCAGGCAGGAAGCATCTTGAGGAACTGCCTAAAGCTCTACAGCTGATTTTTTTTCCTTCGATGATCTTATTCAGAGCCACCTGTTGGAGACAGAGCAGGATTGGATGGAGAAAAGTCCAGTACCTGTATGCCATTCCACCTCACCAAAGCTTCTGTACTGAGGTTTTACATGATCTTATTGAAAAATGCATGTGATGTGAAACAGAGGACAGTATTCAATATAGTGAACATTTTTTGCAAAGAAAAATCCATCACAGAAGTAGGAACGACTTGTCGGGGGCATTGTTGCAACGCACGCTGTCCACTATTTGTATTTAAAGTCTAGATCATGAGTCTGAAACTCCAGTCCTCCGGGCCCAGTGTTCTGCAATGTTTAGATGTGTCTCTGCTTCATCTAACCTGAATTTAAAGACAAGGTCATTAGCAGGACTCTGGGGTGCTTGAGAGTATGCTGAGGAAATTCAATTATTTAATTTAGATGTGTGGGACCAGGGGCTTGTCTGAATGTTGGACAGCATTTCTGGAAACATGTCCTGTTAGAAGCAGAAATTGAAGTATTTAGCAATTTTGTTAATTTTGGAAGAAAAAGGGGGGAGTTTGGAAGCCTGCGAAGACGTTCCCATTTGTGAATAATGGGGTTGCAGCTCCATGTTGTTGGGCTGGTTTGCTGCAGAAGGGACTGGTGCACCTCAGAAATAGATGGCATCATATGTAAACAAGTCCAAATGGGACTTCCAGATGGACCCAATCTTAATTACAGAAATCCAAGAGGTTTCTGCCACAACTTCACTGACCCTCAAGGTGCTTAGAAAGAGTCAAAAATCAGGTGAGATGTAGACTCAAGCAACAGTTCAAGTCCTACAAAACAACTGCATTGTATTGTGGGTCTATAATAATGTTGTTTTGTAGCACTTGTTAACTGGAGTCTGTATCTCAATGTCTACATGTCGCACTGTGCAACCTCTAGAGAGGTGGCCGACTGTATTACATTTTCAATTCAGTTTATTTATAAATTGCCAATTCACAACAGATGTCATCTCAAGAAAGTTTACAAGAAAAGTCATTTCAATAAAATTATACAAACATTCCAATCAGTTTAAAAGTTTTCTATTTAAGGAATCCCAGTAGATTGCATGGAGTCATTGACTAGCAGTTGTGCCCAATTCATGCAGACTCCAACCACAGCAATCCTTCAGCAATCCCTCATACTGAGCAAACATGTAGCGACGGTGGAGAGGAAAAACTCCCCTTTAACAGGAAGAAACCTCCAACAGAACCAGGCTCAGTAGGAGCGGCCATCTGCCACGACCGTCTGGGGGTTTGAGAAGACAGAGCAGAGACACAGAAGGAACAGAAGATCTGATATAAGAGAACTTTCTATGTTACAGAAAGTAAAAAGATGATAACAGGATGTTAGGTAAAAAAAAAGTGGTTGACCTAGAAAGAATCACACACAGGGGTCGGAGATAATATGGAGTCAATAAGCTCTGCAGAGGTAGATGTGGATAATCAGTTCTGCAGAGGGAGACCGGGAAAATACTATAAGGAATGAGCCAACCGTGTCTGTTTGTTCTCAGCCTCCCAGTGTCCTAGTCTCTGGTCTCAAAGAGCATCCTCTCTGCAGTCTCTCTATATTTAGTCACACTTCATTAACATATTAAAAGAACAGGATGTCATGCAAAGGAGCATGTGACTGAAACCAAAATGACATTTAAAAAGTACATTAGAACTATTAATTAAAGAAAGACACCCTAAGAAAATAATAATACAACATTATTATTTTACCTAACACAGGACACAGTGGATGTTCAGTTACTGGGAGCATCATCCCTGTCGATGCTTCCCGTCCAACAGGGCATTGTAGCTAAGCAGGATACCAGACCAGGTATATCTTCTATGGAGAGAAAAACACTGAGAGAACACAAAGTCAACAGTCGAAATAACAGAATGTACTGTAATACAACTGGAGAGTCGTAGGAGAAAAGGAAGTAGCAGAGTGAAGAAAATTGGTAAGTCTGTCCTCCAGCAGTCTAAGCCTATAGCAGCATAACTACAGAGATAGCTCAGGATGACCTTAGCCACTCTAACTATAAGCTTTATCAAAAAGGAAAGTTTTAAGCCTGGCCTTAAAAGTAAACAGAGTGTCTGCCTCACGGACTAAAGCTGGGAGCTGGTTCCACAGGAGGGGAGCCTGATAACTAAAAGATCTGCCTCCCATTCTACTTTTTGAAATACTAGGAACCACCAGTAGACCTGCAGTCTGAGAGCGAAGGGTTCTGTTAAGAACATAAGGAACAATCAGATCTCTGATGTATGATGGACCTGATTATTAAGGGCTTTATATGTAAGAAGAAGGATCTTAAATTCTATTCTGGAACTAACGGGGAGCCAATGAAGGGAAGCTAAAACAGGAGAAATGTGATCTCTCTTTTTAATATTCATCAGAACTCTTGCTACAGCATTTTGAATCAACAGAAGGCTTTTATTGGCATTTTGTGAACTACCTGATAGTAAAGAATTACAGTAGTCCAGACTTGAGGTAACGAATGCATGGATTAGTTTCTCAGCATCACTCCCGGACAGGATGTTTCTCATTTCAGCAATATTCCGGAAAGATGAAAGAGGGAAATCCTAGAAACCTGTTTAATATGGGATTTAAATGTCATGTCTCGGTCAAAAATAACGCCGAGGTTCTTTACGTTATTACTGGAGGCCAATTTAATACGATCCAGATGAAGTGATTGACTGAGCAGTTTCTTTTTTAGAGCTACTGGTCCAAAGAAGACAACTGCTGTCTTGTGAGAATTTAAAAGCAGAAAGTTTAGAGTCACCCATGTTTTTATGTCTTCAAGACATGCCTGTAATCTACCTAACCGATTGAATTCATCAGAATTTATGGATAAATATAGTTGTGTATCATCTGCATAGCTGTGGAAATTTATCGAATGCTGTCTGATGATTTTAACAACTGGAAGCATATATATAGTAAACAGAATTGGTCCAAGCACAGAGCCCTGTGGTACTCCACAAGTAACAGCACTAATGAGAAGAAGATATATCATTTACATGAACAAACTGGAATCTGTCAGACAAATATGATTTAAACCAGCCTAGTGCTGTTCCTTTGATCCCTGGAGCATGTTCAAGTCTTTCTAAGAGAATATTATGATTGACTGTGTCAAAAGCAGCACTGAGATCTAATAAGACCAGAACAGTCACAAGTCCATTATCTGAGGCCATGAGAATATCATTAGTAACCTTCACCAGTGCTGTTTCGGTGCTATGATGAGCTCTAAAACCTGACTGAAACTCTTCAAACAGGTCGTTACTGTTTAGATGCTCACAGACTTGATTAGCAACTATTTTCTCAAGGAGTTTGGATAAGAAAGGACGGTTATATATAGGTCTGTAATTAACTAAGTCATCTTGATCAAGGGAAGGTTTCTTGAGTAAAGGTTTAATTACAGCTATTTTAAATTCTTGTGGTACGTATCCGTTTACTAAGGATAGATTAATCATATCCAAAATGGGGCCATTTTTTTTATGTCATAAAATGTCCGGGTTTACCCCCATATTGCACCTGGTTTACCTCACTTTAAAAGCAGCCACTGCCCACAAAACAAATGAGGAGCTGCGCTGCATGCTTGTAATGTGCCACTAAAATGCTGAAACGGAAGTATAGTTTCCCAGACGAATTGTAGAAAAAATACCCAATGTTCAGTCATGGTCGTCAGAACCGTTTTACTACTGGGGCAGTGGAGCTCAGGTGAGCAGCACACCTGAGCTAACACAATCTGAGCTACCACAGCAGGTTAGGATTCATTTCGCGACAACACAGATTCATTATTATCCAAAGTTCAAAATTATTACCGACAATCATTTGACTCTGAGACGTCACGGTAAAAAACAGTTCGACTTTGGATCAATATTTCATCCCTTTCCCAGTAATCAATCTGGACATGTTTAGTATCAGTGGATTGCTTGGGATCTCAGGATTATAAATATGCTACTGTCATCACTCTATCTGAAAAACTGAACGCAACAGATCTGGAAAACTACAATCTTAACATCAAGTGATCTTGGGTAAAAATAGATCAAATAAAAAGGAGAATATTCCAATTTTAAAGCATAATGAATGATGGAAGCCAGAGTCTGATTATTATGATCTAGATTGGTGCATATGAGTCAGATTTAATGTTTTAAAATAAACTATATTATCTTGAAAACTTGCTATAGTTTATAATGGTGATAATGTAATAATGATTAATTACTTAATCTAAAGCATCAACTAGAAAATAAAGTTTTCAAGTCGCACACATCCAGCCTGCATGTTATAAGATACAGAAGAAGTTCTCTGTCAGACAGCAGGTAAAACACTAAACATGACTCAGTGATTTATTAGAGAATAAATTCCTACATCATTTTAAAAAACATATTTGCTGCAACACATTTCCAACAATCATTAATAATGATATTTTTCTGCAAATATGAATAAACATTCTTTAGTCTATTTGATTTATTATGCTGGTTTTTCAAAGCAACTCTTCAAATTCATGTGAGAGATGGAAAACACATCTGACTGTATTTACCTGATCAATCTAATATTTGAGTATTTTCTAACCTGAATCCATATTATTTTATAGATTTGATTCACGCCCATGCTGGGGAGGGGTGTCCTCTTTTTGGATTCTCAGAATATGGTCACCCCAGTAAAGGTTTAATTACAGCAACCTTAAATTCCTGTGGTACGTATCTATTTACTAAGGATAGATTCATCATATCTAAAATGTGGCCAGAAACCTAAGGGAACACTTCCTTAAATAATGTGGTTGGGACTGGGTCCAACATGCAAGTTGAAGGTTTAAATGAGGCTAATATTTTTGATAATTCCGAAAGCTCAACTGAGGGAGGATGCCACTTTTGCCCAAGATTTCAGTGAGTCAAACTGCACGACATCATGCTCTAGCGAGATTCGCCAAAGCCACGAGCATCCGTCACAAAAGCTCACAGATACCCAAGATGGCAATGATAAAATGTCATATATACGGTCTTTGCTGCCAAAGCTAAAAAAATCCACTTCTTTGTTGTTCCACATGTTCTTGTGTGTAACCTTCATTGTTGTTAAAGTCCCACTCCGATCATATTTTGAGCTATTTTTAAACATTCTCAGTGGTCTTTAAATTATGATTATGCCGTTTTTAGCCAAAATCACAAAACCTTTGCCGTTTTCTGGAACTTCGCTTCACCAGAGCTGCAGTAGCTCATTAGCAATTCGCCTCTGCGTTGTGGGTGGCGCTTTTGGCCCCGCCCAGTGGAGTTACTACGTAACAACTCCAGTCTATTTTAGCCGGCATTTTAATGTCTGCTACTGATTCACAGCCATTTGAATGCAGAAATACTCAGAAATACAACTTTGAGCTTAATTTTCTCAAGATATGTCCTCTAGCATCAGAACAATGCCACAAGAACATGTTAACACCTAGAAAAAAACATGATTTTCATCGGAGTGGGTTTTTAATGTTGATTCTGCTACTGTCGCGTTGTAGTCTAGTCCCTAGTTTTCATGTCACTCCCTGGGTGTGCTTTTATTGTTCTATTGCAGACCGGAGTCGTAGATGTCCTGACAGTGCTTGAAAACCGTCAGAGGCTGGATTTGGTAGTGAGAGTCGGAGTGCCCATCACACTGGATGGCCCCAGACCAGCATTTTTCGTCACAACTCTATTCACAACGAATGATTTGTCTACAACAGCCAAAAAACGCACAGTATGAACCATGCTTTAAAGGAGCCATCACAAAGCCCTGATCTCAGTTCCAGAGGGGGCAGGGAAGAAAAGTGTGCAAGAAAGGCCGCCGATAAACCTAACTCAGTTACACCAGTTCTCTGAGGAGGAATGGGCCAGAATTCCAGCAAACTATAAAGGGATTATCAGTCAACGTCACCGCCTGCTCCGCTGCGCATGTCGTCTGCAGAAAGAGACGTGTCTTTTTGTGCTTTTGGTTGCACAGATTGCTTTGATAAAAACTATAAAACACGTTAGTTCTACAGAAGTCCATCGACTCGCACCCCTTTCAAGGCAATCAAAAGACGTCTTTGGTTGCAAGTGATCAGAAGAAGCGATTGGAATGAAAGGAAGAAAGGAAAAAAAGATGAGTTCTTTCAATATTATCATAGGTACACTTCAACTGTAAGAGACAGAATGTAAAAAAATATCCTGGAAATCACATTGTAAGATTTTAAAAGAATTAATTAATTGGCCCTCACAGACCTGTTACTTCTTCTTGAAGAAGCTCTTCTGTCCTTCACTCATACCTGTATAACTGGCACCTGTTTGAACTCGTTATCTGTATAAAAGAAACCTGTCCACACCTTTCAACAGTCAGACTCCAACCTCCACCATGGCCAAGACCGGAGAGCTATCCAAGGATACCAGGAACAAGATTGTAAACCAACACAAGACTGGGATGAGCCAATCTACAATAGGCAAGCAGCTTGGTGAGAAGAGATCAACTGTGAACGATTATTAGAAAATGGAATAAATACAAGGCTGCACAGTGGTGCAGTTGGCAGCACCGTTGCCTTGCAGCAACAAGGTCCGGGTTCAAATCCAGCCTGGGGTCTTTTTGCATGGAGTTTGCATGTTTTCCCTGTCCATGCAGAACACAGGCGGGTATAGATAATGGATTGATGGAATAAATATAAGATCACTGGCAATCTCCCTCAACCTGGGGCTCCATGCAAGATCTCAACTTGTGGGGTACACATGATCTTAACAACATTGAGGAAACTGCCCAGAACTACACGGGGGGAACTGAACAGAGCTGGGACCACAAAGTAAACATGGATATAAATCCTGCAGCGCTTCAAAGGTCCCCCTGCTTAAGCCAGCACATGTCCAGGCCTGTATTAATGCCACTCACTGTGTTTGGAGGGGGAAGAATTCTGAGTTGCATTCCAAGAACACCATACCCACTGTGAAGCACAGGGGTGAAAACCTTATGCTTTGGGGCTGCTTTTCTGCCAAGTGGACAGGGTGACTGATCCGTATTAAGGACAAGATGAATGGCGCCATGTATTGTGAGATTTTGGGCAAAAGCCTCCTTCCATCAGTGAGAGGATTGAAGATGAAACATGACTGGATCTTCCAGCATGACAATGATCCCAAACACACCGTCCGGGCAATAAAGGAGTGGCTATGTAAAAAGTATTGCAAGGTTTTGGAGTGGCCTAGCCAGTCTCCAGACCTCAATCCAATTGAGAATCTGTGGAGGGAGTCGAAAGTCTGTGTTGCCCAGCGACAGCCCCAAAATATCACAGCTCTAGAGAAGATCTGCATGGAAGAATGGGCCAAAATACCAGCTACAGTGTGTGCAAACCTGGTGGAGATCTACAGGAAATGTGTGACCTCTGTCATTGCCAACCAAGGTTATATTACAAAGTATTAAGGTGAACTTTTTTTATGCACCATTATACAAATAATTTCTTTAAAAATTACACAATGTAATTTCCTGGATTTTTTTTTACATTCTGTCTCTCATAGTTGAAGTGTACCTATGATGAAAGTTACAGACATCTCTCCTCTTTTTAAGTGGGAAAACTTGCACAATAGGTGCCTGCCAAATACTTTTCTGCACCACATATAATAATTTTTTACTTTTTTTTAATTTTCCATGTACATAAAAGTAAAAATAAAACAATGAAAATTGTAATTTTACAATAAACCCTAATGTTTCACTTTTTTAAATTTTATTTAGGGATTACTTTTTTTTTTTTTCTCAACAAATTTATTTATTTATTTCCATTTTAAATTCTGACTCTCAGCAGTGACACTTCTAGGTTTAGGAGTGACCAGGAAAATGTTTAGCTGATAACAGTCTGCATACTGGGCTGCTTACGTCCCACAGGACACAAACCTCAGTGCAGACCTCTCTGCAGACCCACAGTTGTTATATCAGGTTTTAGGTTTTGAGAGTCATAAAACTCACGCACCAAATCATAAACTATGGCTTTAAGCTCTAAACAACAAGTCCAAGTCATGCGGTTTGAGTCCACAACTGCAAATGTGTGACTAAAGAGGAATAGCAGCAGCAATTATACAGAAAGCGTAAAGGTAAAACAGTTAAATGGTCACATTTAGAGAAACTAGTGTCAGCTTGACTCTTGCCTTACCTCAACATTGAGAAGTGTTTAGTTCTCCAGATGATATGATTTAAACCCTACGTAATTTTGGGAGGCAGGGAATAAGAAATAAAAACATATAATGAAAGCACTTAAAGTAAATTTAACTGGTATTTTGGTCCTGGTTTGGTCCCATCCAAGGCCCGGGGTTAGAAGCCATAAGAGCGTCGAAAAAGATCCAGGTTTTTATTGCTACTTTTCTGAAGCCAAGAGAGATCCACCAGACCAAAGAGTGACCTGAAGACTTGGCAGAAAATTACTGAAAGACAGTATGTGAGAGGAGGAGGACTCGTTTAGATCATAGGGTCTTTCATTTGGTCAGGCTCAGTGAGACTTTCCCAACATCTTAAACATTAAAATACTTTTTGAAGAGGATTTTTGTCATTTTTTATCTGATTTCAGCATCCACCTGAATGGGGTGTACTGTAAACTAAGATACGGATGCTGCTGAATCTGCCCACACTAATGTCTCAACATGTTACTGATATACAGGTATAATTTATCATCATTTGTGGTAGATATACATCCGTCTTACATCACAATATCAAATCTGTAGACCCACACTGAAAACAGGGTTAGCTATTTTACATTAACAATCAGTTACATAATTCTATAAACTTAATCTTTTTGTATGTGCTGAAAATCGTCATCTTGGCATCCATGAGAAAAGAAATATGAAGCAATGAATGCTTGTAAAGTACACCATCAATTTGTTAGAAAGCTTCTAGGTGATAGTCCTGTGTATAAACATCCCAACATTTAGCATCTTTCACCTTTAAGTTTAAGGAGAAAGTTCAGATTTTTTAAAAGAGAGATTCTGCTGCTTTCTAGGCGCAGCCAGGGAGTTGAGGGGATCCGTTTGGGTGGTCACTGGATCAGGTCTGCTTTTTGAAGATGATATCGTTCTGTTGGCTTCATGAGTGTGAAGTGGCTGGGATGAAAATCAGCACCTCCAAATCCGAGATCATGGTCTTGAGCCCGAAAACTGTAAAGCTCTACTCTACTGGTCAGCGACGAGGTCCTATACCAGGAGGAGGAGCTTAAGTATCTCAAAGTCTTGTTCATGAATTAGTAGAAAAATGGAGCAGGAGATGCAGGCCAAGCGCCAATGGGAAGACCGGACCCGCCCATTCAGGTGTCGGCCCGCTCAAGACCGATTACAACGCCCTTGTATTGCAATGTATTCACCCAAGACAACCAACAGAGGGTCATGTAGGCTATAAATTGGGACTTTTGGAGGCAGTAAAAAAGATACCTTGATATATTTGTATGCCAAAATGAGCATTAGAACTTGGCTTAATAAAGACAAATGCAAAGCGAGCACAAGTAGGGACAATGCTTAATAGATCATCAGTCTTAGAGAGGTAAGTGCAACAAAGAAGAAGAGGGGCACTGCTGTGTATGAATATGCTATTTGTAGTTATGCAAGAAATGCACACAAGGAAGGGAATTACGCAGGTTTTCAGTGGTAGATTATGTTGGATTGTCGACGTAAGACTTGTTGTGGACTAGCTTTTTATTGTAAAACAGTTATTAGACCCTTGGAGACTAAAATAATTTTGTTAGAGATGGCTCTGTTCTGTCAATGATATGAGACTTCATATGTGGAGTTGCACAGTACCTTGTTTTCTGAGTGGCTTGACAAAAGCGTTTTCTGTGTCTACAGTAATGATTGTATCCTTCATTGCCATCCTTCTTTGGAATCATAATATGTATTTGTACATGGAAAGGGTGTCGCCAAAAAAGGCAGATTTGACATGGGAGTATATAACGTACCACCAAAGAGACGTAAGAAAAAAAGTGTTAAATGAAAAGACTGTTTACTGGCCCCTCCCAGAATAAGCCACAGCCCCTGGCGTTGGGTCTGGGGAGGTTGCTAGGCGGATAGGTGCAGCATCTGCAGTGATGTGAGCGCTGTACAGGTCTGTCATGGTGAAAAGAGCTGAGCCAAAAAGCAAAGCTCTTGATTTACTTGCGGTTGATCTATGTTCCTACCCGCATCTATGATCATAAGCTCTGGGAATTGAATGAAAGAACGAGATCGCGGACACAAGCAGCTGAAATGAGTTTCCTCAGTAGGGTGAGAAGCTTTTCCATCTGGGAGGGGCTCAGAGTAGAGCCTCTGCTCCTCCACATCGAGAGGAGCCAGTTGAGGTGGCTTAGGTATCTGGTTAGGATGCCTCCAGGACGCCTAAGTGGTGAGGTGTACTCCAACTGGGAGGAGATCCGGAGGAACACCTAGGACACACTGGAGGGAATATGCTTCTTGGCTAGGCCTTCGGATTACCCCCAGAGGAGCTAACCTAAATGGCTGGGGAGAGGGAAATCTGGACATTCTCCTTGACCTTTAAATAATGGATGGGTGGATTCTGTTGAGCAGCTATGAGGGGTTTTTTGTCTTACCTGCAGCTGATGACCATATTAACTTTCAGAAAGTGAAAAAGAAATGTAATGGTGGATTTCTACAGTTGGTCTCAGAAATATAAACTTCTATGTTCTTGAGATTTAAAAAATGAAGACCATGGCAAATAATTTTAAAACTTTTTCCATCTTTGATGTGACATCAAAAAGTGGCAACAAATTGATGTCCACTCACCTTTTTATTCAAGTTCAGCCTTCAGTCCTCTTTGGTAGGAGTCTGTCCGCCTCCCACATATTCTTTGAAACATTTTAGCTTAAGAATGAAAATGAGCAACTATTAAGAAAAAGTTTTGAAATTATTTACCAAACCTTTTTTTTATCTCACAAACATTTGGCATTTCAACAGGGGTGTATAGACTTTTTATATTCACCGTATCGCTATTTGAGTTCTCTGTCGTGGACGCTAAATGAGTTACATTCTGTCCTTGTGCCTCAGTCTTTCTTTTGAAGTCATGATTCTGCATGAGACTTGTTTCATAATCCTACGGCAGGGAGGGGGGATACTAACAGTTCTCACTCCATCCTTGACTCTATTGCCAGTTGCACATCTATTCCACTTATCCCTTCTGGAAAATGTGCTTTTTGTTAACACAACAATCTGATTTCTGTTTACAACACCAGACTGTCATGCGCTGCGATGCGTCAAGACTCCATGTATGGTGGTGCATATTCTATTGTATGAAGGCTCTCATTGAGCCAGAAATGTGTGTTTCAACCAGAGGAAGCACTAGACATTTTTGTGGTCCGTCATTTTAACCGACTGGGTGAAAAAAAAATAAAAAATCTGGTTATAATCTATTTATGCCCGGCAATTTTTAAAAATATAGCACATTTGATAATATTTATTTTATTATTCATTTAAAAAAATAGTCAAGCTGAACAGAGAACTATATATACAGTGGCTTGCAAAAGTATTCAACCCCCTTGAACTTTTCCACATTTTGTCACATTACAGCCACAAACAAACAAAATGAATCAATTTTATGGGAATTCCACATGAAAGACCAATACAAAGTGGTGTTCACGTGAGAAGTGGAACGGAAATTATACATGATTCCAAATTTTTTTTACAAATAAATAACTGAAAAGTGGGGTGTGCGTAATTATTCAGCCCCCTTTGGTCTGAGTGCAGTCAGTTGCCCATAGACATTGCCTGATGAGTGCTAATGACTAAATAGAGCGCACCTGTGTGTAATCTAATGTCAGTACAAATACAGCTGCCCTGTGACGGCCTCAGAGGTTGTCTAAGAGAATGTTGGGAGCAACAACACCATGAAGACCAAAGAACACACCAGACAGGTCAGGGATAAAGTTATTGAGAAATTTAAAGCAGGCTTAGGCTACAAAAAGATTTCCCCAGCCTTGAACATCCCACGGAGCGCTGTTCAAGCGATCATTCAGAAATGGAAGGAGTATGGCACAACTGTAAACCTACCAAGACAAGGCCGTCCACCTAAACTCACAGGCCGAACAAGGAGAGCGCTGATAAGAAATGCAGCCAAGAGGCCCATGGTGACTCTGGACGAGCTGCAGAGATCTACAGCTCAGGTGGGGGAATCTGTCCATAGAACAACTATTAGTCGTGCACTGCACAAAGTTGGCCTTCATGGAAGAGTGGCAAGAAGAAAGCCATTGTTAAAAGAAAACCATAAGAACTCCCGTTTGCAGTTTGCCACAAGCCATGTGGGGGAAACAGCAAACATGTGGAAGAAGGTGCTCTGGTCAGATGAGACCAAAATGGAACTTTTTGGCCAAAATGTAAAACTCTATGTGTGGCGGAAAACTAACACTGCACATCATTCTGAACACACCATCCCCACTTTCCGGGTGTGCTTCTCTTCAGCAGGGACAGGGAAGCTGGTCAGAGTTGATGGGAAGATGGACGGAGTCAAATTCTGGGCAATCTTTGAAGAAAACCTCTTGGAGTCTGCAAAAGACTTGAGACTGGGGCGGAGGTTCACCTTCCAGCAGGACAACGACCCTAAACATAAAGCCAGGGCAAAAATTAAATGGTTTAAAACAAAACATATCCATGTGTTAGAATGGCCTAGTCAAAGTCCAGATCTAAATCCAATCGAGAATCTGTGGCAAGATCTGAAAACTGCTGTTCACAAACGCTGTCCATCTAATCTGACTGAGCTGGAGCTGTTTTGCAAAGAAGAATGGGCAAGAAGTTCAGTCTCTAGATGTGCAAAGCTGGGAGAGACAGACCCTAAAAGACTGGCAGCTGTAATTGCAGCAAAAGGTGGTTCTGCAAAGTATTGACTCAGGGGGCTGAATAATTACGCACACCCCACTTTTCAGTTATTTATTTGTAAAAAATGTTTGGAATCATGTATGATTTTCGTTCCACTTCTCACGTGTACACCACTTTGTTTTGGTCTTTCACGTGGAATTCCAATAAAATTGATTCATGTTTGTGGCTGTAATGTGACAAAATGTGGAAAAGTTCAAGGGGGCTGAATACTTTTGCAAGCCACTGTACATGACTTAACAACTTGTCTTTCAATAGCTCTAATCAGGATGTATTTGCAGGCATTTACCAGCAGATGGCGGCAGATTTACACTTTTCTCCAGTACCCTGGTGACATTAGGAGTGGTTATTTGCACCAGCGGTGTTGTCTGTAAGCAAAGCTGTCTTTCAGTAGTTCTCATGTTGCCTCTGCAGGATTATGTGCCTGTTTAACAGCTGTGTCTGCTTGGATTAACAACTTCAGCCTTTCTCTTCTCAGCTGATTCCCAATAGGCTACACACACTTCCCTGAACTGGTGCCCATGTGGACCGGCCCAAGTACTGTCCCTAAATAAAAAGTATGCATCAAACACAGGACAATCCAAATGTTGGTGTGTGGACATGCTCCACCAGGATTTATGTAAACTAGGCATCCCAGAAAGGAGCTTTCTCACAAACTCCTGTTCACATTCCTCTTACAGACCCCCCCCCCCCCCCCCCCCCCCAAATGACAATTCCTCTACCTCAATAGTAAGTCATTGGTTTTTAATAAGGATAACATTCTGAAGCACGTGAGTCTCTATTCTAAATGGCTCCTGCATAAAAATTAGAGTTGCTTGATCAAGCTGAAGTGCAAAACACAGAAACACACACAATTAAGCCAAAACACATCTTAAAATCAACAGAAAGAAGTTGCACTTATTGCTTTTTTCCCCTTGGATGAATGCTTTAAATCTAAAGTTTAAGGTCTGTAGCCAGAAGACAGAACATCACTCCTTTTCATTGATTTTTGACTCTAGCTTATGCTCCCTTTGTACCATCCATTTCATTAGGCTTTGCTTTCAGTTTATTGGGTTTAAGGCATGAGGCTCTGAGGGAATATGTGCTCAGCTTATTGCTTTGGTGGGTTGATTGAGATGGGCCTTATTGCTGGACACTGAAAGTCTAAATTGCCTCTAGAGCACCGATTGTGCTGCTTTTTTATACACTATAGGAACAACACGCTCACTAATTATGAATATTTCAAATATACAGTGTAGTTATACTCTATAACATGTATGCATTTACTATATACCATAGTTTTCAATGGGAGATTCAAGAGTCCTGTAAATACAGATATTCCATATGAGGGGACTCGGGCTTTATCACAGGACCTGTAACTAGCAATTCACCAGATCCATCTTGCTTTCTACTGAATGTGTTTCACTTCAACATAAAATTTGAAGCTGAATATGTTAAGTTTTGCAGTGAAAGTCAAAGAAAACACAAAGTACAGTTTGGGGAAAATCTTTAGGAAAGCTAAAGACATTCTTCTGTTGAAGTTTTATGATGCAGTATTTTGGTGTTTTAGACCATGCAAAGGCTGCTATAAAAAAAATAATAAAACGGGGGGGAAAATGTAAATTAAAAAAATGCCCTCTGGTCAATTCTAAACTGGACCATTCCGCAATGTTTTCAGATTTTTTTCAAAGGAAATATGTGCTTTGGAAAGCCTATAGTCTGTGAAGAAGAAAAATATAAATCATATAATGCAATGGTTTTCTTAAAAATAGTTAAGATCTTGTCTTGTTATTAGAAACTATATATATATATATATATATATATATATATATATATATATATATATATATATATATATATATATATATGTCCTGTGTTTTTAGAACTGTGACCTTAAATGCCTACTTTCTGTAAGCTGTTAAGGTCTTAACGACCATTCCACAGGTGCATGTTAATTAATTATGCATGGAAAACATTGTTTAAACCCTTTACGATGAAGATCTGTAAAGTTATTTGGATTTTAACGACATTATTGTTGAAATACACAGTCCTGAAAAAGGGACGTTTATATATATATATATATATCCATCCATATATATATACATATATATATATATATATATATATAATTAGTTAAAAGCAAAAGCAAAAAAGGACATTGGGCCGAGTGCAGATGAACCATGCAAGGAAACGCCATCAGAGGAGCCATCTGCACCAACAGCAGTACATCAACAGCAGCAACCGAGGCACCGACACATGGCGCCCTGTGGAGGCAAGACCAAGACCCCCACCTCCACCCAAGCTCCACCTGGAGAGGCAGCTACAGCCGACCACCGCCCCCAGGGCAGAAGGCTCCCATAGAGGAAACACTGGAACGGGGATTAAGATAACAAATTAAAATATAAAAATAAGCAGTAAATAAATGTGATAAGATTAAATAGTAAAACACTGATCAAATATAATCATATAAAACATGCAGAGTAATTAAACAGACAATAATAAATAATAATCAGTTAAAAGCTAGGCTAAAAAGGTGAGTCTTGAGCCTCCTCTTAAAAACATGAACGTTCTCTGCGGCCCTGAGGATCTCTGGCAGCCTGTTCCAGAGGTGAGGGCCATAATAACAGAAAGACGCCTCACCATGAGTGTGTGTCCTGACTTTTGGGGTGACAAAGAGACGGCTGCCAGAGGAGCGCAGAGACGCGAAGGTTCATATGATGAAAGCAGTTCTGAAAGATAAGAAGGCCCAAGACCATTAAGACACTTAAAAACTATTTAAAGAACCTTAAAATAGATCCTAAAACATACGGAAAAACCAATGCAAGAATTTAAGACAGGTGCAATGTGTTCCCGCATCCTGGTCTTCGTCAGGACACGTGCTGCTGAATTTTGTAGAAGTTGTTAACTGGATATACTGTTTTTGGGAAGACCAGAAAGCAGGCCATTACAGTGATCAATTCCACTGGAGATAAAAGCATGCATCAGCGTCTCCGTGTTGGCCCGAGAGAGAATCGGACGGACTTTGGCAATGTTCTTTAGCTGATCAAAACCTATTTTACTTATGTTTTTAATGTGAGGGATAAAAGTCAGCTCAGAGTCAAAAATCGCGCCCAGGTTCTTCACTTGTGAACAAGGCATAAATGACAGTAGTTTTGGTAGAAGTTTCTCTCTCTGAACCTCAGGACCGATGACTAAAACTTCAGTTTTGTCCTGGTTGAACTGGAGAAAGTTTTCTGCCATCCAGGATTTGATGTCTAAAATGCAGTCAAAGAATGCTACTTAGTGTTTTGTTTTTCCTTCCACTATGTTTTCTCCTCCTTTCCTGTTTTAACTGCGAATCACCTTCACCTGCTCTCTCCTTCTCACCTGCATCAGTTTGTCACTCATTGGTTCTAAGTCTTTCAGTGTCACCTGCCATTCCTCCTCAGTGTATTTTGGCTCTCCGGTTTCCTTTGTTCTCCGCTGGATCCTCCCACTTTCTGCCGTCTTCTTCCCCTGTAGTTTGTCTCAGTTTATGTTCCAAAGATACTCTTGGGAAACTGTTCAATAAATTCTCTCTCACCATACAACCGCATCTGCATTTGGGTCCAACTGCTATGCACCATGACAGCGGGTTACTTGTTTAAAGTCTTATTTGTACCCAGGTTATATATTAATTTATAAATGTTACAGTTTCAAACTAAATATTTAGTTTGGAGCTAGTTATTTAGTTGCGAAGCTAAATATTGAATTTGGAGCTAAATATTTAGTTTGCTTACTAAATATTTAGTTAGCACATTAAGTATTTGGCTCCAAACTAGTAAAGAAGCTAAATTTTTAGTTACCAAACTAAATAGTTAGCTCCAAAATAACTAGGAAGCTAAACATTTACCTAGCAAAGGAAATATTTAGTCAAGAAGCTAAATATTTAGTTAGGAAGCTAAATATTGTGTTTGGAGCTAAATATGCTTACGAAATATTTAGTTAGCACATTAAATATTTGGCTCCAAACTAGTGAAGAAGCTAAATATTGAGTTTGTAAACTAAACATTTAGCTCCAAATCGAATATTTAGTTAAGAAGCTAAATATGTAGTCAGCAAATTAAATATTTAGCTTCCTAAATATGTACTTAAGGCAAGGCAGGGCAAAGAAATTGTGTTTGTAAAGAAAACTTTCAGCAACAAGGCAATTCAAGGTGCTTAAGAAGCTAAATATATAGCTCCAAGCTAAATACTTAGGCATAAACTGTGATATTTATAGATGAATGAATAACATGGTGAAAATATTGCTTAGAAAAATGAACTCCCATTTTCTTTCTCCTATGACAGGCTAAATAACTCAAATAATTGTTGTTAATTTTCAACTGCGTATCTTTACAAACGTACCCCATGTTTAATAATTCATCAGTTCCTGTAGCTAGTCACCATTTGCTTCATATGGATAAAACGTATTTGTCTTTCAGCTTCCCTCATGTGTTTGCCTCTTATTTCCTTCTCACTCATCCAGATGCCAGCTCTCACTTTTCTGCCCACCTTTCCTTTCTCTCAGCCAATCTTTCTCTGCAGTCTCCAGAAGCTTCCATCAGTAACCCTTTAGTAATTAAACTAAGAACATTGATGTGCCTTCAGGTCGTAAATAAACCACCGTAAGTGATATTAAAGTATGGGGGAGAGTATTGGCAGGGGGAAACATGTTGTCAGGAGTTTTAGATAAACACTTACCATGCAGCACTTCTGACCTCGCCCTCGCCCCCAGTGGTAGGTGACAGGGATTATTAAGAGCCTCATCTTCAAGCTAAGTCATCAAAACTGCACTACATTGGGTCGAATATGTTTTATTTAAAATCATTTTAGGCCCAAGCTACTCTGTTCTTAATATTACTCTGTATTCAGTTTAAATACATGCCACAGAAGTAATTACAGAATACACATTACAGAAGTAATTACTTTTGGATCTAAAGAGGAATGATCAAGAGTCAGCACACAGCTTCAGTTAATACAGCTAGAAACTCCTGATCAGGCCCGAAATCTAGGTGTAGTAATGGACTCAGACCTGAACCTCCAGGGTCACATAAAGGCAATAACAAGGTCAGCGTTCTATCACCTGAAGAACATTTCTAGGATTAAAGGACTGATGTCGCAACATGACCTTGGAACACTCATCGATGCGTTTATTTTTGGTTGGAACTATTACAGCAACAGCGTCCTCACAGGTCTGCCTAAAAAGTTAATCAGACAGCTGCAGCTGATCTAGAACGCTGCTGCTCGTGTTCCTGACTAGAACCAGGAAAGTAGAGCACATCACCCCAGTTCTAAAGTCCTTACACTGGCTCCCTGTAGCTCAGAGAATAGACTTCTAAATACTTTTTTTACTGGTTTATAAATCCTAGAAAGGCTTAGCACCAAAATCACTGTACTGTATCAACCGTCCAGACCACTCAGATCTTCTGGTTCAAGTCTACTCTGCATCCCCAGAGTCGGAACCAAACATGGAGAACCAGCTTTTAGTTTCTATGCTCCCCTTATCTGGAACAAACTGCCAAACTACTGCAAAGCTGCTGAAACACAGAGTTCCTTTAAATCAAGGCTTAAAACTCATATGTTTAGAGCTTCCTTTGATTAGTTGATTAGTAATAACTAGAATGTCATTACAGTGGTATGTTTTTATGTTTCAATGTCTTAGATGTTTTTCTTGTTTTATTATTGCTGCTTTTTTTTCAAAATGATGTAAAGCGCCTTCAATTGCATTGTTGCTTAAAGTGTGCTGTACAAATAAATTTGCATTGCTTTAAATTATTTCCTATTCCTATTATTATAAAAATACATTTGGTTTGCCTTGCCTTGCCTTGCCTTGCCAAAATATCATCAGAAATAAAAGACTCCTAGTCTTAGCAAGGATCCTTTTAACCAACCAAAAATATCTGGACTATCAGAAATTACTAATTTAGAAACTTTACTTTTTTCCTACCCTTGGAAAATTTTTAAAGCAAAGCTTGGGTGCCAGGTTGGATTAAAAAGGAGATCTGTTAACAATGTATGGACATAGCCAAACTGTGTGAAAACACACTGTGCATAAATTAGACTACAATATACAATCAACCCTGCAGCCCTGGGTATACAGTACCTTAGAGCACCACCATTGGTAAAAATACTTTGATGGCACCATTTATATTGTGGGGCAGTCATTGAAAGTAAAAAAAAAAAATTTATTTCTTCAAGTGGGGCTCTGTCAGCAGGTTAGGAGTAGTAGGTATCTTACTTTCAATAAACTTGCAAATAAACGTATTGTGTCTTCTCCTTGTTGAAGCAAAGTAGTTTTCCCACCAAAAAAACGAAACATTTCAAGATTATTAAAATTTATGTGAAAATAACTTCAGTGTGAGAAATGTCGTGTTTAAAACTTATGCTGTTTTATACAGTGGGGCAAAAAGGTATTTGGCAGCCACCGACTGTGCTAGGTGTCCCACTTAAAACGATGAGAGATGAGTGTGGTCAGATGAGAGACTAATCTGACCACATGACATTCTCCCAATCCTCTGGATCATCCAGATGGTCTCTAGCAAACTTTAGACGGGCCTGGACATGTGTTGGCTTAACCAGGGGGACCTTTCGAGCACAACAAAATTAGAATCCATGACGATGTAGTGTGTTACTAACAGTAACCTTTGGTACTGGTCTCTTTGGGTCATTGGCCTGAATGACCTGTGTAGTTCATGGCTATTTCCTCACTGTTGTTAAGATCATGTGTTCCCCATGAGGTGAGATCTTGCATGGAGCCCCAGGTTGAGGGAGATTGTCAGTGATCTTGCATTTATTCCATTTTCTAATAATTGATCCAACAGTTGATCTCTTCTCACCAACCTGTTGCCTATTGTAGATTGGCTCATCCCAGTCTTGTGCAGGTGTACAGTCTTGTCCCTGGTGTCCTTGGACAGCTCTCTGGTCCTGTCCATGGCGGAGGTTGGAGACTGATTGTTTGATGGTGTGAACAGGTGTGTTTTATACAGATAATGTGTTCAAACAGTTGACATTAATTAGGGGTGTTCCATCTTGGGTGCCTCACAATTTTCATGGGATTACAATTCCATTATAAAAAGATTATTTTAGTTGCATATGTTCTCCCTATTTTTTTCTTAATCCCTTCCATGGCTACATTCTACTCTTAAATCCATTCAGTTTCCATTAACTGAAGTATCCATACCAATTGATGTTCTGTCTTTTGTTCATGTCAAACCACAAATAAACCAACACATGTCCACAATATGTTTTATAATCCTATCCAGGTCCTATTTTCGATGAAAGCTGAAGGAAATGTGTGTTGGCAACTTAAATATAATATAAGGTGACCCTATTTTGATTTCCATAAACGAGGAAACTTGGTCCAGTCCTAAAACCTATGTTCATCTAATTCTAAACACATCAATCATTTTCTGTTTACTTAAAGAAGACTTTTGATTTTAACATATTTAAAGTATTCCCGCTCTATGTGGTTAAAAGGAATAATTCAACAAACTTCAGATCAGTTTTTACAAGTCAACCATTACAGAAATGACTTTAAAATCTAAATAGAAATGATTGATCTTCATAACAATAATAGCTCTCTTTATAATTCATAATAGACACAAATGACACAAATCTAAAATTATATTCTGAGAAAATAAGTATTATTTTCCATTCAAAGTAATAGAAAATAAAAAGCAGCATTCTCCCAAAGACACTTCAAGTGTATAATCCAGTCTTTGTTTTTTCCCGCGTCAATTTAAAGGGGGGGTATTATGCTTCTTCCAGGCACATATTACCGTTCTGTAGCACACTCCAATAAAATTGTCACCTTAAGTCTTTTAAAAGTCCGTCATATATCCAAATCCACCTTAAAGAAATGTACTTCCGTATTGGACGCCTTGATTTTCGCCTGTGCCTCTCTAAGACCCTCCGACTCTTTCTGACACTCCCCCTTCAGTTCGTCACATTTCGTTCATCATCGCAGCATGCACGGAGTCGGAAAAAAAATCCCACAAAAGACGGGCAGCTGCAGCTGGTGTGTTATAATTACTGCACCTGGGACTCAGCCAGGAGTTGTGTGAGGTGGGGAGGGGAGGGGGAGCTCTGCAGGAGCGAGGCTCTCGGCTGTGTACGTAAGTCCGGAGGAGGAGATGGGTGGAAAAGGCGGGGATAGGTGGGAGCAGGCGTTTCAGCAACCCTGAGAACTACCAGCAGAGACTGAAAGATTACTCTAACATGAGTGAATGGGTCAGAGCAACACTTCAGGTATGTTTTTAATGAGGGAAAGACAGGTTCTCAGGATA
Organism: Valencia hispanica; assembly: GCA_963556495.2. Classification (NCBI taxonomy): domain Eukaryota; kingdom Metazoa; phylum Chordata; class Actinopteri; order Cyprinodontiformes; family Valenciidae; genus Valencia; species Valencia hispanica. The sequence goes on along the minus strand of OY747709.1, from coordinate 50,481,492 downwards.
TCAAACTTCAGAAAGTCCATTTTGCATAATACCCCCCTTTAATACAGAACTTTAACTTTGCAGCGTTTTCATTGTTTTTACGTCAGTTTGACCAATGGGATGCTTGTCACCTGTCATACACAGAAAATAATCTGCCAGCTATGAGTACGGTGCTCTCCTCCACACATCAGTTGCGACTGGGATGGAATGAAGGGCATTTCCTTCGTGTTTCATACTTAAAGCTATGCTTGGGCTGACGTCTGGTAAACATTAGCTGCCCTGCGGAGGGGGAGGGCGCTCCGAACAGCGGACAAAAAGTGGACATGTCCGGGGAAAAGAAGATGTTGCTGCTAACATGATACACAACAAAAAAGACGCTTCTTTCACAAAATATTTGCTGTATTTTGTAAATTTCGCACTGCATGGCTGAAACACTAGCTGCACCCGTGATGTATCCGCCGGTCCATCCCCTAAAAATGTCCATGCAGCATGGTGGACTTTTATGTTTTTCTCATTTAATTATTATGAAAACTAATCGATTTGTGAACACTTTTGAATCGCTATCGATTTTGCATGTTTCACATTGCAATTAATGGATTTATGGTGAATCGGCACACCCCTACCATTATTACAGGTAACGAGTGGAGGATAGAAGAGCTTCTGAAAGAAGTAACAGGTCTGTGAGGGCCAGAATTCTTGTTTGCTAATAGGTGCTAAATGCTTATTTTCTGTACCATTATACAAATTTAATATTTAAAAATTATACAATGGGATTTCCTGGATTGTTTTTGTTTTTTTTAACATTCTGTTTCTCACAGTTGAAGTGTGATGCTGTGTGCGCCTTGGTGAGTGCAGTGAGTTCAAAGGAGCCGTCATGGCTTGAGTCCTCAATGAATTAACAGAGAGAAATAGTTTTGCAGTCTGTTCTCACATTAATGATGTTACAAAAGTAACTTGTGCAAAAATAAACCGGTATCCAAAACAAAATTACTGTGATGAACACTACTTTTTTTGTTTTATTTATTTATTTATTTATTTATTTATTTATTTATTTATTTATTTATTGTTAATTCAGACTGCCTTTCTATTTTAAGCTAAAGTTATTCTGGTTGGGAAAATGACCCATGTTTTAAATAAGATATGTTGTTTTTCTTTCAGTTGAGTTCAAAAGTACTTTGAACAAGTTTTGTAATAATATGGTGACCTTCCTGCATTTAAGATGTCACAGAATTAACAATCTAGTTTTTTTACATAGTAAAATATATTTTTTTACCGAATTGTTTCTTGTTGAATGATTTAACATAAACATGTTCCAAGCTATGAATCTGAAAGCAACCATGTGACAAAAATATCATCCACAACAGTAAAAATATGTACATCTCAAAGTAGTGAGGTAAGTGTGGTGGTAACACTTCCCCTTCACCCAACCGGTCATCCTTCTTCTCTCCCCTCATTCTTCCTGTAGCGAGACTATTAAAATCATAATGAGACAGTTGCCGTTTTTGGAGATTTAGATGAGAGAGAAAAAAAATCCTCCTCATTGCTGAAGCTAAATAATTAAAAGGATGAAAGAAAATGACTCTAGTTGGGGAAGAATTATTATTATTAGCCAAAAATATCCAAACCTTCATCTGTATGACAATGTCTTCACTAAAGTTATTCATAGGTGTGCCACGCACATGAAAATTAAACTTGAAATAGACAGAAATGCTGTTGAAACCTATTTCAGATCACAAAAACAGCAGAAAAAGAGAAAATGGAGCCAGCATTTGCATCCTGACTTTATTTAGCCCTTAGCTGTTTCCAACAAAGCAGATTATCTTGTTAAGTGTCACTTAAATTTGCATCGTGTTCTACAGTTCTGCAGACTGACATTGAATGATAAGGATGTTCTTTACCTTGCAGCTGTAAAACTAACAGCACCCACTCTTCACTCACAATCTTCCCGTGTTTACCATGGTTACTTTGAAACAAAAAGGAAGCTGAAGGTATTCTAATAGATTCTGTTTTGGTTTGAGTTTATTTATAGGCTACTAAACACAAATGGCTCATTCTGTACAAATCTTGAATAGCAACCAGCAAACTGAGTAGCAACAATTTATACATTTCTATTTTCCAGTATAAAACTCAAGCTAAGGTAATCCTTTTCCATTGTAGAGCTGTATGGTTTTGTCCACAGCATGTAACGCAGTATCATTACATGCCAAGGTAGACATGTAAAAGAAAGTAAAGTAAGAAAAAGTGTTTTGTTTCTTTTGGTTAATGTAAGTTGCATAAAGCTGGAGCTTCTGCCAGTTAATTTGGTCCATTAGACAGGAGAGCAAGTTCAGAGCTGGTATAGTATATGTACCGTTTGTAAAGTTAGACAGTCAGAAATTAACAGGAATAATTTAAGTTAATTAGCCTGTCATAAGTAAAATAAATGTGGGTCCCTTTTTTAAAGTCCTATTTGTGTCCAGGTTATTTATTCATTTATAAATGTCCCAGTTTCAAAATAAATATTTAGTTAGCATGCTAAATATTTAGTTTACAAATTAAACATTTATTTGTAAACTAAATATTTAGGTAACAAGCTAAATATTTAGTTGACACAATAAATATTTATTTCGCAAATTTCTTTTTTCGCTTCAAGCTAAATATTTAGTTAGCTAGCTAAACATTAAGTTTGAAGCTAAATATTTAGTTAGCTAGCTAAACATTTAGTTTGAAGCTAAATATTTAGTTAGCTAGCTAAACATTTAGTTTGAAGCTAAATATTTAGTTAGCTAGCTAAACATTTAATTTGAAGCTAAATATTTAGTTGGCTAGCTAAACATTTAGTTTGAAGCTAAATATTTAGTTAGCTAGCTAAACATGTAGTTTGAGGCTAAATATTTAGTTAGCTAGCTAAACATTTAGTTTGAAGTTAAATTTTTAGTTAGCTAGCTAAACATTGAGTTTGAAGCTAAATATTTAGCTAGCAAACTGAACTATATGTATCCATAAATACTAATGAATCCAATCAGTCAGGTAGATTACAGCAGTGGCGGAGCTACGGGGTGACCCCGATGGCTCTGAGGAATGATTTGACAAAACGTAGCTGTATCGCGAAGAACATTAGTTCCGCCTAGGGCAGTTTCCACACAGACGTATTTCACTGCAGGACACATCTTCCCCGGGAGTTGGAGAGGTTGCTGTGTCATTGCATTTCCTCCGTGATCACAAAATCTGTAAAGTTGTAGGTAAGTTTACCAATGTTTTTTTACTTTCGTCCAGTCTGTGCATGTTTTCACATTAACTTAACCGTTGACGTACCGAGGGCCCGCGGGCGGGCCCAGCCCATTTCTTAGTTTAAATCCACCGATTTTCTGACTTCCAACTTCTATGAACCTATACATATTTTATATCATTGGAAAGCTAAGAGTCTTGTGATTCCAATTATGGCTGGCGTTTAAGGATACAATCATAGCTGAAGACGTGAGCGCTTTTGCCAACACAAACGTTCTCCTGACGGAGGTATAAAAATATGGAACTCACCACTTTGTAGTCCAATAAACGTGACAAAACCGATCCATTTTGAACAAAAACTGTCTTTTTTTCATCAATAAGGATCCGAGTAAAGTCCTCCAATAAAGGGATTAGTCCAGGACAACAGTAAAACCGATTAAAAAATGTAAAATAAACGGGGGAAATGCGCTTCCGAAATGTCTATGGCCATTTTTTTAGTCTTTTACCAATTTGTTTCCACTTCCTTCGCTTCCACTTCCGCCTACAAAGGTCACTGAGCATGCCCAGAAGAAAAAAAAATGAATAAAATTCATCCAGTTCATTCCTTACGTACGATAGATCTCCAACCAATGGCGCAAGTCACGTTATGGTAAGTAACTCGAACCAATCGCGGTCCAGAACTCTGATGATTGACGCATCAAATAGCCAATGTAATGCTGTAAACGCAGATATATAACTTGACCGAGCGGACTTAGTCGCTCCCATAGTATTTGACGTGCGTAAAATGTCTTATTCATGAAGAAATTATGCACAGTGCGTACCAGTAACATATTGTTTCAGCACCGTGTCCTTTATAGTCAAAATACAATATTGAAGGAAGCGGTGGAGCTTTATATGAGAAGATGAAGTTATGATTCTAATGATATTTTTAATCCAGTGAGGACTACGGCATTTACCCGGAGATGGCACATATGACACACTTTTGGCCACCTTTGACTTGTAGTTAGAAAAATGTGTGCAGAACACTCATTTTTTTGGTTTATTGCTATCAAATTTGGTGTGGATGAAGGTAATACTTCAGGCTTTAGACCCACAGTGTGTTTTAGGTCCCAACCTATTTTTAAAGCCATTTTTACAGCATGTATTTATATAAAATAAATAATCGGACAAAATAATCGGACAGAAAATATTTTTCAGTGTATTAAAATTCATATTGCTTGGTAACAATAGCACTCAGAGATATTAACACAGTTCTGGGATACATTTTAGAGTGTTTGCTTTCCAAAGAGACCCCAGCCATGTCTCTACTCAAAATGGTTCAAGAACAGCTTTAAGTTTATTTTGGGTATGCGTTTAAAAAAAATGTAGGGCGGAAATTGCAGGAATGTTAAGGGGTTAAAGGGGGGGTATTATGCAAAATGGACTTTCTGAAGCTTAATATCCTGAGAACCTGTCTTTCCCTCATTAAAAACATGCCTGAAGTGTTGCTCTGACCCATTCAGTCATGTTAGAGTAATCTTTGAGTCTCTGCTGGTAGTTCTTGTGGTTGCTGAAACGCCTGCTCCCACCTATCGCCGCCTTTTCCACCCATCTCCTCCTCCGACCTTATGTACTCAGCCGAGAGCCCCTGCAGAGCTCCCTACCATTCCCCTGATGCTTTTCCCTCAGTCAGGCTAGCATACATTTACCTTTGCTCTTTACCTATCAGGTGAAATGAAAAGAAAAATCTCTGCCTACTTCAGTAAGAGTAGGAATGAGAGTGAAAATGACTGTAGTGCAGGACTGCTGGTCTGATAAATAAGAAGGCCCAAGACTCTTGGGCCTTCTTATTTATCGTACTCTACTATGATTTTAAAAGTAACTTAGTAGATTACATGGATTAATGAATACTTAAGTACATACCATACCATACCAAGTTTATTTATAAAGCGCACTTTATGACAGCATGAAAGCTGACCAAGGCACTGCACATTTCTCTGTACAAGTAAAAGTACAGACTTGAAAATCTACTCATAAAAGTAGAAGTAACCCAAAAAACTACTTCATTACAGTAATGAGTATTTTTAATTACTTCCACCTCTGGTTATGTCAGACTAAAACAATTAATTAAAATATAAAGTACAGTAGCTATCATAATAAAGAACAGTCATTTAGACATTTTGTCTATCTACCATATATGTAAAAAGGGTACAGTACAGACCAAAAGTTTGGACACACTTGCTCATTCAATTGAATGAGAAAGTGTGTCCAAACTTTTGGTCTGTACTGTATATCAACAATAAGAAGGTTATTGCCATTGATAGTAACGGACACAGTGTAGGCTACAGGCAAACCCTCGATTTGTTGTTTCCCTACACCAAGAACAATGTGATGTGCGTATACTGTATGTATGTACAGTATGTATGCATGTATCTACTTATGTCCATCCCTATGTGAGTAGTGGTCTCACCCTGGCCACCCCAGTGAAAATTTTCTGGCTCTGCCACTGGATTACAGGCATGTCTGAAAGACATAACCTGGATGACTGTAAACTTTCTGCTTTAAAATTCTGACAAGACAGAAGTTTTCTTTGGACGAGAAAAGAATATCCCCTTTGATATGCTGGAGGTGAATGGAGATGCAGAGGAGTGACTGAATCACTTGAGAATAAATTGTAATGAAACTGATCTGTGGTCCTCTGGTCCAAAAGCTTTGCAGTTACTGCACGATGCTCTCTGTTCAGTCTGAATTTGAGCTTCATGTCACTTTCTTCTGGCAAGTAATCAGTTATGAAATAGTTTTTTCACTTCTGTGTGAGAAAATGGATCTGCGGCATGCAGAGAATTGTGAGGGTGTCATGCTCAGTATGTGTGAATTAGCGACTCTGGAGTCTGCAACACATTCTTCCCTTAAATACCTAAAAGCTGAGTGCATTAAATTACAGGCCAGCTCCAGCAGTTATTGATGACTACGGCTGCTCTGTGCACAGCGGTGCTGCAGAGGACCAACAACCAGACTTTAACTCCTGCTTGATTGATTTGATGCGAGTTTGAGAGCTCTTTTGTGTTTAAATCTGACAGATTTGCATTCTTACCTGTCTCATCACTCTCTGTCGTACATCTTGGTTCGTTTTAGGAAGTGCGTGGAAAACCGTTGATAGAGAGAAACAGCCTCCATTATTTATAGCACCGTACAAGGAGTCTGCCCAGTTTAGTATGAGATCAGTGTTGTGAGCCAACAGTGGCTCTCGATCATGCAGGCCCCTGGTGGAGCGTCAGTCAGCCTTTAGACATTGTGTGATGGATTTTCCCAGAACCTGGTTAGACAGACCAGTCAGGCCAAGATTTACTGAGTCCTTTTACAAAAGCTTAAATGAAGAAATACCTAGACCTCATCTTTTTCACTTTCGCTCATTAAAGCATCAACTGCTGAATGTTCACACTATGAAAAAGGGCCACAACTAGGGATGTGTATTGGCAAAAAATCTGGCGATATGATTTGTATCGCGATACAGGAGAAACGATACGATATATCTCGATATATCGCGATACTATGAGTAAGACGATATATTGTGATTTTTAAAACTCAATTTAACAGTAGGAAAACTGTCACAGCATTCTAAACACTCCAACCTGTTTCATACTTTAACACATCCAGTTTTATTACCAGATCTAGTTGATCCACTGGAACGAAGAAGGTGACAACAGCCACAAACTATCAGTCATGCTTTTAATTTTACTACAAAAATTACTGTCATCATTAATGGTTCCATTCAAATCCTTAAATATATCCCCCCAAAAATCGATATTTTTGTTTTGAATATCGATACAATATCCGGAAATAAAATATCGCGATATATCGGTGTATCAATATTTTCTTACATCCCTAGCCAGAACATAATCTTAAACACTTTTATTCTCCCATTTTGCAAATTACAGACATCCTCTTTTTTTGGTTAGTTATTTTAGTTAAAGAATCCATTTATTCGTTTTATTTGTAAAAGCAGAAACCTTAAGTTAGCCCTTTCTCTGTTTCCTTAGTTCAACTTCAGTTGCTTGTCTTCCCTCATACCTGCTGCCAGTTTCTAATCAAACACTGGCTCCTTGTTCAGTAATCAACTCTCCAGCTCAAATATCTCTGTCAATCAGCTCTTTGTCAGATCACCAGCCTGTTTCCTCGTGCTTTGATATTTTGGCTTCACCTCTGGACTTTAGTTTTTTCTCTCTCTTTTTCTTATTTTAAGTCAGCTGTTTTATTTTCACCTACTCTTCATGGCTGTATGACAGTTTTAACTAGTTCGCTTCATGATGTTTGTTTCAACTTGTTGCATCTTTAATATGGAGCTTTAATGCTGCTGTCCTGGCCAGAACTGTCATGATCTGTGTGGGTTTTATTCCATTTTTGTCTCTCACAACCTTCCGTACATGGTTTAGTCTTTTTTTTTACTTTGAGACCCTTATTCTTATTTATGTTCTGTTCTTTGTGTATTGTTTTAGATACGTTTTTATGTCAATTTTTTAGCTTTTTCCCTCGCAGCTGCAGTTCATTCAGGGAAATTTAGTCACCTGCTTCCCATCGATTACACTCCATAGTTTTTTTCTTTCAGTCCTTACTGGATGCTCGGTTGTTTTCACATGGTTCCTTCTCTGCTGGTGCTGGTCAGAGAGTCCGGTGGGGCCTGTGTACGGCAGCCTTGCTTCTGTCAGTGTGCCCCAGGATAGCTGTGGGTACAATATGGCTTACCACCATTATTATGGCTAAAAGCATAGCTCTTCTAAAAACAAAGATAAAACTGAGTCCTCCAGGCGTTTAAGTATTTAATAGAACATGTTTGACCAAACATGGAGGGACAGGGTTTACTCTCATATTTCCTTAGCCAAACCCTTCTGATTCAAAACCTTAAATAGCGTTTAGCAATAACTGTTTATCTTCTACACAGCATGAGCTCAGCGCCTGTGTCTCAGAATGTCTTCTGCCTGGCCTGGAGCCTCTGATAACCTGATAGCAAACCGGGCGTCCGTGTGACGAGGTCCAAACATACAGCTGGTATCTGCTGCTTCTGACATCTCCCTGTCCGTCTGTTACATTACTTATCAGAACATTATACACAGAAGGTGTTTGTTTTCTCTACATGACGTACTGTCCTCGATGCATTCACTAAGACAGTGAATAAGTAATCAAATCCCAATTACATACAGTAAGACATATTCCATTACAACCATCAATGGGGGACAGACTGAATGTAAGGCAAGGCAAGGCAATTTTATTTGTATAGCACACTTTCAACAGCAGGGTAATTCAAGGTGCTTTACATGATTTGGTGATTTTAAAAAAACACATGGAATATAACATTGGAAATTAAAAGTAAAAGAAACACACATTACACATGATACACAAATCAAAAAAGCAAATCAAAAAAGCAAGAGAGCATGAACACATTTCATACATATGACATCAAGCATTTACTCGAAGGTAATTCTAAACAGGTGGGCTTTTAGTCTCGATTTAAAGCAGTTCAGAGGTTCAGCAGCTCTACACTCGTCAGGAAGTCTGTTCCAGATAAGGGGAGCATAGAAACTGAAAGCTGCTTCTCCATGTTTAGTTCTGAGTCTAGGGATGTTTAGTAGGCTAGAGTTGGAGTACCTGAGTGGTCTTGGTGGTTGGTACCATGACAACAGGTCTTCAACATATTTTGGTGCTAAGCCATGTAATGATTTATAAACTAGTAGGAGTATTTTGAAGTATATTCTCTGAGCTACAGGGAGCCAGTGTAAGGACTTTAGAACTGGGGTGATGTGCTCTACTTTCCTGGTTCTAGTGAGGACGCGAGCGGCAGCGTTCTGGATCAGCTGCAGCTGTCTGATGGACTTTTTAGGCAGACCTGTGAAGATGCTGTTGCAGTAATCAATCCGACTAAAGATAAACACATGGATGAGTTTTTCTAGGTCCTGTTGCAACATCAGTCGTTTAATCCCAGAAATGTTCTTCAACAAGGCTGACCTTGTTATTGCCTTTATGTGACCCTGGAGGTTCAGGTCTGAGTCCATTACTACACCTAGATTTCGAGCCCGATCAGTAGTTTCTAGCTGTATTAACTGAAGCTGTGTGCTGACTCTTGCTCGTTCCTCCTTGGGTCCAAAAATAATTACTTCAGTTTTGTTTCTATTCAGCTGTAGAAAGTTATGGCCCATCCATCCATTTATTTGGTCAATGCATTTATTTAGGGTTTGAATGGGTTCAGAGTCACCTGGTGACATCGTAATGTAGAGCTGAGTGTCATCTGTGTAGTTATGGTAGCTAATGTTATTGGTTGCTATAATCTTGCCTAGTGGGAGCATGTAGATATTAAATAAAGGGGCCCCAGGATGGAGCCCTGGGGCACCCCACATGTGATTTCTGTTTGTTCTGATGAAAAGTTTCCTATTGAAACATAGAAGTCCCTGTTCTTTAGGTAAGACTCGAACCAGCCAAGTAGTGTACCAGAGAGTCCGACCCAGCTCTCCAGTCGTTCCAGTAATATATCATGATTAACAGTGTCAAATGCTGCACTGAGGTCCAACAGAACCAGCACTATGGTTCTACCAAAATCTGTATTTATGCGGATGTCATTGAATACTTTGACGAGGGCAGTCTCGGTGCTGTGGTGAGCGCGGAAACCAGACTGAAAAACATCATAACGGTTAGTCATTGTTATGAAGCTATTTAACTGCTGAAACACCGCTTTTTCAATAATCTTACTGATGAATGGAAGATTAGAGATCGGCCTTTAGTTCTGCATTAACGTGTTATCCAGATTATTCTTCTCTATTAGTGGTTTAATAACTGCTGTTTTTAAAGCCTGGGGGAAGACACCTGACAGGAGGGATGAGGGGCGAGTTCTGGGGGACAAACTTGATTTGCTCATTCAGTCTGTCTGTAAAGTTTCTAAATGGAGACTAATTTGATGTGGCTGAGTCACAGGAAGATGAAGATTTAATCTCTGATGGTTATTTATCTGTTCGGTCCTGTAGTGTCATCATGACTTGCTGTTTTTGTTCTCTGATATCCATGGGCGCCTCAAGGTCAGCTTTCGGCAGCAAGTGTTTTGCTTTCTGATTTTGATAAGAAAAAATATTTGCTGCTATGAGCCTTACTCTGGCCTTGTTAAGATAACGTTGGCCTGCTTTAAACAGATGATTAGCACTTCCAAATACTTTGAAATTATTAATAAATGTGAACGACTTCTCAGCTGATTGTTTCTTCAACCATTTATGGAGGATGCGGAGTCTGCTAAATCTTTCATCATTCCCTTCAGGGACTGGTCCGCAGATGAGGATGTTTATGATAAGTCCATCAAGTCTCTGTAGGAGATCAGAAAAGTCTCTCTTCAGAATCTCTGATTGTCTCATCGCGATATCTGCTGATCCAGCGTGAATGACGAGTTTTTCCAAAGTAGGATGTTGGTCCAAGATGTTCTGGATTTTTTCTGATATTTCTCTCACTGTATTTTTATAAACTTTGGTATTCTTGCTACAAAAAGCCTCAGTTCCATTAATTGATCCATCTTGTATGATAAAAATCTTTGCTGGGGGGGCTCTTACTTTGTTATGTGTCCGTTTGATGCGGCTGGGTTTCTCCTGGTGGCTTTGATTGGTCCCGGGGGCGCGTCATCTTTCAGGGAACACAAGGCTGAATCTGTTTTTCAGCGGGATTCCAGGTGGAGAAATATCTCTTGTTTTTGGCTGAAACCTCTTTTGTTTACTTTTAGCAGAAGCGGCAGGTCTGGGTTCAGAGCTTTCTCTGTGCTGGAGTTTCTTTTGTTCTTTCTTCCTCGGAGAACAGGCTGGGGTTGATGATTCTGTGCGTTTTAAAGCTGGTGTCACGCTGCCCTATTCACTCCTCCTCATTGTCCTCACCTGTGTCTCCCAAATCATTCACACCTGATCCTACTCACCTCCTGTCTTTATAAACAATCACTTCTCTCCACTCAGGGCCGGATCATTAACTGTAATTACTATTGTTGTCTCTCCCTCCATGGTGTGTCGTCTTCCCGTCTCTCCGTTCCTGCCCGATGTCCAGTATCTCCGTTCGTTGCCGTCGTCTTCATCGTCATCATCACCATCACCTCCTCCTTTAATAAACACCCTGCAGCTTCCCTCAGCGTCTGCGTTTGGGTCCACTCTCCACACACATTCCTGACAGCTGGCCAGTGTTCATTAGAGTTTGGAGTTCTGCCAGAAAGACGTTTGTTTGCTGATGGAGTTGTGTTGTCCTGTGTTTTCTCTGTGACACGGTTAGACCGATGTAACACCGGGCTGCAAGGCTGTTCCCTGTGTGTATTCAATGGTAAAGTTGTGTCGTTTGCATAATCAGCATGGAGATCAAAATTAATTTCCAGACGACGTAGCTTCGTTTCAATGCCCTCAATTCTGTGGAGCAGTTTTTCAAAATCCTCAGCTGAGCAAATAGCCATGTTGATAAGTCCATAAAAACGTAATCCAAGAGGAGATCCGGTCCAATACAGTAACTCCAGGCGCTGGGTAGATAAAGTAACTAAGAAAAGGTTAAGAAAAGAAAACAAAAGAAAAGAAAACAAGAAAAGCAAACAGAAAAGAAAATAAAGTGAACGGATCTGGGGAGAGACAGAGAGCAGCTGCTCCTCCTTCAGCTGTCTGAGGGTGAGTATCGACTGGTAGTGTAAAGTGCTTTCTGATTCTCTGACTGAAAAAGCGTTATAAAAAATGCCGGCCATCAAGTTTTTTAACTTGTCTTAATTTTTGTACCTTTAGTATTTTTGTTATTTAGTAAAGACATCTTTAATTCTGCTCTGTTTCACTACTTCTGGAACAAAGCAAGACAAGGACTCGTTTGCAAAACAGATTCTGCATCTCAGTTGATTTATTCCTGCTAAAATAAAGATTAAATAAACTCACAAAGGGGTTCCAACTCAGTACTACAAAGTGTACCTAATAAAGTGGCCAGTGCATGTAACTGAGAGACTGCATTTAGCATGAACTAAAAAAACAAAACAAAAAACATGTGCCTGTGATTTTTGAATCCACAACTACACAGGTTTTACAAAGGTTCTCTACATCTCCTTACATGCATCCAACTAAAAGTTCAGGAAAAGAAAAGCAGGTTAAACACTGTAAGGGTCAGCCAGTCCATCTCAAGAACGTAGAAAGAAATTGGCTGCATATCTAATGTGCCCTGCTGGATTAAAATCTTTGAGCATCACCCACTATGTTGCACTTAAAATCCCTTTTCTACCTCCTTCTGATGCTGGGTTTGAACTGAGTCATCTTCACCACATCTAGGTGCCTAAATACATTGAGTTACTATTGACTGAATTGTTTTTAAATCAATAAGGAGTTGAATCAGAGGTCGCGCTTCAATTTTTTGTTGACGGTCATTTTGAATGATGAGGTTAAAAGAAATCCAGTCATAATACATTTTTACCCTTTAATTTTTAAAATGATAATAATAATATACTCAGTTGTATTTAGTTGGCATTCATTTTAATTAATCCAAACAAACTGAACAGAGACTCCACATCATGCCATCATCAAATCGAGCAGATTAATAATTATGTATTGTATTGTATTGTATGTATTAATTATGAACATCTCCCCTTCTTTGGCCTGCATGTTCCTCATGGAGGCTGAATCTTTGCTTTGTTGCCACACTGGAGACAGGAATTACAAGCGCAACTTCAGCTAAAGTTTTGAAATCAGAAAACATTTCTCCGATTGAAGTGAACAGAATTCGGCAAGACTCTCTGAACGAGGGCTTTTCTCATCGCTTCAACGGGAAGAAAATCCCGCAGCATGTGCTCTTTTTGCATCAGTGGTTTAGCTGCATTGGTCTGTCACCACCAGTCTATCTCCAGTGGAGTCACACCGTTTACATGTGCAAAATGTCTTTAATCGGGTCATAGTTCGGATTAGAATTTCACTGTGTAGATGGGCTCTGAAAAAATGATTCTGATTATAACAACCGTTTACATCCACCACACGTTCGATCAGAATAAATCATTTTGACATGCGGAGAACACGCAGAACGGTCTAAAATACCGGAAACGCCCGTAGAAGAAGAAGTAGCAGACTTCAGCTGTAAAAAAACATGGCTGCGAGTGTTTAAAATGGAGCGGTACGATGTTCTTAAGAGCTGGCTTTTATTTTTTTTTCTGGTCACGGTTTTAATTTCTAATCCGAATCTCTTTATAAATTAGTTTTACGGCGAGGTAATGTACGTCTACGCATGACGTAACAGACATGCGCAGTAGTGACCGACATTCAGAATAAGTGTTTACATGAACAGCGATCTGATTAACAATCGACATAACCCAGCCTTCTCAATCGGAATGAAATCTTGATCCGAATGAGTGTGATCGGATCTGATCGGATCAGAGTATTCCGAATGGCATGTTTACATGAAGCATTTTTATTCCGATCAGGCTTTTAATCCGATTACTTGTGTCCATGTAAACGCAGCTATTGATGCGCTCCAGAGCCTTTGTATCTCTTCAATGCGTTGTCAGCTCCCGTATAGCGAGATGCGTTGGGTTCGGTGTCCAGGTCTGAGATGGTGTTCAGATGCTGTCATGAGAATCTTTTTTTGATCGATCCACTTACCTGAACTCTGCGCGTAATGTTAAAAATGTCTGTGTTTCTGCACCAAGTGGTCAGGGGTGGGAATTGCAATCTGTCAAAATGATCAATGGCCTCTGATTTCTCAGTCACGGTTTAAAAAAATTGTCAAATATGGAAAATATTCGGTTAATGCGACCCCTGAGTTGAATGGAGTTTAGTGGTTGAATCTGCCGGGTTATCTAGTCTTCTCATAAACTCCCTGAATTAGAAATGTGCTTGCAAATCCTATCAGAAAATTCTTCCATTTGTTGATGTGCTTGGCCTTTGTGGTCGCTGGATGAGCGGCAGGTTAAAGGCAGATCTACAGGGTCACAGATCACAGAGATGCACAGGACAGACCACCACGCACACTCAACCCTGAGGGTAATTCAGAGAAACGGTTCTTCAACCCTGGTTCTCAAAGCACACTTCCCTGCATGTTTTAGATGTTTCCCTGCTTCAGCACACTTTTATAGCTGATTCACAGGGTTTTGCTGAACTGCAATCATCTAAAGCATGCGGGGCAGCATGCGTTGAGGACCAGGATTGGAAAACACTGATTTACAGTGATCTATACTTGTACAGGTAGAACATACAGATCCATGCCAGGATTTTTAAATCCAGAACCACTTTGTGAAAGGCAACATTGCGAACACTGCTTTCACCGTGCTGGCGTTTGTCAGAAAATGTTTCAAAAGCACCTCAGAAATCTAAAATTCCTTCATGTTTTTTCTGAAAGGATGCCTGCCAACTTGGTAAATTGCTGTAGCTATGCGCTATAGTCGTCTCTGCCCTGCAGCAAGTTAAGAAACCCTAATGGTTGAGTAATAACTTCTCTTTATATAAACATAACAGGATTAGAATTATCCCCACCCTCGTCATTTCAGCCTCACTCTCCTCTGGGAGTCTTTCTGTCTCTCCTTCTGTGTCTTTCTACCTCACTTTATCTCTGCTGTTTGCTTGTTATGTCAGGCTGTCTATGTGAATCCGTCACTAAGACTGAGCTCTTGAGTGCCAGCAGGGTGGACGGTAGTTAAACACAGTGTGTGTGCGTTGTGTGCGTGTGTGTGTGTGTGTATGTCCATGCTTGCAGCAGACAGTGAGTGCGTGATGTGTACAGCAGGTGAAAGACTTTGACGGTTTCCTTTTACGTCCTTTTCCCTGCGCTCACTGTCCTTCTATTTGCAGGGAGTCATTTCTGGCCTGTGTGTGTGTGTATGTGTGTGTGTGTGTGTGTTTGCACACATTGTAGCAGCATGTGACTAAACAACAGAAAGTGAACATGGCAGCTGCCACGCCACACAAACTCCCACTCCTTAGACAGATCCCCCCAGTAACACTCTGGTGCTCCCAGTACTTGAGTCACTTCTCTAGCAGACTGGAGTCTTAAAGTGCAGAACAGTCAATCAGTGATATTTACCTGCTTTGCATGACCATCCTTTAATTTCTGTGTATTGTGAACTCGGTAACATGTGTACAGCCTGGTTCAAAAAAACATTTTAGGTTTAATAGGTCAAGTTGACCGTCATGACAACTGTGGGATTTTCTTTTTATAACTTACCCATTTAGATGTAATTTAAGCTTGAAATGATAAATAATTAGGGGGTGTTCTTTTGATTGAGTGAGTTTGACTCTGGCACTCTGTGACGGGGTAAGCCGTATTGCGTCATTTCCTGTTGTCACTGTTGTGCTCCGTGGAGCTGTTGTTCAGACTCTCTTGAATTGATCTTGTTTTCTCTGTGCTGAGGTCTTCTCTCTCCTGTCTCTAACTCTTCTCTTCTCTCTTGCTCTCTCTGTCAGATGTTTAGTTACTGCCTCCTTTAGTGATAATGGTAACTGTAATAAATTTAATATTTTTGTAGCTTTGGAGGCGAGGGTATCAGAATTAGAAAAACGGCTCCGCGCTGTTGAAAAACCAGCAGATAGTCGAAGCCCATTAGCCAGCGCGGAGCCAACAAGGATAGAACCCCCTAGCCGTCCTCCGGTAGAGCCCGCGCAGCCGGGACCTCAGGCCGGCTGGGTGACGGTACATAGGAAGCATAGTTCTAGGACCCAGCCCACGGGCCACCACCAACCGGTCCATGTTTCTAACAGATTTTCCCCGCTCAGCGAGACACCCGTTGAGAAGCAGACCCTGGTAATTGGCAGCTCCATAGTCAGAAACGTGGCATTAGAGACACCATTGACCATAGTCAAATGCTTGCCAGGGGCAAGAATGGGCGACATCAAATCCTACCAGAAACTGCTGGCTAAAGATAAGTGTAAATACAGTAAGATTGTTATTTACGCTGGCGGAAATGACACCCGGTCACACCAATCGGAGGTCACAAAAATTAGTGTTGCTTCGGTGTGTAAGTTTGCTAAAACAATGTCAGACTCGGTAATCTTTTCTGGTCCCCTGCCTGATCGGACCAGTGACGACATGTTTAGCCGCATGCTGTCATTCCATCAATGGTTGTCTAGGTGGTGTCCTGCAAACGATGTGGGCTACATTGATAACTGGCAAACTTTTTGGGGAAAACCTGGTCTGATCCGGAGAGACGGGATCCATCCCACTTTGGATGGAGCAGCTCTTCTTTCTAGGAATATGGCCGAATTTATTAGTCCTCCAAAACCATGACAACCCAGGGTCCAGACCAGGAAGCAGAGTCATAGTTTAATCCACCTCTCTGCTGCTTCTGTACTGTTACCCACCCATTACCCTATAGAAACAGTGTCTTGCCCACGGCCAAAACTAAATGGATTAAAAGTTAAGCCAACAAAAGCAAATTATGGAAATCTCTTAAAGATAAATACGACTTTGACTGAACAGAAAAATTAATCTATTAAATGTGGTTTATTAAACATAAGATCTCTCTCATCAAAGACTTTGTTAGTAAATGACTTGAATTTGTGATAATCATATTGATTTGCTTAGTCTCACAGAAACCTGGTTGCAGCAGGAGGATTATGTCAGTATATATGAGTCAACTCCTTCCAGTCATTTAAATTTTCACATTCCTAGAAATACTGGGCGAGGAGGAGGAGTTGCAACCATTTTTCGTTCTGATTTACTAATTAGTCCAAGACCAATTGATAGCTACAGATCTTTTGAACATCTAACCCTTAATTTTCCTCATCCAAGTTGCAAAACATTAAGACCATTTTTGTTTGTGGTTTTGTATCGTCCACCAGGCCCTTACTCTCAATTCTTGGATCAGATCTCACATTTTTTATCTGATTTAGTGTTTAATACTGATAGGGTCATTATAGTGGGGGACTTCAATATTCATGTGGATACTGAAAGTGGATACTGAAAGAGCCTAAATGCAGCCTTTAGTGCTATTTTAGACTCAATTTGGCTTTAAAAAGTACAGGGATCGACCCTCTCGGGCAAACACACTTTGGACCTTGTACTGACATACGGTATTGAGTGTGAGGAAATAACAGTCCACCCACATAACCCGGTCCTGTCTGACCACTTCTTAATAACTTTTGAATGTACTTTAACTGACCATCTTAAATCTGAAAGAAAATATCATTATAGTAGAGCTTTATCAGACAATCCTGTAACAATTTTAAAGAATCTGTTCCATTCTTACTTTCCTCAGTGTCTCAGAGTAACACAGTGGATGGCAGCAATTCCATCTCTAACCCTTCAGAAATTGATGATCTGGTTTACAGCGTTACGTCCTCATTGCGTTTGACATTAGATAGTGTAGCCCCCTTAAAAAAGAAAGTGGCTAGCCATAGGAGGCTGACTCCTTGGTTTAACGCAGAGTTGCGTACTTTAAAGCAGAACACTAGGAAGTTGGAGAGAAAATGGCGCTCTACACATCTAGAGGATTCCTATTTAGCCTGGAATAACAGTCTACTGCTGTATAAAAAGACCCTTCGACAAAGCTAGAACAGCATATTTTTCATCATTAATAGAGGCGAATAAAAACAATCCTAGGTTTCTTTTTAGTACAGTTGCCAAACTTACACAGAGTCATAGCTCTGTTGAGCCAACTATTCCCCCAGCTCTTAGCAGTGATGATTTTATGGGATTCTTCATAAATAAAATAAATTCTATTAAAAATAAAATCAGTGGCATCCTCCCAAACATGATTACTTCTTCCTCAGTAAATGAGGCAGCATCGGAAAGAACTGTAGAACCTCATTTGTGCTTAGGCTGTTTTGATTCAGTCGAGCTTTTGGAATTATCAAAAATATTAGTCTCATCTAAACCTTCAACTTGTATGTTGGACCCAATCCCAACCAATCTATTTAAAGAAGTGTTCCATTTGGTTCCTGGCCCCATTTTGGATATGATTAATATATCCTTAGTAAACGGATACGTACCACAAGAATTTAAAATGGCTGTAATTAAACCTTTACTCAAGAAACCTTCCCTTGATCAAGATGACTTAGTGAATTAAAGACCTATATCTAACCTTCCTTTCTTATCCAAAATCCTTGAGAGAATTGTTGCTAATCAAGTCTGTGAGAATCTAAACAGCAACGAGCTGTTTGAAGAGTTTCAGTCAGGTTTTAGAGCTCATCATAGCACTGAAAAAGCACTGGTGAAGGTTACTAATGATATTCTCATGGCCTCAGATAATGGACTAGTGTCTATTCTGGTTTTGTTAGATCTCAGTGCTGCTTTTGACACAGTCGATCACAATATTCTCTTAGAAAGGCTTGAACATGTTGCAGGGATCAAAGGAACAGCACTAGGCTGGTTTAAATCATATTTGTCTGACAGATTCCAGTTTGTTCATCTAAATGATCAATCTTCTTCACTCTCAAGGGTTACTTGTGGAGTTCCACAGGGTTCTGTGCTTGGACCAATTCATTTCACCATATATATGCTTCCAATTGGTAGAATCAATTCAATTCAAAAATACTTTATTGATCCCAGAGGGAAATTAAGTGTTGGTATAGCTCATATAATTAATTCTTTAAGGAGTTGTTGTAGATGATGATAGCTGTGGGCAGGAAGGATTTCCTGTAGCGGTCTGTATTGCAGCGAAACTGAAGAAGCCTCCGACTGAAAACGCTCTGTTGTTGTATGACAGTCTCATGAAGAGGATGCTCAGGGTTTTCCATAATTCTTTTGATTTTATGAAGAATCCAACTTTGCATCATCATCTCCAGATGTTCCACAGTTGTCCTAAGAACAGAACCAGCCTTCTTTATCAGGTTGTTTAGCCTATTTAAATCCCTGGCTCTGATGCTGCTACCCCAACAGATGACAGCTGAAGAGATTACACTCTCCACAACAGACTTGTAGAAGATCTTGCTGCAAACCTTGAAGGACCTAAGCTTCCTCAAGAAGTACAGTCTTCTCTGTCCCTTCTTGTAGACGGTTTCACTGTTGCGCCTCCAGTCCAGTCTGTTGTCAAGGGGAACTCCGAGGTATTTATACACCTCAACCACCTCCACTTCTTCTCCCATGATGGAAACTGTTTTTGACTTATCCCTGTTTCTTCTGAAATCTACAATCATCTCCTTTGTTTTGTTCACATTTAAGGTGAGACGATTGTTTCCACACCATGTCACAAAGCAGTCCATCAGCTCTCTGTATTCAGCTTCTTGTCCATCTCTGATACACCCGACAATTGCAGAGTCATCTGAGTATTTCTGCAGATGACAGGTCTCTGATTTGTACTGGAAGTCTGAGGTGTACAGAGTGAAAAGGAATGGTGAGAGTACGGTCCCCTGTGGTGCTCCTGTGCTGCTGACCACCTGGTTTGACACACAATTCTTCAGCCTCACAAATTGTGGTCTGTTGGTCAGGTAGTCATTGATCCAGGCAATTGTTGAGCGCTCCACCTGTGTCTTCAGGAGTTTCTGACAAAGCAAATCAGGCTGAATTGTGTTAAATGCACTGGAGAAATCAAAGAACATGATCCTCACAGTGCTGCCTGCTTTGTCTAGATGACTGTGGGTTGGTTGAAGTAGGTGGATGATGGCATCTTCAACTCCAACTCCACAGCGATAAGCAAACTGCAGTGGGTCCTGATACGTTCT
Organism: Valencia hispanica; assembly: GCA_963556495.2. Lineage (NCBI taxonomy): Eukaryota > Metazoa > Chordata > Actinopteri > Cyprinodontiformes > Valenciidae > Valencia > Valencia hispanica. The sequence goes on along the minus strand of OY747709.1, from coordinate 50,461,723 downwards.
TGTTTTCTTACTCAGGGGTGCCAACAGGAGTCTCTCCAGGACCTTCATGATGTGGGATGTCAGGGCAACAGGTCTATAGTCATTGATGACTGATGGGTGAGTTCTTTTGGGTACTGGAACAAGGCAGGATGTCTTCCACAACACTGGAACCTTCTCCTGAGTTAGGCTAAGGTTGAAGAGGTGCTGCAGAATCCCACAGAGCTGCTCTGCACAGGCCTTCAGGACTCTGGGGCTGACACCATCTGGACCTGCAGCCTTGTTCCGGTTCAGTTTCTCCAGCTGCCTCTTCACCTGACTTTTGGAGACAGACAAGTGGGAGGGGGAGGCAAAGGGGGTAGCAGCATTTCCTGACTTGGTTGAAGTCAAACTTGTGGAATTAGAAGAGTCCATGGCTGAGGTGAAGGATAAAACATCCGAGGTCTAACAGGAAAGCTGTCGGTCAGAGGAGAGTGGGATGTCTGTTTGGCTGGGAACAGGAGAGGGGGATGATGAGCTAGTTCCTGAATTGAGCCTGTTGAAGAATATATTCAGTTCATTGGCTCTATCCAGACTTCCATCTATCCAATCCTTCCTGTCCTTAAAACCTGTGATCTTTCTCATTCCTGACCAGAAATCTCTGAAATTGTTCCTCTGTAGTTTGTTCTACCAGCTTCTTCCTTTATGTCTCCTTGCTGTCTCTGATCTTGACCTTAAGTTGCTTCTGTATACTCCTCAGTAATTCCCTGTCTCCCTCCCTGAAGGCTCTTTGATGTTGGGGATGATGTTGTCCACACAGAAGTTTATATTGTCAGTCACACACTCAGTCATGACATTGATGTCCTCTCCATGTGCTTGGCAAAGAGTCATCCAGTCTATGGTTGCAAAACAACCCTGCAGGGCTTCTTCAGCTTCCTGTGACCATTTTCTCACAGTTCGTTTTGACACAGGTTGCCTCTGAACAAGTGGTTTATATTCTGAACAGAGAAAAACAAGATTGTGATCTGATTTTCCCAGAGGAGGTCTTGGTTTGGACGTCTATGAATCCTTTACATTTGCATAAAACAAATCCAAGGTCCTGTTCTCTCTTGTAGAGCAGCTGACAAACTGTTGAAATGTTGGAAGTGTAGTAGAGAGCAAGGCATAATTAAAATCACCAGATATTGCCACAAATGCATTGGGGTGCTGTGTCTGTAGCTTAGCAACAACGGAACTGATGACATCACATGCAGTGTTGGCAACGGCTGAAGGTGGAATGTAAACAACTGCCAAAATTACACTGGTGAACTCTCTTGGTAAATAATATGGACGAAAACTCACTGCCAAGAGTTCGACATCTGGGCTGCAGAGACGACACTTCTGTCTGCTCGTACAGTCACGAAGCCTGGCAGACAGGCGTTGGAGTCGGGGATATGATCCAGCAGCCACGTCTCAGTAAATCACATAACACTGCATTCACTGTACTCTGGCTGAGTCCTTGTAAGGGCTTGGAGTTCATCCATCTTGTTAGCCAGTGATCTTACGTTGCCCATTATGATCGATGGAAGAGATGGCTTGAACTTCCTCTTTCTCTGTTTCCTTTTCGCTCCTGCTCTGCATCCACGTCTCCTCATCATTAGACAGCATGGGATGAATTTCCACAGCTATGCCGATGATACACAACTATATTTATCCATAACTCCTGATGAACCCAGTCAGTTAGGTAGATTACAGGCATGTCTGGAAGACATAAAAACATGGATGAATCTAAACTTTTTGCTTTTAAATTCTGACAAGACAGAAGTTGCTGTCTTTGGACCAGAAGTTCTAAAAAAGAAACTGATTAGTCAATCACTTCATCTGGATGGCATTAAATTGGCCCCCAATAATAACGTAAAGAACCTCAGAGTTATTTTTGACCAAGACCTGACATTTAAATCCCATATTAAACAGGTTTCTAGGATTTCCTTCTTTCACCTCCGGAATATTGCTAAAATTAAAAACATCCTGTCCAGGAGTGATGCTGAGAAACTAGTCCATGCATTTGTTACCTCAAGGCTGGAATACTGTAATTCTTTACTATCAGGAAGTCCACAAAATGCCATTAAAAGCCTTCAGTTGATCCAAAATGCGGCAGCAAGAGTTCTGATGAATATTAAAAAGAGAGATCATATTTCTCCTGTTTTAGCTTCCCTTCATTGGCTCCCTGTTAAATCCAGAATAGAATTTAAGATCCTTCTTCTTACATACAAAGCCCTTAATTATCAAGCTCCATTATACATCAGAGATCTAATTGTTTCATATGTTCCCACCAGAGCACTTCGCTCTCAGACTGCAGGTTTACTTGTAGTTCCTAGGATTTCTAAAAGTAGAATGGGAGGCAGATCTTTTAGTTATCAGGCTCCTCTCCTGTGGAACCAGCTCCCAGCTTTAGTCCGTGAGGCAGACACTCTGTTTACTTTTAAGGCCAGGCTTAAAACTTTCCTTTTTGATAAAGCTTATAGTTAGAGTGGCTTAGGTCATCCTGAGCTAGCTCTGTAGTTATGCTGCAATAGGCTTAGACTGCTGGAGGACAGACTTACCAATTTTCTTCACTCTGCTACTTCCTTTTCTCCTTCTACTCTCCAGTTGTATTACAGTACATTCTGCTATTTTGACTGTTAACTTTGTGTTCTCTCAGTGTTTTTCTCCCCATAGTAGATATACCTGGTCTGGTATCCTGCTTGGCTGGAATGCCCTGTTGGACAGGGGGCATCGACTGGGATGGTGCTCACAGTGGCTGAACATCCCCTGTGTCCTGTTATCAACTTTTTACTTTCTGTAACATAGAGAGTACTCTTATATCGGATCTTCTGTTCCTTCTGTCTCTGCACTGTCTTCTCAAATCCCCAGACGGTCGTGGCAGATGGCCGCTCCTACTGAGCCTGGTTCTGTTGGAGGTTTCTTCCTGTTAAAGGGGAGTTTTTCCTCTCCACCGTCGCTACATGCTTGCTCAGTATGAGGGATTGCTGAAGGATTGCTGTGATTGGAAAGTCTGCCCAACCTCACGCCAGTGACTGACACAATCTGCTGGGATTCCTTAAATAGGAAACTTTTTAACTGATTGGAATGTTTGTATAAATGTATTGAAATGACTTATTGTTAAGTGCCTTGAGATGACATCTGTTGTGAATTGGCGCTATATAAATAAACTGAATTGAATTGAATTGAATTGACAGGTTTCAGACGAGCCGTCAGCGGTAGCGCTGGTGAGTAATGGCTTGCCGTCCCTCCGCTCGAGGGAAGGCTGCAGCCCTGGAATCACGTTAACAGTCTAGCCCATTTCTTTGCTCTGAACTTGACTATCAGTTGCACTGACTGCTGAAGGAGGAGCAGCTGCTCTTTGTCTCTCTCCACATCCGTTCACTTTATTTTATTTTCTGTTTGCTTTTCTTGTTTTTTTTTCTTAACTTTTTCTTAGTTACTTTATCTACCCACCCCCTGGAGTTACTGTACTTCTTAGATTACTTTTTTATGGACTTATCAACATGGCTTTTTGCTCAGCTGAGGATTTTGAAAAACTGCTCCACAGAATTGAGGGCATTGAAACGAAGCTACGTCGTCTGGAAATTAATTTTGATCTCCACGCTGATTATGGAAACGACACAACTTTACCGTTGAATACACACACGGAGGAACAGCCTTGCAGCCCGGTGTTACATCGGTCTAACCATGTCACAGAGAAAACACTGCCGAAAGCTGACCTTGAGGCGCCCATGGATATCAGAGAACAAAAACAGCAAGTCATGATGACACCACAGGACTGAACAGATAAACAACCATCAGAGATTAAGTCTTCATCTTCCTGTGACTCAGCCACATCAAATGAGTCTCCATTTAGAAACTTTACAGACAGACTGAATGAGCAAATCAAGTTTGGGACACAATTAACACCTAAACTTAGACTACACCAAACCCCTGGGACTAGTGTCAATAAGCCTGGGACCTTCCCCCCACTGATTATTACAGATATTTGATATTTGAGGGAACCGGGCAGTAAATCTACCCCCACCGTCTCCAGAACTTGCCCGGAACCCCTGAGTCTAAGATTTCAGTGATTATCAGCAGCAGGAAACATAAACCGTTAACCACACGCTCTCATATTAAACAGAATCTCAAATTGACAACCTGTCAGAAGGTTCAGCTGCCCATCATCACAATACTTAAGTTAGCTTTATTAAACATTAGATCTCTATCCGGGAAGTCTTTTCTTATCAATGACTTCATCACTGAGCATAATTTACATACGCCTTTTTTTATCAGAAACTTGGCTAGATGAAAATAACGAAACAACTGCATTGATAGAATCTACTCCTCCAAATTACAATTTCTTAAGCGAGAGCAGACAACACAGACGAGGTATGTAATATGTAATATGTATTGACTATGACAAACTAATCATTGTGGGGGATTTTAACATCCATACCGACCCCATACCCCCAAGATAGACAAGCAAAAACATTAGATGATACTCTCCACAACTTCAGCCTGATCCAGCATGTCAAACAACCAACACACAATAAAGTACACACTCTGGACTTAATTATCAGCAAAGGTTTAAATATTTCCAACATCTCTGTAATTAATATTGCATTATCTGACTATTTCTGTATTTTCTTTGAAAGTACCATCTCTGCTTATCCAGCCACAGTAAGACCACTATAAAAAAGCGTTTTCTAGGGGACAGTTCAGTAGAAACTTTTAAACGTATTTACCCTTCCACCACATCCCCCTCATCTCCCAACTCAAACTCAGTAAATAAGCTGGTAGATTATTTCCTTGCGAAAATCTCAGACATCATGGATTCCATTGCTCCAACTAAAGTGAAAGTAGTCTCAGCTAGAAAGAAGTCTCCGTGGGCAAGTAATCCACTGGTACGTAGTGAAAAAAGAGAGTATCGACGAGCCAAGAGAAAATGGCGGAAAACTCGTGAGATCTACAAAGAGAAACTGAATAGATATCAGCTAACTATAAAAGAAGCTAGGGAATCGTTCTTTTCTGAAATCATCAACAGAAACATTAATAATGTACGGACTCTATTTGCAACAGTGGAAAGACTAACTAATCCTTTAGTGACAGTAGCCCCAGAACTAAACTCTACAAGGGCCTGCAATGAATTTGCCAGCTTTTTCACTGAAAAGATTCTAACAATTAAACGGTCAATCTGTACCTCGATATCGAACCCACAACCAGTGCCATCCCCAATCAACAACAATGTAGAGAAAATGTCTGAATTCCACGAATTAAACCAGAACAGCCTTGAAAAAATCATTATCCAATTAAGCTCCTCCTCCTGCTGTCTTGATATCCTACCCACAGCTTTTCTAAAGAAAGTTCTTCCTGTTATTGTGTCTGATCTTGTTCATATAGTGAACTCATCCCTCCTGTCAGGTGTCTTCCCTCAGGCTTTAAAAACAGCAGTTATTAAACCACTACTAAAGAAGAAGAATCTGGACAACACATTAATGCAGAACTAAAGGCCGATCTCTAATCTTCCATTCATCAGTAAGATTATTGAAAAAGCGGTGTTTCAAAAGATCCCTATGATGAAAATGACAGATGGACTCAGGATTCCCTCGCCCGGACGCGGGTCACCGGGGCCCCCCTCTGGAGCCAGGCCTGGAGGTGGGGCACGTTGGCGAGCGCCTGGTGGCCAGGCCTTTACCCATGGGGCCCGGTCGGGCTTAGCCCGAAGAGGTAACATGGGCCCCCCTTCCCATGAGCTCACCACCTGTGGGAGGGGCCATAGGGGTCGGGTGCTGCGCAGGATGGGCGGCGGCCAAAGGCGGGGACCTTGGCGGTCCGATCCTCGGCTGCAGAAGCTGGCTCTCGGGACGTTGAACGTCACCTCTCTTGTGGGGAAGGAGCCGGAGCTGATGTGCGAGGTTGAGAGGTTCCGACTGGACATTGTCGGACTCACCTCGGCGCACGGCTCTGGCTCTGGAACCCGTCTCCTCGAGAGGGGTTGGACTCTCTTCCACTCTGGAGTTGCCCCCGCTGAGAGGCGCCGAGCTGGGGTGGGCATACTTGTTGCCCCCCATCTCGGCGCCTGTACGTTGGGGTTTACCCCGGTGAACGAGAGGGTAGCCTCCCTCCGCCTTCGGGTGGGGGGACGGGTCCTGACTGTTGTTTGTGCGTACGCGCCAAACAGCAGATTAGATTACCCACCCTTCTTGGAGTCTTTGGAGGGGGTGCTGGAGAGTGCTCCTCCTGGGGACTCCCTTGTTCTGCTGGGGGACTTCAACGCTCACGTGGGCAATGACAGTGAGACCTGAAGGGGGGTGGTTGGCCGGAATGGCCCCCCCGATCTAATCCCGAGTGGTGTCTTGTTATTGGACTTCTGTGCTCGTCATGGACTGTCCATAACAAACACCATGTTCAAGCATAAAGGTGTCCATATGTGCACTTTGCACCAGGACACCTTAGGCCGCAGCTCAATGATCGACTTGGTTGTCGTCTCATCTGATCTGCGGCCGCATGTTTTGGACACTCGGGTGAAGAGAGGGGCTGAGCTGTCCACTGACCACTACCTGGTGGTGAGTCGGCTCCGATGGTGGGGGAGGACGCCGGACAGACCTGGAAGGCCCAAACGTGTTGTGAGGGTTTGCTGGGAACGTCTGGCAGAGTCTCCTGTCAGAAGGAGCTTTAACTCACACCTCCGGCAGAACTTTGAACACGTCCCGGGGGAGGACATCGAGTCCGAGTGGACCATGTTCCGCGGCTGACCGAAGCTGTGGCCGCAAGGTGGTCGGTGCCTGTCGCTGGTGGACACCGGCGGTAAGGGATGCTGTCAGACTGAAGAAGGAGTCCTACCGGGTCTTTTTGGCTTGTGGGACCCCTGAAGCAGCTGATAGGTACCGACAGGCCAAGCGGGATGCGGCTCGGATGGTTGCTGAGGGAAAAACTCGGGCGTGGGAGGAGTTTGGAGAGGCCATGGAAAACGACTTCCGTACGGCTTCGAAGCGATTCTGGTCCACCATCCGGCGTCTCAGGGGGGGAAAGCGGTCTGCCACCAACATTGTTTACAGTGGGGATGGTGTGCTGCTGACCTCGACGCGGGACGTTTTGGGTCGGTGGATGGAATACTTCGAAGACCTCCTCAATCCCACCAGCACGCCTTCCAATCTGGAAGCAGGGTTTGGGGACTTAGGGTCGGGCTCTCCAATCTCTGCTGCTGAGGTCACCGAGGTCGTTAAAAAGCTCCTCGGTGGCAAGGCTCTGGGGGTGGATGAGATTCGACCGGAGCTCCTCAAGGCTCTGGATGTTGTGGGGCTGTGTTGGTTAACGCGGCTCTGCAATATTGCGTGGACATCGGGGGCAGTTCCCTTGGATTGGCAGACCGGGGTGGTGGTCCCCCTGTTTAAAGAGGGGGACCACAGGGTGTGTTCCAACTACAGGGGGATCACACTTCTGAGCCTCCCTGGTAAGGTCTATGCAGGGGTTCTGGAGAGGAGTGTCCGACGGATAGTCGAACCTCGGATCCAGGAGTAAAAATGCGGTTTTCGTCCTGGCTGTGGAACACTGGACCAGCTCTACACCCTCAGCAGGGTCCTGGAGGGTGCGTGGGAGTTCGCCCAACCGGTCTACATGTGTTTTGTGGACTTGGAGAAGGCGTTCGACCGTGTCCCTCGGGGGGCCCTGTGGGGGGTGCTCCAGGAGTATGGGGTACCGGGCCCCTTGATACGGGCTGTTTGGTCCCTGTACGACTGGTGCCAGAGTTTGGTTCGCATGGCCGGCAGTAAGTCGGGCTTGTTTCCAGTGAGAGTTGGACTCCGCCAAGGTTGCCCTTTGTCACAGAGCCTGTTCCTAACTTTTATGGACAGGATCTCTAGGCGGAGCCAAGGCGTTGAGGGGATCCGTTTTGGTGGCCTCAGGATCGGGTCTCTGCTTTTTGCAGATGACGTGGTCCTGTTGGCTTCATTGGAGCGTGATCTACAGCTTTCGCTGGAGCGGTTTGCAGCCGAGTGTGAAGCGGCTGGGATGAGAATCAGCACCTCCAAATCCGAGGGCATGGTCTTGAGCCGGAAAAGGGTGGGGTGCCTCCTCTGGGTCGGGGATGGGGTCCTTCCCCAAGTGGAGGAGTTTAAGTATCTGGGGGTCTTGTTCACGAATGAGGGAAAAATGGAGCGGGAGATCGATAGACGGATTGGTGGGGCATCTGCAGTTATGCGGGCGCTCTACCGGTCTGTCGTGGTGAAGAGAGAGCTGAGCCAAAAGGCGAAGCTCTCGATTTACCGGTCGATCTACGTTCCTACCCTCATCTATGGTCACGAACTCTGGGTGGTGACCGAAAGAACGAGATCACGGATACAAGCGGCTGAAATGAGTTTCCTCCGCAGAGTGTCTGGGCTCTCCCTTAGAGATAGGGTGAGAAGCTCAGTCATCCGGAGGGGGCTCAGAGTAGAGCCGCTGCTTCTCCACATCGAGAGGAGTCAGTTGAGGTGGCTCGGGCATCTGGTCAGGATGCCTCCTGGACGCCTCCCTGGTGAGGTGTTTCAGGCACGTCTCACCGGGAGGAGGCCCAGGGGAAGGCCCAGGACACGCTGGAGGGACTATGTTTCTCGGCTGGCCTGGGAGCGCCTTGGGGTTCCTCCCGAGGAGCTGGAACAAGTGGCTGGGGAGAGGGAAGTCTGGGTCTCTTTGCCTAGGCTGCTGCCCCCGCGACCCTACCCCGGATAAGCGGAAGAAAATGGATGGATGGACGGCGTTTCAGCAGTTAAATAGCTTCATAACAATGACTAACCGTTTTGATGTTTTTCAGTCTGGTTTCCATGCTCAACACAGCACCGAGACTGCCCTCGTCAAAGTATTCAATGACATCCGCATAAATACAGATTGTGGTAGAACCACAGTGCTGGTTCTGTTGGACCTCAGTGCAGCATTTGACACTGTTGATCATGATATTTTACTGGAATGACTGGAGAGCTGGGTCGGACTTTCTTGTACACTACGTGGCTGGTTTGAGTCTTACCTAAAGAACAGGGACTTCGATGTTTCAATAGGAAACTTTTCATCAGAACAAACAGAAATCACATGTGGGGTGCCCCAGGGATCCATCCTGGGGCCCCTCTTATTTAACATCTACATGCTCCCACTAGGCAAGATTATAGCAACCAATAACATTAGCTACCATAACTACGCGGATGACACTCAGCTTTACATTACAATGTCACCAGTTGACTCTGAACCCATTCAAACCCTAAATCAATGCATTGACCAAATAAATGGTTGGATGTGCCATAACTTTCTCCAGCTGAATAAAAACAAAACTGAAGTAATTATTTTTGGACCCAAGGAGGAACGATCAAGAGTCAGCACACAGCTTCAATTAATACAGCTAGAAACTACTGATCAGGCACGAAACCTAGGTGTAGTAATGGACTCAGACCTGAACCTCCAGGGTCACATAAAGGCAATAACAAGGTCAGCGTTCTATCACCTGAAGAACATTTCTAGAATTAAATGACTGATGTTGCAACAGGACCTAGAAAAACTCATCCATGCATTTATCTTTAGTCGGATTGATTACTGCAACAGCATCTTCACAGGTCTGACTAAAAAGTCAATCAGACAGCTGCAGCTGATCCAGAACGCTGCTGCTCGCGTCCTCACAAGAACCAGGAAAGTAGAGCGCATCACCCCAGTTCTAAAGTCCTTACACTGTCTCCCTGTAGCTCAGAGAATAGACTTCAAAATACTCCTACTGGTTTATAAATCATTACATGGCTTAGCACCAAAATATGTTAAAGAACTGTTGTCACGATACCAACCCCCAAGACCACTCAGGTACTCCAACTCTAGCCTACTAAACATCCCTAGACTCAGAACTAAACATGGAGAAGCAGCTTTCAGTTTCTATGCTCCCCTTATCTGGAACCGACTTCCTGACGAGTGTAGAGCTGCTGAAACTCTGAACTGCTTTAAATCGAGACTAAAAACCCATATGTTTAGAATTGCCTTCGATTAAAGGATTGATGTCATATGTATGAAATGTGTTCATGCTCTCTTGCTTTATTGATCTTTCTCTTAATACATTGTGTATCATGTGTAATGTGTGTTTCTTTTACTTTTAATTTCCATTGTTCTTTTTTTTTTTAAATGACCAAATCATGTAAAGCACCTTGAATTGCCCTGCTGTTGAAAGTGTGCTTTACAAATAAAACTGCCTTGCCTTGCCTTGCCTTGCCTTGCCTTGCCTTGCCTTGCCTTGCCTTGCCTTGCCTTGCCTTGCCTTGCCTTGCCTTGCCTTGCCTTGCCTTGCCTTGCCTATCAGTTGCGTCTGCAATGTTTTTTCGTGTTAGGATCGTTAATCGGGGCGGCTGTAGTTCAGTGGTACAGTTTTCGGCCTGCGACCCAGAAATCGTAGGTTCGATTCCAGCTTCCACCTGCTACATGTCTTTGTGTCCTTGGGCAAGACACTTCACCTACCTGCCTACTGGTGTTGGCCAGAGGGGCCAATGGCGCGATATGGTAGCCTCGCTTCTGTCAGTCTGCCCCAGGGCAGCTGTGGCTATAATCATAGCTTGCTTTCACCAGTGTATGAATGTGAGAGTGAATGAATAAATGAGTTGTAAAGCGATTTGAGGGTCTTGAAAAGCGCTATATAAATGAAAGCCATTATTATTATCGTTCACTTATTGGACAAACAGACCATCTAGGAAATCTAGGAAGTTTCTGCTCCATTTTTTTCGATAAGAAAAATTATATTTTTGCTGTGAATTTAAGATTACGCTGCTTGGTCAAAAATGGGTTGAAATTATCACATTTCTTCTTTAGTTTACAGTTTGATTTTTAAAACTTTTTTTAGTTAAAATTCACATAGTATTAGTGAAAGCTATGAACCAAGACTTCATGATTTTATTTGACAAAATTATTGAATCTGCCTGTAAGGCAGAGGGGTAGCAGAGTCGATCAACGGCAGTTTTCTGGCTAAAAGCACCCGCTAACCTACATTAGCTTCGGTTAGCTCCGTGTTAGCTCAGTTAGCTCGTAGTTACATCGGCTCAGAGTTTGATGGGTGTCAGTCATCCGCCCCCACCCTCACAGCCCCACTCTCAGCTCCACCTCTTTGCCCATTTTTTATTTTATTTTCCAGGAGTGACGAGACGCGTGAGGTGGCCAAGATGGCGACGATGGGAAGCGCCCACTGGGCTTCAGTTCAGTTCTTCAAAAGCCTAGTGGTGACGTCACGGAGGCTCCGTCCATCTCATATACAGTCTATAGTGATGATACATATTTCTATTTTTTCTTCTATTAATTAAATAAAGCTGCCAGTCATTCATCTTTTAAATGAGTCCAATCACAATATCATACATACGCATAAAATAGATATGTAAAATGTCCAGTTTAGTAACTTTATTTTGGGTAAAAGGAGATTTACAGCTAAATATAATCCCTATAACCGTGACAGAAAACCAACCAACAACATTAACTACGAAATAAACACCAGACTAGAGTCTGAATCATTTTTTTCCCCCAATTTCCGGCTATGCACGAGTTTGTTTGGCACATGAACATCCAATAAAACACGTTAAAATCTTTGGTTTTAAAGTGACAAAATGTGAAAAGGTTAAATGCACATGATATTTTGCAAGGCACAGATCAGATCAAGACCCATCCATATCCATCCATCCATAATCTCTGTTCTCTTGAGCTGCAAGTCTCGCAGACTTTTCACACTGCTGTTTGCTGTGTCTTCCTGTGTTGTTTCATCCGCCTACATCCCTCTGCTGTGAGAAGCCATTTTTAAAACTGTTAAAAATGAAGGCCTCCAAAAAAGCCAAGTCAAGCACAGTCTTAACTTTTAGTCACATTAAATCAGGCATGCCCAGGACCAGGATTGGGCACCCCTGCATTAAATGATTTGACAGAAGTCGTCCCTCAGTGTCAGTGAGTGAAATTATCACCTGATTTTAATTAATTATTTTTACGATTAAATGTAAGTTAGTATCTTGTGTGTGCAAGCAAAATCCGAGTTTGTTATGAAAGAATCTATTTTTGCAATGTGGAAACAACTGTAGACCGAACTCTGGGGGCAAACCTGTTAACTGCAATTAAAAAACTAGAATTTCATGAAGAAAAGTCCACAGACAGACAGAACTCCATCTATCCATCCATCCATCCATCCATCCATCCATCCATTATCTTCTCATAAATCTTTTTGACTCTGAGCTGACTTTTATCCCTCATATTAAAAACATTACTAAAATAGGTTTTTATCATCTAAAGCAGTGGTCCCCAACCTTTTTTTCGCCACGGACCAGTTTAATATCAGACTATATTTTCACGGACCGGCCTTTAAGGCGTGGCGGATAAATGATAACGGACGGTGTAAAAAGTGGTATTTTTTAAATTATAACAATAGACGTAAATCCATTGTATATTTGCAGCTTTATTAACAGTGTCCTCCTAACATCGAGCAGACAACATAACACGAGTAACATACACTCAGCCCCCTAACGCTCTCTGGTCGCCATGGTAACATTTAAACGTACCTTTAATAATTCAAGATTTACCACAAAAACAAATACAAAGTGCATGAAAAATCTAACTCACCACAACGCTGAATCAGTGAGAGCCTTGGGCTTTAATCCCCTTTCCAAAGAAACGATCGAGAGAGATTTGTTTTCTATCCATCTTGCCATCCGCGGCCCGGGGGTTGGGGACCCCTGATCTAAAGAACATTGCCAGAGTCCGCCCCATTCTCTCTCGGGCTAATAGGGAGACATTATTGCATGCTTTTATCTCCAGTAGGATTGATTTCTGTAATGCCCTGCTTTTTGGTCTTCCCAAAAACAGTATATCAGATTTACAACTACTACAAAATTCAGCAGCACGTGTCCTGATGAAGACCAGGATGCGGGAGCACATTACACCGGTCTTAAAATCATTGCATTGGCTCCCCGTATGTTTTAGGATCGATTTTAAGGTTCTTTTAATGTTTTTTAAGCATCTTAATGGTCTTGGACCTTCTTATCTTTCAGACTGCTTGTACCTTATGATCCCTAGCGGTTTTAAGTATTATGGTCCTCACCTTTGGACGAGGCTGCCGGAGGATCTCAGGGCCACAGAGAACGTTCATGTTTTTAAGAGGAGGCTCAAGACTCACCTTTTTAGCGGAGCTTTTAAGTGATTACTATCTATTATTGTCTGTTTAATTGCTCTGTCTGTTTTAATTTATTAAATTTTATAAATGTTTAGTATTTAATCTTATCACATTTATCCCAGTTATTTGTATATTTAATTTTTTTATTTTAATCTTCCTTCCAGTGATTCCTCTGTGGGAGCCCTCTGCCTCGGGAGCGGTGGTCGGCTGTAGCTCCCTGGCTGCTCTCCAGGTGGAGCTTGGGTGGAGGTGGGAGTCTTGGCCTTGCCTCCTCTGGGCGCCCTGTGTTGGTGCCTCGGCTGCTGCTGATGTGCTGCTGCCAGTGCAGATGGCTCCGATGACGACGTTTCCTTACCTGGCTCATCTGTACTTGGCCCTATATCCTTTTAATTTTTGCCTTTAAGTGAATGTGCATGAGGGTTGGTTTGGAGGGAGGGGGTTATAACTGCGATCATGTTTTTAATTCTTTAGGGGAGGGATGGGAATGTGGTTTTATGTGAGATAGATAGATAGATAGATAGATAGATAGATAGATAGATAGATAGATAGATAGATAGATAGATAGATAGATAGATAGATAGATAGATAGATAGATAGATAGATAGATAGATAGATAGATAGATAGATAGATAGATAGATAGATAGATAGATAGATAGATAGATAGATAGATAATCAATCCAGAGTCGGGTCACAGGGGCAGCAGCCTAACCAGAGAGCACAGTACATTTCGTAAGTAATGTTACACTCGTTGTTGCCAGTGTGTTGTTGTTGTTGTACTGGTGCTGTTATCCCTGCTTGGGTCTCGTCGCTTCTGGAAGAGGGAGTGCCTAGGCCAGTCATGCCTCGACAAACCTGGGATGACGTTTACATGCAGAGGGATTCTGGTTTTTAACCTCATTATCTGGGTGTCTTAGCTCAATTAGGAGTAGGCCAGTTTGGTTTGACTTCAGCCGGACTAAAGTGTATACATGCATTTCAAAAGGCCAAATTTAATCGGACTAAGGCAATAATTTGGTTTTCTCTGACTGCATGTAAAGCCACTGACTGTAATATCATAAGAAATACTGCAAGATGTTAGTTTAATATCATGATTATTTAATAACAGACAAAAAAAACTTTAAGTTGTTTGAGTTTAAAAAATTGGTCTCCGTTTTCAAACTGTAAAGAATTAACGAAATAAAGACGGGTAAAGCATATTGTTACAGACAAAGCAGCATCTGTTAGGCAACCTTCTAAATGTGCATGTAGCCTTTGTAACACATTGGAACTTCCGATTAGCTGAGGGATGTTCAAACTGTGGCCCGAGGGAATTAGAAAGACAACAGATAAAGAATGATATAAAGTTGGGCTTCCTGCTGACAAATTCAAATCTTCTTGAGAAGAAAAATTCTGGGTACAACCCAGAATATCTTCTTTTCTTTTCTTATCCACAGCTTTTGCTTTCAGTTTAATAGGAATAGGAAATAATTCAAAGCAATGCAAATTTATTTGTACAGCACACTTTCAGCAACAAGGCAATTTAAGGTACTTTACATGATTTGGGGGACAAATAAAAGCAGCCATAACACAATAAAAGCAGTTAACACATAATCAAAGACATAAAGAATGTTAAAGCAGACTTCTATTCTGACATTCCAGCTATTCCTAATTAATTAAAGGCAGCTCTAAACAGATGTGTTTTTAGCTTTTATTTAAAGGAACTCAGTGCTTCAGAAGTGTTGTGACACAGATAGGTAGGTTTTGGCTATGAATAATTATGAATAATTGCTTAGGGCAATTAATGATAGGATTAATAGTTTTATGTAAAGATTACCAAGTTTGGGTCACCATCCTGGGATCCAGGAAATAATAAATAGCCACATTGTTCAGTCTCAGTTAATGTTTATGATTACCTGCCTGATAAGGCTGAGATAATTAAACAATAGATGAAGGAATAAGTTCTTGGTGACTTTGAACAGCAAGTTACTACATACTGTATGTGGAATAATAATGAACAAAGACTTTTAAAATACAAGAGTTTATTACAAAAGGAATTCAACTTTCAGTTAAAATGCTTTAATCAACAAACTCACTAAGCTAGTACACCACTAAACTACTAAGTAATAAAAGAATGAATAATAAAACTAACTACCAAAAGCAAAACGGTAAAATGGACAAATTTGCAAAGAAGTCGAACAATAAATTGATTGTGATGTCACGGTTTAGTATGAATATGTATTCGTGAAGACCAAGGCTTGTATTGAAGAGTTTTGGTAGTGAAGCTAAGTTAGTTTACACTAATTGTAATTAGTTTAAGACTAATTAGTACCTTTTGGTTTGTTTTCAAACCATCAATTCACAATGCAAAGCAGATGTGAAGACAAAAAAAATTCTTTGGAGGAAGTAATGTTTTATTAAACCATTTGCTGAATTAGAAATCAGTAACCTTTTGGAGAATTTATTCTTTACTATGAATTGGTCACCTCGGTGATTGATCTAATTTTAAGTATTTTGACATACTAAGAAGGGGGTCTCAAAAACTTCTTATACGATTAGTTTTTGGTGTTTAAACTATCTATTTTAAAGCCAATCTGTATTTTGAATACCATAGGTAGCAATCTTTGTTGTTTATGAAGAGCTGGCGGTCTGCAAAAGCAGGCCGCACTAATCAGATCGAGTGTGCGGAGCTAATGTATGTAGCGCAGCTCATAGCCACTCTGTTTTAGCTAAGCACCAAGGAATAAAGGTAAAACTCAGGTCGAACGGAGTAACTCATGTTGCATGATTTAAAACGACTCTATCAGTCGGTCATAAACCTTTAAAAACACTGTTCATATCCAAACAATTAAAAAATGAATTCTGACAAATGCAGCAAAAACACAGTGAAATGCACAATCAAAACAAACCTTAATTTGTTTATCTTAAGCTAATTTAACTTCCCAGACACAACCTTACGTGAGTGTTTCTTAAACATCCAGGGAAGAAGGGTGGCTCCGTTGTCTGAAAAGACTGGCGATCAAGCAGAGAAACCAGCTGTTATAGCTGGTATTAGCAGTAGCTGCATGGGGCGGTAACAGTGACGCTTCGGATGCGGCTGCTAGCAACCGTTAGCTCAGAACGTCGTTCCCCCGCGGACAGCAATCCTCTCTGCATCTCCCAGTTCGTTCAGCTCTCGGCTCCCGTAGCAGGCAGGTCAGCAGGCACGGCAGCAGGCCGGCGGAGCATCAGCAAAAAGAGGCTGCCTCTCTCTTTGTGGAATCTGTAATTCAAAAGATTCTTTCTGCAGTTTCCAACAAGTCATTCAAGACTTATTTCATCAGCTGAATACCTGATCAATAGGCAGACTATAGAAGTCTTTTGAATCCAAAGAGTTTCTTCCAGAAACTCGCCTCCCCCCTCACCAGCAACAGAGGTTTAAAGCTTGGGCCTCTCCTTTGTGGTTGCCCACGGACAAAGAAGTTCAGAGCGGCAGCTGGTTTGGTTTGAGTTTGGCAGATCACAACTCCCCCTCTTCCTGTTGAAGCTAAGCGTTGTGTGGTCTGCACTCCTACCAGCGGGAGGTCTGTGTTTTGTACCGGTAACCATGGCTGGGTTTCCAACAGCAGCTTTACAGTCGGAGCATACCAACTGAATGCTGCTTCTTCATGTTTGGCTCTAATTTTAAGGATGCTGAACAGATTGGAGTTAGAGCACCTGATTTGTCAATTCAATTCAAAAATACTTTATTGATCCCAGAGGGAAATTAAGTGTTGGTATAGCTCGTATAATGAATTCTTTAAGGAGTTGTTGTAGATGATGATGGCTGTGGGCAGGAAGGATTTCCTGTAAAGGTCTGTATTGCAGCGAAACTGAAGAAGCCTCCAACTGAAGTCGTCTGTTGTTGTCTGACAGTTTCATGAAGAGGATGCTCAGGGTTGTCCATAATTATTTGATTTTATGAAGAATCCTTCTTTGCATCATCATCATCTCCAGAGGTTTCACAGTTGTCCCCAGAACAGAACCAGCCTTCTTTATCAGGTTGTTGAGCCTCTTTAAGTCCCTGGCTCTGATGCTGCTACCCCAACAGATGATTGTTGAAGAGATTACACTCTCCACAACAGACTTGTAGAAGATCTGCAGCATCTTGCAGCAAACCTTGAAGGACCTAAGCTTCCTCAAGAAATACAGTCTGCTCTGTCCCTTCTTGTAGACGGCTTCACTGTTCAGTCTCCTGTCCAGTCTGTTGCCAAGGTGAACTCCGAGGTATTTATACCCCTCAACCACCTCCACTTCTTCTCCCATGATGGAAACAGTGTTTGACTTATCCCTGTTTCTTCTGAAATCTACAATCATCTCCTTTGTTTTGTTCACATTCAAAGTAAGACGATTGTTTCCACACCATGTCACAAAGCGGTCCACCAGCTCTCTGTATTCAGCTTCTTGTCTATCTCTGATACAACCGACAATTGCAGAGTTATCTGAGTATTTCTGCAGGTTACAGGTCTCTGATTTGTACTGGAAGTCTGAGGTGTACAGAGTGAAAAGGAATGGTAAGAGTACGAGTCTGGGGGGTTGTTTCCCATTGATTCCCAAACAATTTCTGCTGTGCCCCCCTTTGGTTTATAAGAAAATGTTCTCGCTCTCCCCAGTGTAATTATTACTTTTTTAAATTGCTTGTGACCCTGAACTTTGAGCTTTTGGAGAGTTTTGGCCCAAGCAGCAAAAGGTTTGGGCACCTCTGGATCAACACTTTGGGGAAAAGCAACTTTTTATTGCTTTAACATGTCTTACTTGTCTAACTTGTCTTAGTCTCACCTTTGAGAAGATGTCATTTAGAGTTTTAGCGCTTGTGTTCATGCCTGCCTCTTTAGCTTGATATCTGTTTCTACCAGTTAGCTGCTTAAGTGTACTGTCTGTTTCGGCTCAGTGTTCGCTTCTCATCTTTTTTGTTGTTCGGTGCAATGACATGATCGGTTTTAGTGACTCTAAAAAGGCAACAGCTCCAGTCAGCAAACAGACAGGTTTTGTTGTTTCTTTAAGATTTATTTCAACAGAGAATAGTTAGAAGGAAACTGGAGGGTCGTCTCGGGAGGGACCAGGAGATGAGAACCGGACTAGGAGAGAGAACAGGTGAGAGGTTAAAATACGTCCAGAGGTAACGTGGGATCTTAGAAAGGTACTGAGGAGCATCTTACTTGGTGTCTAGGAGGTTATGGTGAAGAACAGGGTAAGTTGGGATCCATGTGCTGAGGCTTGCTGGAGGTGGATGTGAGGTATCTGCTGATCCTTATTTGTCTTTACAGGCGGACTGATTGGAGGAGTCCGGAGGATAACCAGGAGTGACGACGGAGGAGGTAAGATCTCTTGTTCTTGCAGGTGATGATGTCTTCTGGGCGGACAGGCAAGCAGCTTGGAGAGGTGACGGCAACGAGGGTGAGTATCTTTCTTGGAAAGTTCTGCTGCCTGACACACCCTGAAGATAAGGTAGGAGGAGAAACACACACACACACACCCACTCTCCAGCACACAGTCACAGAAACCCAACATGTGACAGACGACCGCCCACCCTTAGCCTGGTTCTGTCAGTTTACAGATTTGATCATAGCATGTTAGGCACCCTGAGGAGACAATTGTTAATAATTTCGCAGCATAAATATAAAAATTGATTTTTACACAAACGTTATTTTAGCTACAGCTGATATTTTCTGCAGGGAAACCCTCTGAATGTTCTTTCTCCTTCTAGAAAAATTATAAAATCTGTTGGAGAAAATAAATACTTGGCCAGAATTCTTCCACCAGAATTGAAATGAGTTTTTCAAGAGATGAATGACTGACTACTGTATGTTAGATGGATAAATTGTGCCATTTGTAATAGTCATGCTTTATAAAACATCTCAACATGATCAACTTCAGTGATTAAAGGGAAAACCTGCTTGTTTACCTGTATGTTGCTTGTCATAATCCTCTCCTTTTTGTCCTTTTCCTTTACTAATAACATACCTTTAGAAATGTTAGATCGTTACATAGTAATAAACCAGTAAAAGACTTTATTGAAACAGCTCAGATTATGTGTGTATATTCATCAGTTCATCCCAGCAGAAACACCACTGATCTGAGACCTGTAATTAGCTCCCCGTGCTCTCTAGCTCATAATGATCCTAATTTGTCAGGAGACATACTTCTCTGGACTGATGCACAGACGGAGTGGGAGTTTCAGGTGAAGCAGGGAGAAAATGTTGACTCACAAACACACCCCTAATTCAGAAAAACGCAGCAATTCTTCTTTCTCTGTGTAACATTTTATCACAACAAGAAAAAGGTGGACCCAGCGTTTTCACTACTGTTTAACTACTGTTAGAATGCTCATATTAGACTAGAAATAACACAGCAATGGCCTTTTTCTTCTTTGTGATGTTTGTTGGTGGCTCACAAACAACAAATTGGCGCATTACCCCCAGTCGACTGTTATGGACTGAGGACCAGAATTTCACTCAACGTTGCCCTTGCCTCTCTCAGACTAATGATGTATGAGCAACGTCCTGCTTGTGCTAGCTTTGCGCTTGTTTTTATTAAGCCAAGCTCAAATGTCCATTTTCGCATATAACTGTATCAAAGTATCTTCTTTATTGCCTCCAAAATTCCAAATTAATAGCCTACAGCACCCTCTGATCCAGAACGCTGCTGAATGTGTTCCTCACTAGAACCAGGAAAGTAGAGCACATCACCCCAGTTCTAAGGTCCTTACACTGGCTCAGAGAATAGACTTCTAAATATTTACTAGTTCATAAATAGTTTTCTAGTTCATAAATCATCACCTGCAATTGACTGGAGACCTGTACAGGCTGTATCCTGCCTTTTGCCCCGTGACTTCTGGAGATAGGCACCAGCCCTGCATAGGATAGACGGGTACAGATAATGGATGTATGGATTGATGAATGGCCTAGCGCCAAAGTATCTTGAAGATCTACTGTCACTGCACCAACCCCCCAGAACACTCAGGTCCTCTAGTTCCAGTCTACTCAACATTCCTAGAATTAGAACCAAACATGGAGAAGCAGCTTTCAGCTTCTATGCTCCTCTAATCTGGAACAAACTTCCAGACAACTGCAAAGCTGCTGAAACACTGAGTTCTTTTAAGTCACGACTAAAAACCCATCTGTTTAGAGCTGCCTTTGAGTAATGCTTTGACGTATCATATGTTTTGTGTGTGCTTCATGCTTTATTGCTGTTTTTTCTTTATCCTAAATTCATGTCTGCTTTTGAGTAATGTTTTTATGTGTCATATGCTCTGTGTGTATTTTAGGCTTTATTACTGTTTGTACTTCGTAAAGCACCTTGAATTACCTTGTTGTTCAAAGTGTGCTATACAAACAAAATTGCCTTGCCTTGGCTTGTCTCTGTTGGTTGTTTTGGGTCAATACATTACATGGTTGCAACTTCATTTACACAGGTGTTGTAATCTGTCTTGGGCCCATTGGCTCCGGGCCTGCTCCCTCACTCGCTTCCCTCAGTAGCTAACCTCGTGCATCTGCTTCTAATGTCAGTTTTTCTATCTTCAGACCCTCACCTAGGGTTATGGGATATGCACCATTGAAAGTGTATCAAAGGACTCAGTTGAGATATTTGATTGATGTTTAAAGATTCTATTTTATTGTTTTAGACTTCCAACTCCTCTTGATTAAACACATAACAGAGTGATGATTTACTGTTTTAACTTTGCATTTGTGTTTTACTGATTTATTTTGCATTTGCAGTTTTTAAGTTTGGAGTATTACCTTCCTTTAAGAATAGCTACAGAATAGTCTGCAGTTATTCATGTTTTCATTTAAAAGAAAAGGAAAATCATATCATTTTAATGCAGCAAATTCAGAAAATGTTGGAAGTACATTGACTAAATTTGAGCTCTAAACAGTAAAATGCAACACTGAAATATATTACTATGACATTCATTAGAATGTGTGTAAACTCATCTGTTTCTCTCTGATGTGTTTGGGGCAGTAATGGCTTAGAGAGAAGTAGTGAAGACTGTCAGTTTAATTCCAGCTTCTCTATGTCTAAGTGTCTGTGGGCAAGACACTAAACCCCATGTTGTTCACAAACCATAAATCACGCTGGCTTATTCAGTAAATGAGCTTTGATTTCTCAGACAGACTTTTAAAAAAGTATTATATCTTTATTTAACAAGGTAAAAACAGATTAGGGACAAGTTTCTTACCTACAACTGTGTCCTGGCAAAAGGTAAGGCCTTCTGAAGGAGAAAGAGAGGGGACTGTAACATTAAACAAAATTTTAATTCAGACAATATAAACATCAAAACAAGGGTTGTCAAAATTAACGCGTTAACGCAGGTCGATTAATTGAATTAACATTATTAATTTTTTTAATGCAATAAACACATGCACAGGATGGCCCACCCTGTTTATCCTACAATTCAGCCCACACTGGGTTCAGTGCTCCTCACGTATACAGCATGGCAGATCGAACTGCATCCACAGTTCCATGTGAACGTCTCTTCTCTGCCGCAGGCCAGATAGAGGGATTATCAGTCTACGTCACTCCCTGCTCTGCTGCACGTTTAGTCTGCAGAAAGAGAAACGATCAGCTGTTGTAAACGATCAGCAGAAACGATTGGAATGAGCAGATGATTAACAATGCAACAATCTGCAACAATAACTTCACAACAGGGAAGCCTTGGCTAACAAACAAGCTAACATCGCTAACCAAAACTGCAGCTGCAAGATAACCACAAATGATAACAGTGGGAACTGGAGTTATGTAAAGGGTCGGTTCCACATCATTTGCGCCCATGTTGATAAGAAAATATTCTCTCTGTTGTTCAGAAGAATACAGTTCAATAAAAAAATTGCTTTTTTGATCCCAGAGGGAAAATAAGTGTTGTTGTAGTTCATACTATTAAATTCTTCAAGGAGTTGTTGTGGATCCTGATTGCTGTGGGCTGGAAGGATCTCCTGTAACAGTCTGTGTTGCAGCAAAACTTTGACTGAAACACTTTCTGTTGTACAAAATTTTTGTTTTTCAGTCATGTTTAGGAATGTTCATTAATTGTGATTGTCAGCTACCCTGTGATTAATTAGATGACATTTTTTATCATTTGACAGCCCTAATAAAAACCAATTAAAGCTGCAAGCAGCCTCGAATGGCCCTCGCAGCTTAGCACAGCTCCGGCCTGTGCTGTGACCGCGAGCCTCATGCACCGCCTCCTCAAGGCTTCCACCAAGCCTGCTGATCAATTCTGGATGACAATGTGTGTATGAGAAAATGGTGATTTTAAATCAAAATGGTCGACTTTTGGACCTCAGTCCAGCATTTGACACTGTTGATGATAGTATACCATTGGAACAACTGTAGAGCTGGGTCGGACTCTCTGGTACAGTACTTGGCTGGTTTGAGTCTTACCTAAAGAACAGGGACTTCTTTGTGTCAATAGGCAACTTTTCATCAGACAGACAGAGATCACATGTGGGGTGGCCAAGGCTCCATGAATGAATCTGACAAAATACCTAGTCCTTGAATGGTTCAATCGATGTACCAAATATCACATGTCTATGGTACATCGTTTGGGATAGGTTATCTTTAGGGGTACAATGATCTCCAGATTGGTAAAGGACACAACGTTTTTGGAGAAAACCTTTGGATGCTGATTGGTAAATGACAGCACCATAATCAAACTTTGGAAGAACAGTCACCAATGTTTTCCTTGCAGATGAAATGAAAGAGGAGCGTGTTCTGTGCAGGAAGCTGAGGTATGATCTGATCTTAGTCTGCAAACTGTTGTGTTTTAAAAAAAGGCAAAGTATTGTCTAGCCAGGTTCTCAGATATTTATATTCAATAACCTGTTGTAGAGGTGTCCCAAAACAGGTGCAGATACTTGGGGAATTTGATGGTACCTGACCTTTTTTACCAAACCACATGACTTTGGTCTTGGAGGTATTTAACTGGAGATGCCATCTGGAAATGGGCAGTTGGATTCTGCTAAAATTGAGTAGAAGTTGTAGAGAAACTATAGCAGGACAAGAGCCAACAAAGTAGAGGATTATGTCGTCGCCAGTTACAGTAACAGTCTTTTTATTTAGCCTCTTGGCGTTTTTACGTCCCGTTGGCGGCACGTGACGTACCGGATTAAAATCTGCCTTATTTTGCATCACCCTTTCTATGTACATATACATATATACATTATACATCGTTAAAAACCTACGATTGTTGAGATTCCAATGATGTATGCCAATTAAGGATACAATCATTACTGTACACAGTAAACGATTTTGTCAAACCACTCCAAAAACAAGGTA
This sequence comes from Valencia hispanica, assembly GCA_963556495.2. NCBI lineage: Eukaryota > Metazoa > Chordata > Actinopteri > Cyprinodontiformes > Valenciidae > Valencia > Valencia hispanica. The sequence goes on along the minus strand of OY747709.1, from coordinate 50,438,354 downwards.
ATGTGCAACTCAGCATACAAAGCCACATGTCATTGACAGAAAAGAGCCATCTTAAACAAAAACGGGCACGATCCAATTAATGTACTCAATAAAATACCTAGTCCACAACAAGTCTTACATCCACAATTCAACATAATCAGCTCCTCAAAACCTTGGTTATTTTCTTCCTTGTGTGTATTTCTCACAAAGTTTTCATCATAACCACTGTTAGCATACTCATATTAGCCTACAAATAACACAGCAGCACCCTTCTTCTTGTTTGTGATACAGCACCCTCTGTTGGTTGTCTTGGGTCTAAACATTGCATGGTTGCAACTTGATTTACACAGGTGTTCTAATCTGTCTTGGGCAGCCTGATACCTGAATAAGCAGGCCAGCCCCCCCAGACATGCCCATTGGTGCCAGGCCTGGGCATAGAGGCTGCATTTTAAATTAATCCCTTCATAAGAGAGTGGAAGTTTTTGGTTCAAGATTCCTTTTTCAAGGGTGGTGCCCCAGCTCGTTTAACAAAAATAAACTCTAACTTCATTAATAATTGAATTAGTGTTAAATTATTGATCATAATGATTCATGGGTGTGTGAACCAAACATTTTTGCATTCCTGTTGCACAACAATATGAATCTACAAAATAATTTGCTTTATCATTAAACAGTACAACCTTTGGTGGCCTTTCTTGTATATATTTTAACAATACCCATAGGAATTCCCCTGTTCTATAGGTTTTCCTTTTATTCTTGTTGACACGAATGTTTTGGTGCTTTTTCTCTGAAGTCAATGGCGATGTCCTTAGTTCTTGACAGGTTAAGTTCTAGGTTGGATTCCTCACACCACTTGACACAAAAATCTATAACCGGGGGCCGTGACTGCTCTCATTTCCTTGGAGAAGACTAACAATAACAGAGTCCTCAGCAAATTTCAAAATAACATGGTATCTAAAATTACACCCTGTTTTCTGTTTGTTTAAAAATCTAAAAGCCTTCCTACAAGGTTAAAACTCAGATTAAACTGTCCTAAAAGATGTTCACTTAAGATATGTGGTTGAATTGTGTGAAAAGCCAAAGAAAAATCAATAAACAGGAGCCGTGCATGACACAGGAAGGGTTGCATCCTCTACTCCTCTGTTTGGCTGGTAACCAAACTGCAGCTGATCTAAAAGGTTCTCTGTAGATAGCCATGTTGCACTTCTTGAGAGTTTAAATGAAGGCAACTGGACTTTTTTTGTCTTTAATACGTTTCGTCTATCATCTAAGAGGCTTCTTCAGTTCTGAAAACTGGATTGGGAGGATCAGCTTTATAAGTCTAAAGTTAAGGCTCATTAATAGGGCAATCGTTATACCTAACAAGACTATCAGGGTTGCGTAAACTTCTCAGTACTACGCGATCTTGGTCATGTAAGAGTCGTTAACGGTGAAAGGACCCCGGTTATGTAACTATGTGCTGTTTTGGTCACATGCTTCAATGTGTGAGTTTTGGTGAAACTTCTTGGGTAGGCAACTCAAGGCTGCTTTGTATGTGTTTGAAAGGGGGAATCCCAAACCACCTCCTCTGTTCAAGGTTGGTTTCATATGTTTAATATAGATGGTTTCTTTCACTCCTCTCTCAAACCATCTGTCATGCCATGTTGCACTCTTTTTGAGATGTTTATCTGTGAAAAATATTGAAAACACACATCTCTTTGCTTCTACTTGATGATGTTCAACTTTGTTTGTTATATAAAGTTTGTGACTAAAGTGAAAACAAAATTATTTAATGTACAATTTTTCAGGATTTATTAGATCAATATTTTATTTTTAAAAGTACGGTTCAAGCCAATTGTGTTAGGTTTCTGTGTCTGTTGGTTTCTGTGTGTGTTTCTCACCTTCTTCACAGGTAAGAGTTTCTCCTTCGTGTCGTTCGGATCCTCACCAGAGTTATCTTCCCGCAGATCCACTTACCTTCGTTCCAAGACTCCTGGATTCTTCAGTTCTGGATCTCCTCCCCTCTCCAGCATTTATCCCGGTCAGCCTCTGCAACACCTCCCCTCTGGTACCCTCTTCATCCGTCCTGGGTGTCCGTCGCTCGCCTGCCCGCCTGTCTGCCTTCCTGTCACCTGCTCCAAGTAAGATACAATCTCTGACATTAGCACTCTGGTTATTCTCACCATCCTCACCATTTCTGGATTGCGGCTCCAGTCCTCCACCAGCGCCAGCACCTGCAACAACAGTCAGTATCCAACCACAGAAACTACAGACTACAGATTCCTATTTACCTCACCTCCAAGCTCCGAGACCAAGCCACAAACTGTAAGCTCTGCAACTTCATCATATCATCCTCTCCTAAATAGAAATCTTACTTTCCACTTAACTCTCCTCAGTTCCGAGTTCCCCATTCTGGCTCTTCCTTCCTGGTTCTCCCAAGACGACCTTTAAAACATCCTCAAATAAACTTTACTATTCCTTTAATTGTGTCTGTTGCCGTGCTGTAATGGAGTCTAACAAACAATCATGTCAAATTGGCAATTAGTTCCAACCTCATTGCATCAACATTAATGCATAAAGCCATGAATACAATGTTTCTTTGGTGAATTAACATTACATTACTATGAATTAACATTTTTATGACTCATCTAGTTTCTCTGGATGTATTTAATTCCTGTGGCAGAAGATATTGAAGAGGCAGGTTTTTAGTTTGACTTCAGTTTCATTAATAGGTCTGCGTGTTGTGCAGCTTCAAAGTCAGTTATTTAGATATTTAAGGCAAAGTGTTCTCAAATTGTAGATGCACAAGAGCATAGCCCCTTTAGCACATTAAATATCTTTTCCCATCTAGGGTTGCAGATAAGGTACCAGACTGGACCAGGTGCCAGACCAGACAGTAACTCTCTAAATACGGGCTGCTTCTTTTTTTATTATCTGGCTCTATAAAGTGCATTTGTCTAATTTTAACAAGGCAGTGATGCATGAAGCTGACAACACACAAAGCGGCTGGCCTGTTTACAGCAGCAAGCATGCTAATTGATAAGATCCCATAAACTCTGGACAGAAAAGGGAGTAAAAACCTTTGACTTACCGCACTGTGCTTCACTGCCCTCAATAAACCAATCAGCTGCTATGCTACCACACCAGGGCAGTGCAGAGCTTATTCGAGCTGGAGGGCCAATCCAAAAGGACGCGGATCAAGATATGACATCCAGTTTGTTAATCCAGGGTCCCCCATCTATTCACAGAACCCGGCTTTCACATCTGCAGTGGAAGGATCGACTGAAGAGTTTGTACGATCAACAAGGAGCTGAGGTTTCACTTCAGGATCTTGTTATCTACACTAGTTTTTATCTGTACATAAAATATTTCACATATTTTACTTGAAACTTATATTTGAGAAAGATCTGAATGAAGAATTTTCTCTTTTAGATAAATAATTAACATTATTTGAATGAATATGAGTCTAAAGAAAGCCAGTTGAAAATACGATTAATGCTTTTGTTTACTATACTTCTAGTCTGTAGTCCCACAGGAGTCAATACTTGGTTCCACTCTTTCCTCCACTGACATTAAGGAAGTTAACCCGTTTCCAAGTTGGAAAAGCAACGATAAAACTGTTTTATAAAGCGTTCATTGAGACTGTTCTGTCTTTTTCTCTTGTCCCTTGGGTTGGGAATCTTCCAGTGTGTCATGGTTCCTAGGTGTTTGTGTTTTTGTTAGTTATTTTCCTTATTTAGTTCTATTATCGTGTTTAGTTATTCTTTGTTTCTACTAGTTATTTCTGCACTTCCTTGTTTCCATATTTCTCCTTGTTCTTAGATGTTTTTCACCCTTTGCTCCTTTCTATTTTGTATTCCTCTTTAGTATTATCCTCTGTCTAGTCCTTATGTTTTGCTCCTGGTCTTCCTCCCAGTTTCCCTAGCCATTCTGCCTTCCATTCCAGCTGCTAATTAGTTTCACCTGCTCACTCCCTCTTAGCTGCAACCGCTTCCCTTAATTAGTCCTCAGCTCTTTCTGCTCACATCCTCACACTCCCCTCAGTATAAATACAGTCCACTCTCAGTCACAACTCGCTGGTTCGTCGTCATTCTTTCCCTGTCTGATCCTGATTCCTGCCCAGTTCCTTTTGTTCCTCCCTCATCTCAGCATTTTTGATTCTCCGAGTTCTGTAAGTTTTTGTTCCTTGTTTTTGTTAATTATTAAATCATTTAAGTTTAATTGTTGCTGCCTTTGGGTTTTTAATATACAAAAACATGACACAGTGAAGGAGAGGAACTCACTTAATAAGCTGATCAAGTGGACAAGGAAGCTCATTTGGGGAACAATAGGAGGGACTGGGGGCACGGTATTCCAAACAGCATTGACGATCCAGATCCATCTCTGGTAACGAATCAGACCCTCTGTCTAGTGAGTTCCATCTCCAACATCCCGGTCTCAGATACAAGATCCTATAAAGGCAAACCGAACAGTTTCGCCCCTTCAGCACTCTTGTTTTTAAATAAGAGTTAGTTTTTACTTTCAGCATATGATGTAAACTATAGTTGAATCTTGGTGTGAGATCTTGTTAGGTGTGCGTGTGGTGTGTGGTGAATGATGATGAATTTCTGTTTTGTTTTCTGTTTCTGTTTTACATGTAGTGTTTATTGGATGCGTCCTATCTCTTGTCACTGCAGGACAAATGTACCTTCAGGTATGAATTAAGTAACCTTGACCCTCCTGGCCCAGCCTGTCAGCTCAGGTGGACAGCCACGTCTTGCTAGGTGTGCAGCTGTGCCATCCTCTTTCCATTTTTAAATGATAGACTGAACAGAGCTTTGTGAGATGTTCCAAGCTTGGGATATTGTTTTTTCATTTGCGGTTATTTTAGAGTAAACAACATAAAGAACAGTTGGAAAGAAAGCAAGGCTGAGGGCTCTGAGGCTGCTCATGTTGGAGCATTCAGCGAGCGAAGAAACCTGACAGAAGGCACAAACAGTGTTAGCCTTTAACCTCCCAGCAGACAGCGGTTTCACCGATGAGCTCATGTGATTTCTTACCCCTGTCTGACTGGGAAGCAGAACACCGCATGCGGTCTCTTCCTCCTGGATGAAAAACCCAACAATCTTCCTCTGCGAGCAACTTCTGAATCTCTCTTAAATCTCTGGCGTCCCTTGGCAGGAGGCGTGTTCACGGAACGGCGATCTCATGATGTTGCCTCTCTGTGGAGGGTTGATGGTAACAGACAGGAGCTGGGTGTAATATTTAGAAGTTTGACAATGGTGTCGTCATGTGCATGTGCGCTGCAGCACGCTGCAGAGAGAGGAACCAAGAACTGGCAAAAAATTACCTGATGGATTAACTAACACCTTCCTGCGGGCTGGAATTGTTTCTTTTATTTTTTTTGTCCACCTGCACTCTGGATGTCCTGAAAACATCTCGCTGTTGACACGGTGTTAACAGCGCTCTGTTACGTTACCTCACAATTAATTGGCTGATGATGAGGCTAGTTATGATGTAATCTTTCTCACTCCCTCTTCCTTGCACACAGCTACAGCCCCCTCCCTTTCTTTCCTGTTTCCCCACCTCTTTTCCCTGTCTTTCTCTCCTATCCTAACCAACATGGCCGCTAAGTCGGACGGAGCAGCGGTGTCTGTGGAAGATGACAACACGCCCAGGAGCCTCTCGGAGCCGGGGAACCCCGTCGCCCGGTCCCGCTGCACCGCCGCCGGTGGGAAGCCCTACACCCTGCTGGACTGCTGCTGGGTGCTCTGCGCCCTGCTCGTCTTTTTCTCCGACGGGGCGACCGACCTGTGGCTGGCCGCAGACTACTACCAGAGAGGCGACTACTGGTGGTTCGGCTTGACTCTGGTCTTTGTCGTGGTGCCCTCCGCTGTCGTGCAGGTGTTGAGTTTCAGGTGGTTCGTGTATGACTACTCGGATCTTAGCGGCGGGGAAGGTTCAGCCAGCGGCGGCGGGAGCTGTGCGGCGGCGGCGGCGGCGGCAGGCGCCGATGCCACAGCGGGCGACAGCACGTTAAGCACCAAGGACAGCGACCAACACGGTGGGAACCCAACAGCGGTGAATGCCGCGAATGTTACCCCGGTGTACACGTCCCCTGGCCCGCCTGCCGCGGCGGGGAGGGTCGGCTCCCCCCGGAGGTGCTGCATCGTCTGCATGTGGGTCTTTCAAACCGTGCTTCACGTGCTGCAGCTGGGGCAAGTCTGGAGGTAAGACGCTCCTGAGGTGTGCGGCACAAGAGGGGTGTGCTCCCATCTGGGTCCAAGCGTACTTTACGCGTGTGTGCAGAAGTGTCGCTTTGTATTGAATAAACGATTCCAGCTTCATGTCCTGCACGGCAGTCTGCTCATTAGCTAGACTATGAATGCATGTGTGTGCGGGTTCTTTTTTTTTTTTTTTTTGTACTAGTACATGCTTCTCAGCTCCTCAACGTGTGCGCGCCCGCGTTCCGGCATATTACCGAACTGATTTGGTGACAGAAATGTGCAGAACCCGATCAGACCGTAGAGGGATACCTCATTTGTCTCCAGGACTGAACCTTTAGGTCCAGCTGCCTTTCCTGCTCTGGTGATGACTGGATCTAGATGGATGCATACAGCTGCCTGAGCTCCTCTCTCCCCACCGCTCCTATATGTCATGGTCAGGATATGTTGACAGGAGCTCGCTCTGTGGTTCAGACCCCCTGCTCCTTTTCAGCGGGAATTATTTCTGTTTATGCTGAATGTTTCTTATTCCCCTAGAGAAAGCGGCTTTTTTTGTTGAGTGGAAACTGAAATTGAAAATGAGAATATGCATGAACCGAGAGCTCCCGGAAGTTTCTTTAACTCCACCACTAAATTGTTACTATTTTTAAAAACGTGATAAAACATCACAAAATGTTTCAGGTTCAAACTAATTTAAGGCTTCATCAGTCATAAGTTCATCAGTGTTGCCTTTAAATCTGTTTATCCTTGCTTAAGTTATGGAGGGATTTACTGATTCTCAATGAGTGTGCAGAGGATTTTTTTTTTTTTTAAGAGTTATATTTTGTCATGTTTTGCTTTAATTTTTTTTTATATCTTGTTATCTTTTCTGTGAGCTGGAGGTTTATCATGGTCTGCAGTTTTTTCCCGTTCCTCTCTGTGCTCTACTCAACTCTCTGGGTATACCTGCTGTTTGGGTTTCATTGTCAGTCAGATCCTCTTGTTGAACCATATGTTGATCCTCCGCTGTGTCTGTCTTGTTTTGACTTGGATGAATAAATAGTCAAGTTCTGCTCCTGAACGTGCTGGTCAGCTAAAAATAGTTCTAATTAACAATAAAGCCAAGACTGCCTCACAGAAGACTAACTACATCCAGAGGCCCAAGCTAAGTTTTTTTTTTTTTTTTTTATATATCTCTCAACAGTCTAAGACAGGGGTCACGTTAACCAAATACTTACCATACTTGGTGACAGTAAGATCTGAAAGCCATCGGCCATTTTGACAGACAGCATTTCACACCCCTGACCACTTAGTTCAGACGCGCAGACATTTTAAACTTTACGCACAAAGTTCATGTAACTAATCTTATTAAAAAAAAGATTCCCATGAGAGCATCTGAGCATACTCTCAGACCTGGACACCGTACCCAATGCACCTCGCTATCTGGAAGCCGACGGGGCGTTGGAAGAGTGACAGAGGCTTTGGAGCGCATCTGTGACTGCACCGTACACAGACGGGCGGTGACAGATCTCTGCAGCCTAGCTACTGATGCAGAAGGAGCGCATCCTGGCTATTTCCTCCCCCTGAAGCGATCATAAGTCTCCAGTGTGGCAACAGTGCGCAGATTTAGCCTGCAATATTTGAATTGAATATTGATCAAAATTAATAATAGCCTAAATAAATACTACTGAATAGGCTGTTATCATTTCAAAAATTGACGGGTAAAAATAGATTGTGACCAACAACAACTGTTGCGTGACCTCTGGTCTGAGATCTCTCTGAATGTAGTCAGACAATCACAAGGATCTGACACTCTTGAGAGAACTTATCCAGGAGTCTCAGACTGCTGCCTCCAAGGGTCGGCGTCCTGCAGCTTTCAGATGTGTATTTACATCAGTGCACCTGAATATATTAATAGGATCATTACCAGAGCTTAATGCATGCTAAGGAGGTAATTTAGCCATTTGATTCAAGTGTGCTGGACCAGGGAAAGTTGCAGGGCACTGGCCCCCAAGCACTGGAGTTTTAGACCCCTACCATGCTAATGTCCTTCTCCTCAGTCCTGCTAAGAATCTGAATATCAAAACCCCCGTAGTCATGCCAACCTCCTTTCTTTTAGAGCACTTAAAGCTGCACTCCGTTGGATCTTTATTTTTTATTCTGCTTATATACTATGTGGAAGACAGACACAGGCTGGAGATTAGGCCTAGATCACTTCATACTCTGATATTACCCGTAGCACATTAAGGTCGCGCTTACTGTTTAACTGAAGACCTCTCACTTATCAAATATGTAGACCCGAGAGATATAAAGTACTTTGTCATAATACTTCCAGCACCCTCAACATTTATTACCACACCACATCCTCATGAGTAAAAGCAATTAATTCAACTATAATTGCAGTATCATAATCAAAAAATCCAAAGTTTGTTTTCAGTGCATTTGTTTTATGGAAAAATTCCAAAGAAAAATAGATAGTTTCCTAAACATTCCCGTATCTACAGTCAGATACAGATGCCAGCAGGTTGTTCGGGAGGCATGGCATGAAAACAGTCCCTGTCCTACTATCACATGAAGTTTGCTTAAAGGTATTGGGACTTTAACTGAAGCTTTTCAGCAACAAACATGTCAACAAGCTTTGGTGTGAAACATAGAATGAATATGTAGAAAAGTACTTTCTACGTTCCAGCCTAGGTTAAAACTAGGTGCCGTCCTATTGGCAAAAGGGGGTTGCGCTAAGTATTAATAGAAGGGGGGCCAATAACTGTCTCACTCGGGGGTTGCGTTAACCTCACATTTTCAGTATTTGACCGTTTTTTAGGACAATGACGAAAAATTCTGAAGGCCGTCCTTCAGTTTGACAAATTAGTATTCACACCCCCGACCGCTTGATGCAGATGTACAGATATCTTCAACTTTATGCACAGAGCACAGGCAACTAAATCAATCAATCAAAAAAAGATTCCCACTAGAGCATCTGAGCATTTTCTCAGACCTGGACAACGTACTTAATGCATCTGGCTAACCGAGAGCTGACAGAGCGTTGAGGCTGGTTACAGACGCGCTACACAGAGTATGGTGTTGTTCCAACTCCTCCCTCTGAAGCAATGGCTTGCAGGTCAGGAAACAGCTCGTTCAGAGAGTTTTACAGATTTCTGATCTCTTCAATTGGAGAAATGTTCCTCCATTTGAAAGCTTTGGCTGAAGTGACATTTAATTCCAGTCTCCAGTGTGGCAGTAGAGCACGGATTCAGCCTCCAGAACAACATCTAAACCCCCATAAGAAGTCCTCACTCTGAGGCAAAAATCCAAAACCTCATGACAAAAAAACCTGTGCAGCAATCCCACTATTTGATTACGTACAAGTGGGTGAGGATTTGAGTTCCATGTGGAGCAGGAGGAAGTTGCGATACTGTCCGTTCAGGCCACAGCAGGTGAACTGTTTCCATTTAAAGTCCAATGGAGTAATTTAATTATTTATTTGTAGTTCTCTGTTCAACTAGTTCCGATTGAATAATAAATAAAAAGAAAATCTTTTTTATTTTTTTCTCCACTTAGTAAATCTCCCCAGATTACAATGTTTTTCCAGGATTTTTTCTAAATCTTTTGAAATGAGATTATAGTATTGCAATAAAATATGAATTTATTTTAAGACTTTTAAGCCAAAGTGTTAAGATGCTTGATGAAAACAGAACAGACAGTTTCTAAATGTGGTTTTCCTGTTGTTGGTTTGGCAAGGTAAGTGTTTCTCAGATTTAACACATTTCGTCCATAAAACCTACCCAAAAAATGTTTTTCCTTCAAAGAAGCAAGGTTTTGAATCACAATTAGGGACAAAGCAGATTCACAAAAAGTTAAACTAGCAGGTTTTGTCAATCACAATGAAGCCATTTGGCCACTTTGTCACATTTCTCAATGCCTTTGGCATCATGTGCTGCTTCAGACACTGGATACCAAAATAACCAATCATAGTTACCTTCATTGTCCCTCTGCCTGATCCAACGTAACACCATCCATGTTGACTTTTTCTCCATCAAAAACTTATTTTAGGCACATTATTGGGATGTCATCAATAAAGATCATTTCATTTAAGACATGCAGTTAAGTTTATATGTATACTGACTGTAGATAATTTCTCCATTATAGCTGGAGGGACACTATCAAGCTTGGTAATGTAGAACAAAGACTCTCAAAATGAAAGAATTAGTATTTAAAGTTTCAAATTACATCTATTTTGACCTCAAGGTAATGAAAGTAAGAATAGAAAAGGTTTCTGATGATGATAAACCATATTACCATCACCATTAGGTCAGATTAATTAGGGACATATCTGAAACAGACAAATACAATATTTATATTCACCTCACAGAAACCATAAATCAACCTAGGGTTTTGCATTTGTTATAAAGGAGTAAGTCTTTGACACAAGGTGGAGGAATAAAAGATGCAGAAAACCTGAACTACAAGATAGAGTGTAAATAAGTGGGTCAGTCGGAAAGGAAATATATTTGCAAGAAAATAAAAATGCAAATCTCAAATTGACCTTCATTATGAAGAAATAAATCAGTTTTATGATACTAAAACGTTTCTGGTAAATAAGCTCTTTACTGGGAGCATACAGCCACAGTGGTGCAGCTGCTTTGTGTTGCATGGTAACAGTTTCCGGCCTCAGAAAACTTCAGCTCAGGTTTAGTTTTATAAAAATAAACAGGATGTGTTTTTGACTTCTGAATAAATACAGAAATTGGAAGCGCATATAACAAAAAAATAAGTGCTACGGCTGAATCCCTATAGGTAGAGAAAGCCAAAATCAGGATATCATAAATGAAGATTTGCGTTACATCAGCATATTCAAAAATAGAAGATGAGGGAGTCTCATAATCACATGCAGAGTAAGTAATGAACAGCTTTAATGAGACACAATAAGGAGCTGAGAGCTGGAGGAGGTTAAATGTGGAACTTGCTGCTGGGAGAGTTAGATTGGGCTCAGAGATACTCGGTTTACAGTTCTGATATCCAGCAGCAACGTCTCAAGGATCAGAGTGGGGGGGATCTCTGATTGTTCCGATATTTTTGGTATGTTTGTTTGTAGAGAAAAAGTTAAAGTCAGCGTATTTAAAAGGCAAATACAGTTTGTTTAATGGGTGTAATGGAACACAAAAAAAACCTGGTTATTTGGGGTTTTAAAGTCACAGATCGGTATGTTTTTGGTACATTTTAATCAAGGAAAATAAAAACAAATGTGCATATGACTTTTGATATTTACTTTCACAAGCATTAAACAAATAAGCTTTTTTCCTAAATTCCTTCTTTTCAATTCCTGAAATTAATTAGGTTTTATTTTGTTCTATAACTTTAAAAAAATAGAAAGCAAAAAACTGACTGGAGATTCGATTGGATCTTTAATAAAAAGAGCACAAGCAGATATAGCCAAAGTAGAAAAAACTATAACCTCTTAAAAAGTCAGTGTTAATATTTAGAAATGTTTAGTAATGCTTTGTACATATTTGAGACTAAAATATGCTTAAATCACTTTGGAGTTATTTTGATATTTTGACAACCTAATTTCCCAGCTTTAATTCCTTCTCATCAACGGGGATTCCGCCGATTTGCATTTTATTCAAAATAAGGAGTTTGGGCTGATTGGATGCTACTGGTAGCCATGTTGGACGTCAGCTGGTTTTTCTCTAGTATCAGTGATGTTTACATTCATCTTGACATCGTTTCAGGTGAGTCATTCAGTGCAGAGCAGAGCGTGTTATGAACTTTATTGCTGTTGAAAGATGCGTTCGCTGACACAGTTCTGGTTCTGTCCATCTTTCTTTTACTACTGTAGCTGCATGAGAAACCATTCATGTTCCCAGTGATAGCTGAGAGTCCTTTCTGGTTTGTTTTAGTGTCACTTTTTAAAGTTGTGCTGCGCTTTGAGTTCAGCACATAAACATTCTTCATGTGTTCAGGTAGATCAGGTAAATATGAATACATGTACCGTTACACCACTAGTTTGGATATCCTGACACATTCTTCCATAAGTTGGCCATGTGCAGCAACCGATCCAATTGGTTTCGAGTGGCTTGCAAAAGTTTTTACACACTTTTAACTTTTTTTCTTCCCAGAGTTTTGCTTCTGAATGTTGCAGATGTTTGATTCTGGAGTCTGTCTGTGATTCTCCACACTACAGTGGGTTTTTCCAGGAATGCATACACCCACAGAGAGAGAAACACACACAGGTGTAACAGCTGTGCTTTAGCTTCTCAGACTTCTAGTGGTCGGTTAAACTAAGATCATTCATGCATGCTTCCGGCTCCGGTAGGGTTGGATGTGCAGAGTAGATCTCCTCATCAGTCAATATCCAGACGTCTCTACGCTGATCTGTCAGTTTTTCACGATTTTACTATTTTGTTTGTGAATTTGTTTGCAGCAAGAAGATCCATGGTCTTTCTGTATGGAGTTGTCATGTTGTTTCTGTGCATGCATAGGTTTTCTCAAAAACAAATAGAAACATGCATGTCAGATTCATTACAGATTCTAAAATGACCTTAGTGATGTGAGTGTGAATGGTTTCAATTCAATTCAATTCAAAATTACTTTATTAATCCCAAAGGGAAATTAAATGTTGTTGTAACTCATTTTGCAAGTTCCTTCAAAGATTTGTTGTAGATGCTGATGGCTGTGGGTAGGGATGATCTCCTGTAGCGCTCTTCAGATCTGAAGAAGCCTCTGACTGAAGACGCTCTGTAGTTGTATGACAGTCTGATGTAGAGGATGCTCTGGATCTATGGCGTCTTCTTTTCAACTCATCAGGGTTTTGTGGCTGTAGTTGAGGTATTATTTGAGCTTTTGTGATGTTAATCAGCTGCTCCCAGTTGTAAATCACCTTGTTGCCATGGTTATGCATCATAACAAATGTCCAAAAATAAAAAGTATCAGCAAAAATCCTTCCAGCTGCACAGCATTCAAAACCAGAGAGAACAGTTGTCCACAAAAACAATGTTTCTACCAGAAATGGAAGAATTAAAGTTTAAAAAAAGAAAAAAAATATGAACCAAAGTAACAGAGCTACTCCAACATGCTGCCATCTTGAGCGGCGCAATTCCGGAATGGTTTGTTAGACCTGTGATGGACTGCTATCCTGTCCAGAGTGACCACGCCCCCCTTCTTAAACCCAGACTCTTTTCACCGTGCGTCTTCACATTTTGGTCAATTGATATGTCAGTATTAGTTGTGTTTGTCTCCCTCTGCTCAGATTTCCAGCATCAGTGGAAGCATTCAGAATTTTCGTTGCTGCTGTTGATCTAAAGAAGAGTTTTGGGTCAAGCTGTCATTTCTCTCATGCTGTTCAACAATCACTCTGCAAAAAGTCCTTTAAAAGAGAAGGAGATGGTATTTTGCAGCCACGGGAGCGAACTAGATCCTACGGTTTATTGAGGTGGAGGTTCGGAGTCAAGGTCAGCTTTGGTTTTCTCAGTAGGAGAGCCTCCGCTTTGCTGTTTATCAGCTTTTTTGATTTACATTTAAAACTCTGCTACAGAAAAGCATCAAGGTCACATTTCTTTATCTTTTTTGTAGTTATTCCTTAACTGGGGTGGGAGTTGAGGAGTCACTAGAATTGATGTATTTAACTTTATCCTGTGTTTAGATGCTTCAGTGCTTTAAAACACCTGCCTGCAAGGACAAAATCTTAGTAACACAATGACTGGTTTATACACAGATTGTATTTTTTTGACATAGGAGTCTCATGAACACTAAACCTTTTCTTCATTTTCAATAATTGCGTTAAGATCTGTTGCTCATATGTTGTTGTTTTTTGGGTTAGTTTTTTTGCCATGTAAATTACTTTCTAACGCAACTTTCTAATGTTGCCTCATGATTGTAGATTCAAAGATGATTTCCATCCTCACCGTGGCTGGTGCCTATCTCCAGTGGTCGTTCGGCAACTTAAATCCTAAACAGGTTACTTGTCCCTCACATTACAACCAACCATGCACACACTTATTCCTAAGGCCAGTTTGACCAAATAGCCATACTGTCATGTTTCTGGACTGTGTGATAAAGCCAGAGTATGGGGAGAACAGGAACATCCTAGCTTCAAGGCAACAGTGCTACCAACTGCGCCATATCATGCAGGGGGAATAATAAATGAACAAGACATTAATAATTGACTTGGCTTTCTTTCACAGATCTGGTTAAGAAATGCTTCTAGCACCAACCCTAATTAAGAACTTAAAGCCATTTACTGAAAAAAGGCCTTTTTTGTCAAGTCATGTTTTGGTTAGGAAGGACCCAAATGCAGCAGTTCAGGATGTGAAAAAATATATATGTTTAATTGGACAAAAACAAATCTTACAATGGAACGAGAGCACAGAAGAACTGGGACAGAAGATGGAGAAAGCAGCGGGAAAGCAGATGCAGGTGAGAGAGTGAGCAGGGAGATTAGAGATCAGTTGCAGCTGGGCAGGGAAGAGGAATGGCAGGGATGACACAGAAAAAGCAAAGAAATAAGCATAACACAGATGCAGAGACTGGACAGAAAATAATCTAAATGAGAAAAGAAATAACTAACACTAAGGTAACTAGGATAAAAGAGATCTAAGAGAAGAATAGAGGAATTAAGAGAAATTTAAACGGGACCCAACCTCACGCCAATGACTGACGCAATCTGCTGGGATTCCTTAAATAGGAAACTTTTTAACTGATTGGAATGTTTGTATAAATGTATTGAAATGACTTCTTGTTAAGTGTCTTGAGATGACATCTGTTGTGAATTGGCGCTATATAATTAAACTGAATTGAATTAAAATAAAAGCACTAATGAATATAACGGGAAGAAGAGGAGGAAAACAGAACAGAAAGAAACACAAGTAAAAACTTGAGAAAGAACTTAATTAGAGAACAATAATCCTAATGAGAAAAATAAATTAAAGCAAAGCTAACTGAAGAAAATGATGAGGTAAAGAAATAACTTAAAAGATCAAAACAATACAATAAGAGTAGAAGCATCTACAGAACTAACATAGATAAGAAAGAGTGGTAGAAGTACAAACACCCGAGGGTAAAAAGTAAAATGAGGAGAAAACGTAGTGGAAGGACAAAACATAACACTAAGTAAAAGGAAATTGTAAGGTAAACTGTATGAGGAAATGAAATAAATGAAACTGAAAACACAAACACCTAAGGATCCTAACATTTTTGACACAACACCAAATCACAATGCAAACACCAACTTCAATGTCATCTCCAACTGTTGAGCACTGCAATTGTTTCAGCGTGCAGGCAGATTTTTTAAAACACCTTTTTTGAAGAAAAATGAAACATTTCCGCGTTGAAAGAGGAGCAGAGAATAAGTTGGAGTGCCGCAGCATTGCAGAAGTGTTACCAGTGATTTACACCATTGATGTCTGTGGAATTAGAACAGTTGTTACAAAAACTATTCAGGGCATTTCACAAATATTGTAAAAGCATTGTCCCTCTTCATTACACCAATCAATATACATTACAGATGGGCCTAATGAGCCCTCATTAAAAGCTTTTGGTACAGTTGGTGATTGCAGTTTTTCTTTTAATTCAGCTGTGAAGTTCTTACATGCAAACTTCTTAAATATGCAGGGTAAAAGATCTTCAAACATTTTTAATTTCATTGACCCTCCCTCAGATCATTCAAACCCCCAGCTACCAGCAGGTTATTGCTGAGTGACAGACCCTGAAATCTAGATTAACGGTAGGAGTAATAATTACTGAGTCACTTCATTTGTGAATGAATGGAGACAACCCTTCCCCTCAACACATGCGCACACCCATACACACACACTCACACACCCACCCACCCACCCACCCACACACACATTCAAACGGATTTGAATGATTCATCGCATTGTGTGCAGCAGGGAGGCTGCCATTTAGCCACTCTGACTGATTATTAGCCGAAGCTGGAATGACTCGACCAATTGTAGGACAACCTGAGCAGAGTGTCTATTTGGAACTTGTTCAATCGCTCTTCTGCACATCAGATTGATCTGATCCTGCACAGACAGTAACCGACTGAATGGTCCCATAAAAATAAACGTAACGATGTCCGCAGTACGTCTGGCTGACCGGTGACTGATGGAGAAGCTTGGTCAGTCTGTCAACCTGTTGGTCCAGCTGTCTATGACTTTCCCCGGAAGGAAGGAACCATGGTGTCCAGTACCATCTTTATGCTGATGACTGCCAGATATATGTGCCATTTAAACCTCATGTTTCTCTTCAGTCACTCATTGACTGCTATAATGATGTCAAGCAGTGGCTGACAGGTAACTTTCTGTGTTTCTGTGTTGATACCTTGCCCTGTGTACAGCATTTTGGTTGACTGCCTTGTCATGTGTAAAGTGCTTTGTAAATAAACTGGTATGGTATGGTATGGTTTCAGCAGCTTGTTCTATGACAGAGTCAGGTTGTAGGTTTAACAGGTTAATTCAGTGAAGCATTGCATCGTTTTCATGCTTGTGAAAATGGGAGCGAAGAAGGATCTGTTGAATTCACAAAGCTCAAACAAGCAGCGATTTACACGTCATACTGTGCTGCAAAGCAAACAGCAGTTTGCCTACATTTATATGAGGTATCATTTATGCATTTAGAGGAAAAGCTGCACAGATTTACACACGTTTATGCAAAAAGCTTCTGACTCTTAATGACCAGTGCTGACAGCATGAAACGTTTACTACTCCTGAAAGATGGTGGTAATTTCATGACATAGGAAGAAACCTGGTAAAAAGCACCCTGATGCTCTGTTCCTTGTTATCAGAATGAGGCAGAGATGGCAAAGATGATTTTATTCCTTTATTTCCTCCAGAAATAGTGACTGCAAATGATTTCTGTAATTTTACAATAGATTATCAAAAAGTGGTCAATTATTTGACAAATTGCTAAAATAAAGTGGTAATAGTTGTTACCGCATTCCATTTGATATAAAAAGCGTCTAATAGAGTATTTAATGGTACTTCGTTCATAGATGTAAATATAGATACATAACAACTGTAAATTAAATCTGTGGTTACTGAGCAACACAGTTGGGGGTCTCCTTGATCATCAGACGGAGACTGATGGTCACCATTAACTGAGACTGCAGTATTTTGCTATTATTATTACCTGGACAGTCAGGATGGTGCCCCAACTTGGTAATTTGGACCTAAATTACTAATTTTATTAATAATTGCCCTAAGCATTTATTCATAATTATTCATAGCAAAAACAAACCTATTGCTGCACAACACAGGTACCAGCTCCCACAGCGGTTATAGATTTAAGATGGATGTTAGGGTAGTGTTGTGACACAATAGGTATGCTTTGGCTGTGAATAATTATAAATAATTGCTTAGGGCAATTAATTAATAGGATTAATAATTTTATGTCAAAATTACTAAGCGTGGGGCACCATCCTGGGATCCAAGAAAATATTGAAAGCCAAATAGTTCATTCTCAGTTTAGCTTTATGATAACCAGTCAGATAAGGCTGAGGTAATTAATCAATAGATGAAGGAATGAGTTCTTGGTGTTCTTTGAACAGCACGTTACTACATATTTATGTGGGATAATAACAAACAACTTTCTAAAAGAGTTTATTAACAAAAGAATTCAACTTTCCAGTCAAAATGCTTTAATCAACAAACTCAGTAAGATGGTAACACACAACTAAACTACAAATTAAAAGATGAATGAATAATAAACTAACTACCAAGAGTAAAACAGTAAAATGGACAAATATGCAAAGAAGTAGAAACAATAACCAATAAACTGATCATGATGTCACAGTTCAGTATGAATATGTATTCTTAAAGATCAAGGCTTGTATTAAAGAGTTTTGGGAGGGAAGCTAAGTTAGTTTTAGAATAATTGTGATTAGTTTAAGACTAGGTGGACTGGGATGTTTTCTTTTATTTTCTTTATTCCCCTTCCTCTCTTGTATCTTCAACTCACACCTCACTCTTAAAATTTTTTCCTATAGGAAAAGAGAGGTATACCTCTCTTCATCTTCTTTATTTTTTTCACCTTTATTTTCCATCTTCGTTTCCACAATATCAGAGGGAAAAAACCCACAGCAATTTCTAATAAAGATTTCCTACACATATCAAGTGGAGTACTACAGCAAAAGTCGTAATGCTCTACTTGTGAAAGTAATCTGTTGGACTTCTACTTGGTACTCAGACACCAATTCTGAGTGCCAGACAGGACACGTAAAAAAACCCCCAAAAAACGCAAATATTAATTCTTATTGTTTATGAACGCTAAAGGAGTGCAAAAGCAGGCCACATTAATAAGAAATGATAGCTGTGTTTCCACTATCAGAACAAAGCAAGACTCTGGTCAAAAGGAGTGACTCATTTTTCATAATTAAAAGGACTCTTTCCATCATTCAAAAACCTTTGAAAACACTGTTAATACCCAAACAATTGAAGAATCCATCCATCCATTTTCTGTACCCGTCCATCCTATGCAGGGTTGCGGGGGGGCTGGTGCCTATCTCCAGCAGTCACGGGAGGAGAGGCGGGGTACACCCTGGACAGGTCACCAGTCCATCGCAGACAATTGAAGAATGAAATCTTACAAATGCTGAAAAAACACAGTGAAATAGGTAATCAAAACAATCTTAAATTGTTTATCCTAATCTAATTTATCTCTGGCCAGACACAACCTTACTTGAACAATTCTTAGATCTCCATTAAAGGGTGGCTCCGTTGTCTGGAAAGACCGGCGATAAAACAGAGAAACGGCAGCAGCTGCATGTGGTCATGGCTTCGCGGCGAGGCTTCCGGGTGCGGGGCTGGCTAGCCACCGTTAGCCAGAGCTCGGTTCGGCTCTGCTCAGCAATCTTCTCCCACGGACCGATCTCTTTTCACGGGCAGCCTTCAGCTCAGCAACTCTTGGCTCATCGGCTTTGGGTGAGCAGGGCGGCCCGTGTAGCAGGGCGGCCTCCCCTCAAAGAGAGGCTCGCTCTCTTTGGTGGAATCTGTAATTCAAAAGATTGCTTCTGCAGAGTTTTGAACAAGTCAGGACTTATTCTATCGGTTGGATACAGTTACCTGATCCACGATCAGTAAACTGTACACGTATTTTAGATCCAAAAGGGCTCCGAACCTCGCCAGCGAAGTCGGCGTCTGTGCGTTGATTTCTCTCCCGATTCAAGCCTGCCGGCTAGGACTGGCTCGCAGGTAAGAGGGAGAGAGTTGGCGAAGCATTGGTTAAATAGAGTAATGATGCCACATTCACAAAGTTCGTCCTTTTCCTGTTGGAACTAAGAATGCCTTGTGGGATTATTCGTCTTTACATATAGAGGTCTGTGTTTGGTCCAGTAATCACAGCTGTGTCGCAACAGTAGACTGTTTTAATAGTCCAATCTGAGACATTTTTAGGTATGACACATGATTTTTCTCATTTAGCGAAGTAAAGAGGTGAAAGAAACATTCCAAGGAGGGTTTTAGTACTTCAGACGCTTTCAATCATATTTAATTTGACTGATCAAACGCAAAGCTAATCTCAATTTTTTTTTAACATGGTGCTTGCAACATCTTCACTGCTGATCCCCTGTGCGGCCACCTCTAGCTCCTGACGAAGGCGGCTCTATTCTCTGGTCCAGCAGCAAACTGGTACTGGTATAGGTCTGGCTTTTAGCGCTAGAGCCAGGATTTGTCTCAGTGGAAACACAAGGAACTGGTTCTCAGTAAACTTCAGCACCAGTTAACCACTGGAACCACCAGTTTGGTTTAAAAAAAGAACCCAAATCAATATCTTGCTGCTTTTTAAGGTGTCCAGACTGGATCTAACTGTGTCTAGTTCAAAATCTTTTATATTTAGATTAGTTTAATCTCAAGTGGATAATTGTACAGGTAAAGGAGATTCTTTGGAACACAATTTCAGTATTACAAAACATTTTTTTTGTATTTTATAAAACAGGAAAAGCATATCGCAAATATGTTACTGTTTCACTCTACTCTTATATAATAAATCTATGAGAGTTTTTCTTTGCAATAAACAGCCTGATTACAGTCTGGATGTGCTGCTAAAGCTGTTCGAAGTTCGTAGGTTTTTGAGAGTCATTCTGATAGGCTCTGCTGCCCGAGCTAATTGGCAAGCTTTTGCTGCTGATTATGCTTTGTTAAACTGCAGTATGCTGTACATACGAGTGGACATGCACGTCGGTGTGTGTTTTGTTGCTGCTTGGATGTCAGCAGCTTGTTTCCCTTGTGGTGGCCTGCAGCAGCTGAAGGAATGCACAGAATTTCATAACATTTCTCTTAAAGAATTCAAAGTCCCTGCAGCGTTGATGCACGCTGGTTTATGTAAAATTTAGTGAAGTTATTGATTATGAATAAAACCGTGCCTGGAGGGAGGTTTTGATGATGCACGGCTGTCTGTCTGCTTGCATGTGTGCCTGTCTCACCTTCATTCAGGCTCTGTATGCTCTCCTGTCTGTCGGTCTGTCACACTGTGCTGAATAATTCACTCCGGTTCTTGAGGGGGCTGTCAATCACATTTTCAGAGGATGTGTATTTGTTTGTCAAGAGATCTAGCATTTCCTACAAGTTGCTCCTGTTATTCGCTCTCTTTTACTTTCACCCTGTAATCAGCAATGAAGGTAGAGGTGGATTTGGTGAAGAGGCTTGATGGATGGAGCGGTTTTGAGTGTGAAAAGCGTGAAGCACACCTGTCATTCCCCCCTTCGCACATGCTCAGAGCATGTGTTAGTAATTGTTTATATGCTGCATTCCAGTGCCAGCACATACAGCTTCAATATGCAGTTAGGGTTTATCCTGCGATGCATGTTATTAGTCTGTGCCTTGCAGCTATATGTGCATGGACGCACGAATTGAAAAGTGACTGTGTAGAAAAATAATTCAGCCGCAAAATGTGAGAACACACTGTTTACCAATGCTCCTATATTCCCCCTGCCTCTGCTACTGCAAACATGTCATCACTTCAAAAACCAAACCTGCTCCCATTAAACTGGTTAACTCTGGCATTTAAGGAGGAGTACTAAATCAAATATAGAGTGAATGCTAAGCACCAGTATGCATGCTACCAAAACCTGCATTAATACAAGCCCTCATGGATATCTCTAAATCAAAAAGGGAAGATCAGGGAGGCGCCACATTTATTAGGTTTAGGAGACACATGTAGAAAGATTTATATTAAGGCTGTAACGTGATCTATGTTCTGTTATGTTCTATAAGTTAAAAAAGTTGAAAGCATAGAACTGACTGGGGATTTGATTGAATTATTTAAAAACAAACAAGCAGACATAGCCAGAGTAGAAAAAAATATAACCACTTGAAAAAAATAAGTGTTAATGTTTAGAAATGTTTAACTAATACTTTGCCCATATTTGAGAATAAAACATGCCCAAATCCCTTTGGAGTTGTTTTGATATTTCCACAGCCTAGTTTCCCAGCTGTAGCTACTTGAATACAGCATTGGCAGCTGTTGGGAAAAGCCCTTCTCATCAACAGGGATTCCTCCGACTTGCAAGCTTTGGCTGATTGGATGCTATGGTAGCCATGTCAGCTGGTTTTTCTCTAGCATCAGTGATTTTTACATTCAGCTTGACATTGTTTCAGGTGAGTCATTCAGTTCTGGTTCGGTCCACCTTTCTTTTTCTACTGTAGCTGCATGAGAAACCATTAATGTTCCCAAATAGCAGAGTTTAGTGATAGCTGGGATTCCTTTCTGTTTTGTTTGGGTGCAAATTTTTTAAGCGGCGTTGTTGCACTGCGCTCTGAGTTTGCCACATAAACATTCTGCATGTGTTAGGGTAGTAAACAGCTATGTGTACCGAACCGACAGGGCCTTACCGAGAAATACAAATACATGTACCGTTACAACCCTAATGGATATCATGTCAAACAAAAACCTGATCCACTGTGGTCTTCTTCTGAATCTATCACAACATCCTGTCCAGGACTAACAGTCCCATTTATCTTGAGCTGTACATTAAACCGTTTTTTAGTGGCTCAGTTTAATCAATTCAAACTCTGCTCCCTGCTTTTCAGGATTTTTTTGTTTTTTACCTTTTTTTCTACAAAAGTACATGCGTAACATCATCCATCGCTCTACTCGTTCACTGAACAACAAAAGCTATCCATCCATCCATCCATCCATCTTCTTCCGCTTATCCGGGGTCGGGTCGCGGGGGCAGCAGCCTAAGCAAAGAAACCCAGACTTCCCTCTCCCCAGCCACTTGTTCCAGCTCCTCGGGAGGAATCCCAAGGCGCTCCCAGGCCAGCCGAGAAACATAGTCCCTCCAGCGTGTCCTGGGCCTTCCCCCGGGCCTCCTCCCGGTGGGACGTGCCTGAAACACCTGAACAACAAAAGCATTCATAACATTTAAGAAAGTTTTAGATAGTTGCCTCTCTTGATCCAGGAACAGTAAGGATCTTTTTGAAGTCCATGTATTATCATGGTTTTCAACGAAAACAAGTGTTAATGCTGTCAAAGTGGCCTTTGGGGTGCCATTTGTAAAGTTACACAGACAAAAGTTAACAGCAATAATTTTGTCATAAAAGCAAAAAAAAAATTGGGTTCCTTTTTCAAAGACCATATTTGCGTCCATTTTATTAATTTACAAATGTCACAGTATGAAACAAAATATTTTGTTTACAATCTAAATATTTATCTCCAAACTAAATATTTATTGAAGAAGCTAAATATTTAGCTAGCCAGCTTAATTTGGCTAGCTACATGTAAATATTTAGATTCAAACTAAACATTTAGCTCAGAGCTAGCATACTAAATATTTAACTTGAAAACTAAATATTTAGCTTTAAATTTTGAATTTTACAAATGATTTAATAACATGGACCCACATATGGCTTTGAAAAATGAACTCCAATTTGTTTCTCTTATTACAGGCTAACTAACCAAAATTATTGTTGTTAATTTTTGACTGTGTAACTTTGCAAACGGCACCTTGTAGCTGCTCAGTAGGCTAGGTTGACCAAGTCAGTATGCACAGACTGCGGTGTGAAAGAGGACATAGGCTGGGCAGATATCTACAGCTAAGTTCAGAATTATTAGCCCCCTGATTAAATCACAATAAACTCTCAATATTTCCATGGAAATGACTATTAAAAAAGCTGTTCAAATTTGTATTGCTTCCAAAAGGAAAAAGACAAAATCTGCTCAAAGTTTGGTCAGTGTAGTCCCGATTGGCTGAAATGTATATTTGTCCGCAACTTTGTTTTAAACATGAAAAACTTTTCCTGTAGTTTTAAAATAAACTATTCCTTATGCTACGGTTGAAACAAAGATTTTATGTTTAAAACCCAAATGTATGCTTGTTGTTATGAGAACTGTGTGTACCGAATACAAGGAGGATTTTATAGTTTCAGATTAATTTCTTTAAAATGAGGACGCAATTCATAACAAAACGAGCATCAAAACATTGGGGAGAGGATAAAATGATATTGGGAAGAGTTAAACTGTTATCATGGGCGCAAGAATTTTCTAACAGGGCACATATAATAAAAAATGTTCCTCACATTTCCAATATCTCTTCCACTTTTGCAAAAGTCTCAGTTTTTTTCTTCTTACACATACTTATTCAACATCCGCCCTCTTGCTTCTGAGGACTGCGCTCTCTCGCTTCCAGGTTTCTCCGGGAGTGACGTTACAGATCCAGACTAGACTAGACGATGCACTATTTTACTTCTTGCGAATAAATGAGATCTACCCACCTTGTTGTTATGGTTACCAAATCTCTGGTTGAAATGAGAAAACGAGATTTGGATCTCTACAAAAAGAATGAGATCCTGGAAAAAAATGCAGCCTACTTGAGTACATCCAATTTAGAAAATATACTAATTACAAGACTGTAAATGTGAGATTTGGACTGATACAATCACGCCTTTTTTTGGGAGGACCATATTTTGATTTCCAAAACAAAAAGCACACTTGGTCCAGTCCTGAAACTCTTCAGTCATACTCTGTTTACTTAAAGAAGACTAGATTTGAATATCATTTTACCCTCTCCCCAACCTGTTTTTACGCTCTTTTTGTTATGAATTGTTATGAACTTTAAAGAAAGTAATCTGACGCCATGGGGTTTATTTCAGTTAATCGGGCCTTAACATCATGAAGAATGTAAGACAACATCAAACTGAATGACGGTGCCTGTAAAGCTCATGAAGTGTTGTTTTTTTCGTATCACTATCTGCTGCATTTCCACGTCCCTGCCCTTAAGTGCGCACTTTCCACTTGACAGGATGAATATACAGTTTGAGACCAACCAGGTGAGACATTTTGAAACTACCTGTCTTCTTCCAGAGGTCCATGATCATATCATCGCTGTGTTTCCTCATGACTGGCTCTGAATCCTTTTTATCAGCATCCTCAATCAATGAGTCCCACATGTCAATAAAAAAAAACTGTTTGTCAGCAGAAGATTTTATAAACAAAGTTTCCTTCTCAGAGGAACGTATGACGGCACACGCAAGGTTGAGTCAGTCTTCCACGTGTGCCAGGTTAGACTCCTTGGGGGAAAAGCATAATTAATAGGCATTCACTGATGACCTTCATCCTCAGTCTTCACTCCAGGGCAAGGCCTGGTCTCCTTAATCCCAATGAAATATCTAGTTTACTTAATACGCTTATGACAAGTGTTTTGAGTCATACGTTGTAAGGGTCCAATACCAGTTTGCTTTGAGAGACACCGCAGGGGTCAAACTGCCCCTGAAAGCATTGCTTCTAGGATCCCCACATTACTCTGAATGCTCTATTAAAATGAAGTGGCCTTTAACTGAGGACTGAACTGAGTTCAGTGGGACCTTTTAACAGTGTTTTCTCTGCTTTTGGGATCCGCCTGAAGCAATTACTTTAGAAAAATCTTGGCAGTTGCTTTTGTTACCCCACAGTAGGTGCTGAACATCAACCTCATGGCCAGAGAATTTGAAACAGTTTAGATATCTGTACTTAATTAAATAAAATGGAATAAAACTCCCACTTTTCCACAAAAACACTCTTTAAACCTTTTAAAGAGTTTTGAAGCTTTCAACGATCAGTTCATAGCGTTTGAACCTTTAGCATGACGTTCCATTAAAACAATCTTCAATTGGGATTTATGGGATTTTACTCATGCAGAATGGTAAAGTGGATGGAAGATCTTGCATGGTTTAAACGGTTTTTTTAACATCTAGAAAAATCAGGAAAGTGTGGCATGCATTTACTTTCAGGTCACGCTAGATATTTTTGTTGTCCCTCATTTTGACCGACAGCATCAAAAAAGTCGGGTCATAATCTATTTTTACCAATCAATTTTTAAAATGATAACATATTCAATAGTTTAATTTTTAATTCATTTTAAATAATATTAAATCAGAACAAGCTGAACAGAGAGCTACACATAAATAATGAAATTATACGATTGCACTTAAAATACGAACAGTTCACCTGCTGTGGCCTGAACGCAGTCTCACAATTTCCTCCTGCTCCGCATGGAACTGAAATGCTCACCTCCTTGTGCGTTATCAAATAGCGGGATTCCTGCAGAGGTTTTTGTCATGAGGTTCTGGAGTTTTGCCTCGGACTGGTGTTGTGACACATAGCGGTGCAATTATGTCTTCTTTATACAACCATCAATAATTAGGATCAATATTGAAGTAATAATATAAGTATTGATGAAGGTTTAAGTTTCAATTTGTTAACAGTTCGGCGCACCATTTTCTTTATGAGGAAAAAATAAAAGAACCACATACCCAATCTCTTCTGAAGGTATGAGTTCAAAATGTAGTGGGACAAGGAATTTCACGCATACACCAAAATAAGCACGGACAGCTTCTCTTTAAGATATGCGGATTTATTAACAAAATGAATCAACCTTACAGCCCACACATTTGATCAATGAATCCCATCTATTCTACAGCATGCAAACTAAACTACTACCGATCGTGAAAAATTAATAGCTGAATGGAACAAACAATGAGCATCAGGGAATCACTTCAGAACACAGTTTATCATAAAAGGAAGGGGGAAGTCATGCGTTAGCTTCTCCACGTTGGTAGAAACTAAGGCATGCGCAGAGGTGCATGCTAAAGGGGTAGCCACTGGGGGGGTGGGCTAATGCCTCGCTCAAGGGGGCTCTAACAAAGGGGCCGCGTGGAGAACAGAGAACGATGGCGTTAGCTTTGGCTTACAATTGCAGGCGTGTGGCCCAGCCGGCGTGGGGCAGGTCGACAGAACCCGAAATGCTGCACAAAATATGATCAAAATGTGGAAGAGTGTGGGAGAAGAGAGAAGAGATGAAAAAAATGAATAAAAAGGGGATCCACTAAGAATACAACCAGTTTGAAAAACACAGCAAATAAAACAGCTCACAAACACATTTGTGTGGCGATGCTAGTGAGCAACACAGTTTCAGCACTTAAAAAGACATCAAACCAACATGGTTTCTAAATGGTTTTGACCTATATCTCTGCCAAGACACATAAACAGAGAATAAAATGAACAGGTTTGTTTCTACAGGAGATGACTTGTGGGTCCAGAAGTGATCAAAGTCTGGTCCACATGAGAAAAAGGTGAGAAAAGTCATGCGCACAGAGAGGTCAGTGGAACCACGGTTCCGGCTGCAGGCTACGAATCGATGTCGGAGATGGCCGGGGCCCTTCGTCTGCACAGGCAGGAGCCGTGTAACTGTTCAGCGGGTTCTTAGATGATTTAAAGTGATTTCTTTCCCCTCCAGCAGGTCAGAAAAAAGAGGGGATTCACCGATGAAGAGCATCTCCTTCCAGTGGCAGAGCAGCGCTTCAAAGACAAATTTAAAATCGTATCATAACCTTCGTGATGTCATCATTGGCCACAGACCAATGGGAATGTGTTGGGGGCACAGCTAGGAATGCAGTATGTTCAGTTCATTTGTGGAAAATAAGTCCCAACACGGGGGTTTAGATGTTGTTCTGGAGGCTTAATCCACGCTCCACTGCCACACTGGAGACTGGAATTAAGCGCCACTTCAGCCAAAGTTTTGAAATCAGGGAACCTTTCTCCAATTGAAGTGATCAGAAGTCGGAAAGACTCTCTGAACGAGCCGTTTCCCGACTCGCAAACTTTTGCTTCAGCGGGATGAAATCCCCCAGCATGCAAACAGTAGTTGGCATGACATCGGGCTGTTGGGGGCTACTCGCTCCAAAGCCTCAGTAAATCTTCAACAAGCTGTCAGCTCCTCTTGATTGATTGAAAATGTCTGTACATTTGGACCAAGTGGTCAGACGTATGAATCTGTCAAAATTATGGACGACCTTCAAATTTTTCCATCACCACTTTTTTTTAAACCATCATTTACGGAATATAT
The DNA here is from genome assembly GCA_963556495.2 of Valencia hispanica. Classification (NCBI taxonomy): domain Eukaryota; kingdom Metazoa; phylum Chordata; class Actinopteri; order Cyprinodontiformes; family Valenciidae; genus Valencia; species Valencia hispanica. The sequence goes on along the minus strand of OY747709.1, from coordinate 50,410,904 downwards.
TCGGAAAATGTCCCCTCACTCTGATACCATTAAATATGTCAACTAACTAGTGAATATAGTTCACCTTAATCTGTGTGTAAAAGTAGCTGTTCCCCGAACGCCTCAGAGGATGGCTAGAAAACATTTGTGAACAGCATCATGGAGACCGAGGAACACGGCAGGCACACTGCATCGAACCAACAAACAGGATGAGTGAATAGAGGAAGGGGGGGAACAGAAATATCCAGCAGAGAATGAATGAGAGACAGGAGAATATATACTGAAAAGATGGAAATGACAAATAAACCAGAGGAGGTGATCAGAAATGAGTGAAGGCAGTGGGAGGGGGAGCAGGCAGAGGAAATTAGGAAATGAGAATCAGCTAAGAAGGAGAGCGTACTGGCAGACAGAGACAAAGAGAAAGAGAGAGGAGAAAGAAGAGGCAATGGAAGGAGGGGGGTAAACAAACTGATAGTGAACAAAGGCAGGAAATGAAAAGTAACTGAGAAATCAAATATGAGAATAAAGAAGTTATAAGAAACTGGTCTACAGAAGAGAATAACTACAGCTAAGCAACAATAAACGAAGATGAATAGGCACGACAGAAAAACCCAAAACAACCCCAGATCCTGATACACTTAGCATGTGACATCATAGCAGAAGAGAATCCTCGATGCACTTGGTCTGAGGGCAGGCGAAGGTCGGTAACACAAAGGCAGATGGCAAAATGATCCAAAAAGGGGCAGGCTGAAGGCGACGGCCATTAATCAGGTCCAGAGATGAAAACCAGGAGGCAGAGGTGAACATAGTACCCAGGAGGGGCCAGGCGAGAGATTAAAATGAGTTCGAGAACAGGAGTTCAAGAACGGGCAAGGGAAGTCATGAACGTTTACTCACACAATGACTTTCGATAATCTGGCGAAGCGTCTGCGGCAGGAAGGAGTTAAAGTAGCAGATAAAACAGGTGAGCGGGATTATGAGAGCACAGGTGGGTTGAATGAGCTTGATTGCATGGAGACTATGGCATGGCAGATGGCAGATAACAGGCCATGTTTGATGGAGGAGTTAAATGAGGGTAACCTTTGGAGAAGATCTGGTAGAGATCCTGTGGGTACTACAAAAGGTAGCTACATGCCTTCATAGCTTCACCTTTATAGATACAGTGGCGTCTCTGGAAAGGTAAGTTGGGTGGGGCACAGCAACTCAACACCTAATAGCAGTAACTGATTCTGTGATGCATACAATCTGATTTTGATCAATGATATTGATTGCTATTTTATGTGATTAACTTAATATTGATTCAATATTAAATTAACCACATAAAAAACCACAACACTACACACTACAAACGCCATTTTATGTAAATGTTAATGAAGAATGAAACCTTTTTTTAAAGCCTACATGAAATTACAAATAAAGGGTCACTCACCAGTGTTGTTCTTCTTGAAGAAAAAATGCGTATCTTTCATCTGGGCAAACTTTTCAATAACTGTATAATCTTTAAAATAATCCCCTTTAAATCTATAATAATCTCTTAAAGTCCTTGAACGATGTTAAAATGCACTGGCGACGTCCCAAATGTTTAATCCCTAATTTTTGTTCACGAGGCAACATGCTAAATTTAGACTTCATAAAAAAATCTACTTCATTCTTTCTTTTTTTTTGTCTTGGTAGCTAGCAAGGATATTAGGTGCACACTTCTATCCAACAGAACCTAAACGTGACGTGTGCTATTCCAATATGAGTTTTGCTGCACGACCAACTTTCGTATTTTGCAAAACAGGGCTCATCACTTCCTGCTGTGGTTTGATAGGAGGATCTCTTCTTCTTCTAATAATAAATTTTCGGCAAACTGCACGCTACATGGTGCATTTTTGCCTTTCTCTATCGATGAAGGTAGCGGGATCTCAGCTTGGGGCCGTGGCATTTGTGCCCCTCGGCTGTCTACTGAGCGCACGTTGGGCATAGGCACTGGGATGTCAGATGTTCATCATTTAAACAAATGTTTAGAGGCCGGCCCCAATCTCTGCTTTAAGAGGATTTAGCCTACTGAGTTTCTCAGTATTCCAGCAAAGACTTAGATAGTAATACACAAATGTTTATAACAGAATCTTCTTGGTAACAAAATCGGTCTTTATATAATATTACTGAATAAAGAACGACCCTGTTCTACTAATTAATTCAAGCATGCAATGCATAGAGCTCCACAGCTACATCTGATGGGCCAGAGACGCCACAGTATAGATATACAGTTTTAATTTATACAGCCGGAGATTTTGGTGTAACATGTATATTTAAATACACAGTCATGCTTCTTTGTACAGTTGTAAAAACTGTAATTTAAACCATTCAAACTAATGGGAAAAAAATTGCAAAGTTTAAATATATTTTAAAAGGCAATTAAATGAATGGCGTTACATTATCTAAACAGCAGCTAAATTTAGCATATGACTGTTTTAAATTCATCCTGGCCTCAGAATATTTCCCTCTCCGTCCATTTTTCTGTTTTCACCTGTTTGACATGAACATCTCTGCGCAACCTGAGACCGTCGATAGATCAGTGGGCAGACGGAGGGAAACGTCTTGATAGATGGGTTCTCATGCAAATTGATAGATGGTGTAATCTGGGACACTGCATGGATTGGGGCTTGCGCACGTTGTGTTGGTTTATCTCTGTGTGCACATCAGTGGTGCGTGTTATTAGCATGTACCCTGCAGGTGCACACACACACACATTCACAGATTTCTCTCTCTCTCGCTCTCTTATTGGTACAAACGCATTCAGACACATTCTCCTCGAGTGTGTGAACTTTATTTTCGAAGCCCAGAGGAATGGTTGTATCGTGGTGTATTCTAGTTCTCTCTCTCCCTGAGCTCTCTGAACTTACACACTCTCTGATCTGTCTCCCTGGATTTTCTTCTGTTTGCCTGTGCGTGTGTATGTGAAAAAGAAAGAGTTAGAGAGGGGGGTGTCTTTGAGAGGAATACTCTCCAACGTGAGGACCTTTGATTCGCTCACACTAAGCAACGGGGACAATTTTGTTCCTGATGTCGGCAACAGTTTTTGATATTTTATCGCCTGCTATTTTCGTTCCTGTTGATTTTCTCTGAGCAAAAATTACATTCTGGTTCCAGGAGGATATTTATGGTTAAGTATATGGGCCCAACTCAATTAACTTTTAACATCGAATAGGTGTCTCATCCACCAGGAGGCGGTGTAGGTACCAGATCTGCTTGGGGGCCACACTGCAGCACCACCACTTGGACAAACTACATTGCGCCCCCATTTTTAACCCTGCCAAGCACTATATGGTGAAATTTAAAACCGACATAAATGTTAATAACAGTTCCTGTGGGGATCATCAAGAAAACGTGACACATCTTTTCTCGTACTGCTCTTTCATACATTGGCTTTGGAAAGAGTTCAGCAGGTTGTTATTAGCCGTATTTGACGATGGAAAACAAATGTATTCTGTTTTTTTAGAATACCCAAAAAAGATGATAAATGTTTAACTATACACAAAATCAAGACTAGACTATCAAGAAAAAGGCTCTCAAAACAATTCATTAACGCAAATCTTTCCATCTGCAGCATTTACAGTGGGTACGAAAAGTATTCAGACCCCTTTAAATTTGTCACTGTTTCATTGCAGCCATTTGCTAAAATCAAAAAAGTTCATTTTATTTCTCATTAATGTACACTCAGCACCCCATCTTGACAGAAAAAACCCAGAAAAATAGAAATGTTTGCAAATTTATTAAAAAAGAAAAACTGAAATATCACATGGTCATAAGTATTCAGACCCTTTGCTCAATATTGAGTAGAAGCTCCCTTTTGAGCTAGTACAGCCATGAGTCTTCTTGGGAATGATGCAACAAGTTTTTCTCACCTGGATCTGGGGATCCTCTGCCATTCTTCCTGGCAGATCCTCTCCAGTTCTGTCAGGTTGGATGGTGAACGTTGGTGGAGAGCCATTTTCAGGTCTCTCCAGAGATGCTCGATTGGGTTTAGGTTCGGGCTCTGGCTAGCCCAGTCAAGAACGGTCACAGAGTTGTTCCGAAGCCACTCCTTTGTTATTTTAGCTGTGTGCTTAGGGTCATTGTCCTGTAGAAAGATGAACTTTCGGCCCAGTCTGAGGTCCTGAGCACTCTGGAAAAGGTTTTCTTGCAGGATATCTCTGTACTTGGCCGCATTCATCCTTCCTTCAATTGCAACCAGTCGTCCTGTCCCTGCAGCTGGAAAACACCCCCTCATCATGATGCTCCCACCACCATGTTTTAATGTAGGGATTGTACTGGGCAGGTGATTAGAATTAGAATTAACCCCAAAAAGTTCAATCTTGGTCTCATCAGACCAGAAAATCTTATTTCTCATAGTCTGAGAGTCAATGTGTTTTTTGGCAAACTGTATGCGGGCTTTCATATGTCTTGCACTGAGGAGAGGCTTCCGTCGGGCCACTCAGCCATAAAGCTTGACTGGTGGAGGGCTGCAGTGATAGTTGACTTTGTGGAACTTTCTCCCATCTCTCTACTGCATCTCTGAAGCTCAGCCACAGTGATCTTTGGGTTCTTCTCTCATGATTGCTCAGTTTGGCTGGACAGCCAGGTCTAGGAAGAGTTCTGGTCGTCCCAAACTTCTTCCATTTGAGGATTATGGAGGCCACTGTGCTCTTAGGAACCTTGAGTACTGCAGAGATTCTTTTCTAAACTTGGCCAGATCTGTTCCTTGCCACAATTCTGTCTGAGCTTCTTGGACAGTTCCTTCAACCTCGTGATTCTCATTTGCTCTGAGATGCACTGTGAGCTCTAAGGTCTTATGTAGACAGGTGTGTGCCTTTCCTAATCAAGTCCAATCAGTTAAAATAAACACAGCTGGACTCCAATGAAGGAGCAGAACCATCCCAAGGAGGATCAGAAGAAATGGACAGCATCACTGCAAAGGGTCTGAATACTTATGAACATGTGATATTTCAGTTTTTCTTTTTGAAGAAATTTGCAAAAACTTCTACATTTGTTTTTCTCTGTCAAGATGGGGTGCTGAGTGTAAATGAATGAGAAATAAAAATGAACTTTTTTGATTTTAGCAAATGGCTGCAATGAAAAAAAGAGTGACAAATTTAAAGGGGTCTGAATACTTTCTGTACCCACATTATATAAGCCCCTGGCTGTTTGTATCTGTTGAATTTCTCTGTATACTTCATTTGGTTGTGAATATGCTTGAAGTGTTTTAGGATTGGACAAGTGTCCTCATTTATGGAAATGAAGATTCAGTCACTCTATATTTATTATACTTCTAGTTCCAACACACATTCCTTGTAGCTTTTGCGGAAAAGTATGACCTTGATATGATTATGAAACATATTTTGGACGTGTGTTGATTTTATTTCTGGTTTCACATAAATAAAAGACAGGACATACATTTATATGGATTCTTCAATTTATGGAAACTGAATGGATTTAAAAGTAGAAAGTAACCATGGAAGGATAGAAGAAAAACAAAACCTAAATGAGGAAAGAAAACATTCAACAAAAATAATCGTTTTATAATTTAATCGTGAGGCACCCAAGATGGCACACCCCTCCTATGCATATGCGGGGAGAACATGCAAACTCCATGCAGAAGACCCCATGCTGGGATCTAAACCCAGGACCTTCGTGCTGCCAACATGACAAAGGGGAGACAGAAAAAAGAAAGGAAAAGACTGCATCTGTGTTTGCAAAGTGCTACAAAATGGTCCCAGCCTCGGACCGTGCTAATTATTAAGATGCAACCATGACTTTGGTGACATGCCCAGTGTTTATGTGTTCAGGTAGCGGAGGAGAAGCCAACAGAGCGTCGTTCTGGACTGCAGCTGTGCAGAGTTGTGTAATAAGTGGATGAGGAAGGCATGTCTGGCATTAATAAGTATCTGCCCTAATTTTCTCTGCGGCTGATGCTACTCTTTACTCTCCTTATTAATAAAATACGCTGTCTGCACCTGTGTTTGTAGATCATTGCTTTATTAGATCCTCGCCCACACAAGCCAGTACTCCCACCAGCACTATTTAGTATTTGTAGTCGCACACCTACTTGCCTCGAATATTAAAGCTGCGTCTCAGAATGAACTGAGTTCTGCAGCCTGTTTACTGGACCTGTTGAAAACTGTATCCTGTATTAGACAATAAGCTTCTGCTTTCAGAGTAAGCCATGTAGAAGAATCTGATGTGGAACCACCAGCTTGACTCAACAAGCTGTTCAGAGTCTACAACTCTGACTGGAGTGTTTAGATCTGTCTTTGAGTATATTTTCAACTCCCCAGACAGCCTTGCTTCACAGAAGAACAGCTGTATGAAAGCGTTTTCTGTATCGCTCTAAAAAGGAAAAGAGGCTTCTTTTATTTGCCTTAGCAGGCCCCGTCCTCGTGAGATAATGAACGAGCTGTTGAATCTGGCTGCAGACGGAGTCTTTGTGCAGATTTCTAGTTTTCTTTTCATGCAGCGAGTTTGAAAGTGAATTTATTACACTGATTTTATTTCGGGAAAATGATTTGTGCGTTTTCACTGTTTCAAGTGTAAAGTAAGATATTATATGAATCGTAGTTGGCCGTCACAACTTCTTAATGCATTGGTGGTATAAGTGTAGGTGGAGTAACATTGACCAGATGGGCCTTGAATATCTTAAATAGATAGTTATGTGGAGAGGTTATGAGATCTCAATATGTTTCCTAAATTTTCTGTTCCAAATCGAGTTAACTGTGTTTATAAAACAGAAGTATCATTCTGAAAATGTGCCACGCAAAACATGCACAGCTGTGTTAAATGTTTCTAAAGATATTTCTGACTCAACAAGTGCTCAATAAACTCCTGTTTAGGCTGATCGGTTTGCTAAATTGCAAGGCTGATGCTAGTTCGTTCGTTTGTTAGGTTGTCTCTGTTTTACATGGAATGTGATAAAACGTGGCTTGCAACATATTTGAGTGCAGACGCATTTAATCATATGCGGACAAAACATACAGAAAGTTTATGCTTCCCTGTGAAAAATGTAAAATGTAATGACTTGTGTTTCGGCTGCTCTCTGTGCACCTTCCCTGGGGCAGCTGGAGATGTCTGAGCCTCGAAATAAAACCTTGAAATAATTGAGAAAGCAGGTGTTTCTCTCTCCTACCTTGTGGCATTTTACATGCCACACACTTTTCATTTAGATTTTTTTTTAAGTCTCACCTATTGAAGGAAAATGTCAGGAGACATTCTTTAAGAGAGGAAGGATTTTAATAGACCGGCTTTATGTGTAGCGTAGCCTTTCCAAAGAGCTTTCATTTATTTACATATTCATCTCTAACAGGGTAATTCTTTCTGTAACATCTCCATATATTCTGCCATTAGTATTTTTCAACGATTTGATGAAGCTCTCTGAAGCCTTTGAATTGACTGTGATGGAGCGAGTAAATTCTGCAACTCTTGGATATACATGAACATATGCTGATGTATTTTAATTAAATTTGTGCTGAATGAGTGAAGGAGCGCTGCTGCTGAGATGACCAGCCTTAAAGGTTTAATCACTTGATGACCAAACACTCTGCTGAACACGCTTCTTCCATCTCCGTATTCCTGGCCAACTCCCAAATCTCTCAGCGACTTCTTTCATTTGCATAAATTATCTTATCCAGTTCTGTTTTCAGCCAAACATTTGTGACAGGAATTTATGCAAATTCAGAAAGTAATATTAAACCACTGTAGGACTTAAAATGCAATATTTCTGAAGTATTTTAGGGTCCTTAATCAAAGCTGTAAATTGGACCAGGGGAATATCTAGAAATGCACAAAAATCACCCACAATACCCTTTTTTCCCTTTTCTAAAGCCTGGAAATGAAAACTAAATATGATGCAGAATCCATTCTGAGTTGTAGGAGTTCTGCCATCGGAGATTGAGCCCTCAGTTCGGTTCTTTCCATTGTTTTGGTTCTTAACAAGTTTTCTCCCTCCCCTCCTGTCAGGCTGGCTGCAGATTGGAAACTCTGACATGCAGACAATAACATCAGATCTGACATTTTCATTCTGCCTCATCTTCCTCTGCCTCTCTACATGTCCATCTGTCTGTCTCTTTCACCTCTTCCTCGCTCCCTTCTCCTCCTTGACTTTTTTCATTGTACCCTCGCAGTCTGTAAAGGAAAGGAAAGAAAGAACGCATTTGTGCAAAGTCCTTCTGTTGCTCTTGATTGTGTGTGTGCCTGAGTGGGATTTCAGGCCATTTAAAGGAATGACAGGCGCTGTAGTGTGTGGATTTGTCACCAATGAAGCCTTGTGCTACTGCTTTGTACAAGAGGATGTGGAAAATAAAGAGAATTGCTTTAATCATCAATGCAAATGGCAATAAAGGACGAAAATAGGGCAGTAAACAGGAAAAAAGAGAAGAAGCAGTAAAGCAATAAAAGTCAAAGTGAATAAAGAGAGAGAGGAAGATTGAGGCTCGCGTGTTTGTTTTTTATTCGAATAAAAAGCCACAAAGAACAATGCTTTAATTCCAGAAAAGAGAAAGACAGAAGACAAAGAATGCTGCAGCAGAGAGAAGAAAACAGAGCAGCGAGACCTCAGAAATGAACATAAAAAGCCTTAAGTGAAAGCTTAACCTCTTTTTGACTCACCCAAATGCATATTCATCGATTTCTCATCCGCACATGTGGTTTAAACAAAACCTCTGAGGAGAGAAGGGAGATAAGTGTCCATTTACTTTTACACACAAGTTACTGTCTTTTAAGCAAATTTAAACAACTTATATATATTTTTTATCATGAGAGTGTAAACATATGCATTTAACTCCATGTTTATGCTTTTTCATATAAAATCAATCAATCAGTCAAATACTGGTTAGATTCCAAACCATGGATCGAATGTACTTCCATATACTTTAAAAAAAAAACATGAACTTTCTTTGTCTCAGAGCTATAATTTATTATCAATTTATTTACAATAATTACAATATATTACATTTAATTTCCCTCTGGGATGAATAAAGTATTTTTTAATGAATTGAATTGAATAAATTATACAGTTAAACCTAATATTATTTACACATCTAGAAGATTAGAAATCTTTGAATTAAATGTTTCTTCTGACTGGATCTGATATTACCGTAATTTTCAGACCATTGAGCGCATCTGAATATAAGCCTCAACAGCTAAAATTGAAAAGAAAGTAAATGCTGTACATATATAGGCCACACCTGACTATAACTGCCTTTTTTGATGTTATAACATGAGATATTTACACATAAAGACGGTACACTGAAGATTTTTTTTTATTACCTCTGCCACGAGTTATGTTTTTGTGTCTGTCTCTTAGAAACATAACTCATAAAGTTATGGATGGATTTTGATGAAGTTTTAAGGAAATGTCCGCAATGGGACCAGGAACAACTGATTACATTTTGGGGTTGATCCAACATGAAGCGTGTGTCCACCCACCCACCAGCGGTGCTAATTTTCACTCCTCTCCGTGTTATGGTGCGTTCACACCGAACGCGTTTGAAGCGTGACCAGTCACAAGGGCGTCAGGTTTACATGTAGGGTCAATGCAGAAGCGCGCTGACGCGCATCAGGGCTTCTGAATCGCGTCACGTGCATTTTTGCGTTGCGAAAACGCATTTCTGCCTCATTCGTGCGTCAACTTCGCACGAATGAAGCTTTTGACACGCGTCATTTTTTGTGGTGCATTTTGTACATTCGCGCATTTTTTTTTTTTTTTTTTTTATTGATACACATTTTCCTTTATATCTTTATCAGAAACAAACTTTTTGGAGAAATTAAAATAATTGTAAATCTTAATCTGCCAGGGATGTGAGCTGTTTACATCAATACATGCTTACACAACAAAAATGACAAAAACGGAGGAAAAATTAAAATAACTTCATCTACTGATAAAAAGTTTAAAGGGAAAATGGCTGAACTAATGAATAAATGTTGTGGAAATTGTCCCTAAGGACCATAGATCAGCAACGATTAATAAATGTGGAAGCACAATTTAATTATTAATACAGTTATGGATTTAATTATTCATAGCAGTTCAAACCCTTTCTGTTGTTTGGTTTCAACTTCAGCAAATCGTCTTATCCACATCTAGATGCTTAAATGCACTGAGGTGCTGCCATTTATTTAACAGGTGTACCAAATAATAAAAACCAACTTAAACGTTTACACTTTCACCTAAAAATCTATGAAAGATTTACACATCTATTCAGGTTACTTTCATTTTAAAAAAAATACCCTGCATGTCGAAGTATACAAAGTTGGAGTGTGAAACAGCCTGTTTACCTGCAGGAGTCTTGCTCCGCACAGACCCCAGACCCGAACTTGGCAGAGTGTCACTAACTAGTGCATTACGTGCTGTTACAAACACCTTACTTTCTCATCCAGCTGCATGCTGCTTTTACTGAGTAGTGTTGGAAATTCTGGCTCTTTTAGGAGATCCCGTTCTTTCGGCTCCAAAGTTGGTTCCTCACATTTTTTGTTTCTTAAATTAATTTATCACCAAAAAGAGTGTAAAAGCTTGTCTAAAATATATTACTAATTTTCAAACATAATTGTATCAAATGTTTATTATTTATATGGCCTATTATATTCACTAAGGAACAAAGTGCTACAGCAGAAAACAATGTTAAAGTGCAACTCACCACAAAATCAACTTTTTTTTCTGATAAACTGTACAAATGAGTGTCTAATAGTGCTGTCTACATGTCTGGTCATTATTACCAGAAACTGTCGGTGTGGCGCCCTTTTCAATTTAAAACTCTACACTGCACTTGAATTTGAATTGGCCATTGCTATTCATCCTGCCACTGTATAAAAGAAGCTGAGACGCGGCCACACCTCCGTAGGGAGTTGGAATAGCAAGGAAGTGTTGACGCCACAGAGCCCTCTCTCCCCTGCCGTCCCCCGGGCCATAAGGCAACACTTCCTTTTTGCGCATTTTTCAATTCGGAAATGGGGGGAAATGCTGCCTTCAAACAAATAACAAACTTAACTTACTTCTCTGGTATTCCAAAGACAAATTCTAACTATTTCTCCCTCATCTCTTCTTTCTAGGGTAAAACAATTCAACGTTGATGTGCTATCTTAACAAATAACACAAGCCCGAACGTGTTCTGCCATTTTGTGGAGTTGCTAGCGGTTATCTTCTACTAGCAGACGCTCCCCTGGCTCCTTCACGTAGGCAAGCCAAGATGGGCGAGACCATGAATACAGATTTTCTTAGTGACGTAGAAGAGACTGGCCTTTTCTGACTTGCTTGTTTTCTATTTCCTTTCAATTTGAGCTTCAACCGAAACTCCATTCAGATTCTGTTTGGCGTTACATTTATATTTCTTCAGACTGAATGTTTTCTTCAAGCTGACTGATTTGTATTGAGCTGGTTGTACTAAGATGTAATCGAAGATGATGGTGACTCTTATCAGACTTTCCCTTTTAGTTTGTCAATTAATCATATCTGTATAAATGTGTTCAAGCCTTTTATTTCCCTTTCTTTTACTCTTCTGATGGTTTTTTCTTCAAGCAGGAAAATATCTCTTCCATCTTTGCCCATCATTTCTCTGTCCTCCCTCTTCTCACTTCAGCTTTTCAGGAACTCTGCTGCTCCCCTCTCGTTTTCGTTCTCTATCAATATTTAAGATCTGCCCCTCTTTCCCCTCATTTGTTTGGCTCTCATTGCCCTGTCTCCTTGTTTTGTTTGTATGTTTTTTCTTTATTTGTTATTCGTGTCTGCAGACAGGTTCACTCACCTGGACAGAAAGGACCTTGTTGAATGCGGGACTTGCAGCGTATGGCTTTTACGTTGCATTACGTGCTCTGTCGCAAATGTTCATGTGTACACGCCTGAATACCTGCAGCATGTGCTCACCCATCCATGATGTAAACACACGTTAATTCAAACCTGCTAATTTGAGGGTCTCCCATATATAGACCACTGAATGCACAATTCAGTAATCCCTCAAATCCAGTTATATAACTAACAAAGGCATACATGCTTAATAAATTAAAGCCTTAATTCCTTATTAAAAACAAACAAAACATGTTATTCTGTGTTTTACAGTTTTCTGTAACAGTTAAATCTATATCAAATACATAACCAATAAACGGACAAAATAGAATTTGAAAGAGAGGATTTGAGAGCAGCTCCTTGATCAATACTAAAGCACGCTCTTGCCAAGTGCTTGCACAGATGGATTACAGGGGTTTTAGGTTCTGAGTGGGATTTATGAAGTGAAACTGTGCTATATACAAGTGAATATAAGTTAAACAAACAGATCAATTCATCAAAATGCTTAAAAGTACTAGCAGGGGTTGGCAAAAGTATCATAACCCCCTTGAACCTTTTCACATTTTATCACATTTCCACAACAGACTTCTGTGTTTTTAGGGTTTTACATGATAGATCAACAGAAAGTAATCCCTGATTGTGAGGTGGTGGTTAAACAATACTTGGTTTTTAAAAAATGTTTATCTGACTGTATTTAGTGTCTTTACTCTAATGCACCTAAATAAGATCTAGTGCAACCCGTAACCTTAAAAGTCACCTAATCAGTACGTAAAGTGTAGCTGTAAGTAATTTAACTTCTGTATAAATCCAGCTGTTCTGGGAAGGATCTAGAGATTTGTTAGAGTTCATTAAGGAGCAAACAGCATTGTGAAACAATCAAGAAATGTATTTAAAATACATATGCATGCCACATTTTTAGATTTTGATCTTTAGGTTTAGGAGCCGTGTATCTTCATCCTTTTCCTTTGCGGCTCCAGATGGCTTTTTGGACCTTCTACAAGGGCGCTCAATAAATACAACTAAAAACTGTATTAACCGATATTTTTAATGGATATAATATCAAATGCAGGTTTTAGCAGTTCTTCGGGGTTTTTCATGGAATAATTGCTAAAAGTACCAGTCATATTTTTAGATGAATTTTTCTTTATTATGTTCCACTTATATCCACTTCCCATAAAATAAACTCAATGCATTTTGCAAATGTTTTATGGTTTCTTTTATTTTAAAACCAAAAGAAAGAAAGAAAATAATGGTTCTTAAAAAAATACAATAAACATCTTTTAGTTTATATTTATCAAAAATGATTAAGGGTGTAAAAGTGATTCATCTGAGCAGAGTCGCCTGATCAATAGTGTGTTGGAGGTGAGTGGCAGCTTTTGGGAAAATCCCTTCTAACCAATGGGGATTCCTCCGACTTGAGTTTTATCCAAAATAAGGAGTTTGGGCTGATTGGATGCTACTGGTAGCCATGTTGGACGTCAGCTGTTTTTTCTCTAGTATCGGTGATGTTTACATTCAGCTTGACATTCATTCAGTTCAGTGCAGAGCGTGTTATGGTCCAGCTTTCTTTTTCTACTGTAGCTGCATGAAAAAACATTAATGTTCCCAAATAGAAGACTTCAGTGATAGCTGGGAGTCTTTTCTGTTTTGTTTTGGTGTCATTTTTTAAAGTTGCGCTGCGGAACGTTGCACCGCGCCCTGAGTTCAGCACATAAACATTATGCATGTGTTCGGTACAGGTGCGTACTAAATCGACAGGGCCGTACCAAAAAAATCCAGATACACAGATACACCCCTAAAAAATTTAACTGTCTTTTTTTAAAAGGTCATGTTACATTTGTAGCTCTCAACACGTTCTTTTTAGCTGGTCTGTGGTCCAAAATGACTCTTTGGATTGTAAAGGTTGCAGAGACCTGGTCCATTAACAAAATATTCAAGAAAATAAATCATACTTTGTGGATATAACATGACAAAGTATGAATAAAGTCAAATGCAGTGAATACTTTTGCAAGGCACTATGAGTTGCAAGAAAGTTCACACTTCCTACATGATGAATGCACATCAATTCGAGTGCAATGAAGCTGCGTCTGGCTGCTTTTGGAGAAGGTCTCCATGTGTTGGATGAGTTGCACGTCTGGACCCGGCAGCAACAGCCGTCATGACGACACCAATGTGCTCAAGCAGTCCTTTAGTAAGCATCCACTCTGATGATGTGTGCTGAGCAGTTCTCAGCTTATAAACTGGAATTTTGCTGCAGGAAGACATGAACTGACTTGCATTGATCCTTTAAAAAATATTTACAGTGTTTTCAACTACACACTCTTTTTATTTTTGCTAAATCATTCTTTCATTATCAGAGTATCCTGTGTAACACCTGCAGCTTGAAGGAGCTGACACATTTTGTACATGAGAGCATCCAAAATGGGAGACATCAGAAAGACTTTGTTTGGTTTTCCTGCTGCAGCCACTGTTGGTAAAACTGAACCCCGCTGGGAGGAAGCAATGGAATAGGAAAAATGTCCCTACAGCTTTCCACCTTTTCCCTTTTCACTGCTCTGCTCTGGTGCCTGACTGACTGTGTCTTCCAATGCACACAACAGTTAAGCTGGTGGTGGAGGAAGTTAGAGAGAAGGATGACAGAAGGAAACGAAGACAGAAATGGAAAACCTGGTAAAATGTCAAAAAAAGATTGAAGTTTCTAAATAAAAAAAACAGAAAGCAAAATATCTGTGATGGGAGGAATTACCCAGATAAAGAGATGATTAGAAGAGAAAAAATAAAATGTCCCCACTTCCTATAATCCCTTGCAGCTGCAAATGCCCACTGAGCAGCAGAAGCCAATAAGACCGTGTGCTGCTCTGCTGTGGGTCACAATGTTCTCGTTTCTTTGTGTTTCTTCTGCTCTCTCAGAGCAGAGATAACAGAGCAGCAGGAAGACATATTAGTCTGCAGCCTCAAAGCCAAAGGGTCAAGGATACAGGTTCAAATCCTCAAGCTGTGCTTGCAAGAACAACGATTAACTGTTACGGAGAAGCAGAATCAAAGTGACGTGCAAGCTTGAGGTTTCACAAAGTCATCCTAGATTCCGACCAAATATTACGTTTTCAGTATGTGCATTATATTCCTCTCTGCTGAATGTTGAACTTTTAATTTAGGAAGAATTGCCTTTTTACACTTTACACATTGCTTATGTAAGCTCATTGCAGAACTCTGTCTGCCTTGACATTTAGTTCAACACACACCTGTGTGTTCCATAGCTGCAAACTGCCAAAACTAAAGCTTTCAGAGCGGTGCTCACACTGACGATCAATTAAAGTAGAACATTCAATCTAAACCACCTTTATTTTGCCACTGTGTGGTAACTCTTCGTGCTGTTTGTTGTTTCATCTTCCCATCATGTAAAGCACTTTGAATTGCCCCGTTGCTAAAATCAGCTATACAAATAAACTTGACTTGACTTGGCTGATAATTTTCCACTTTAATCATACAGAAAGAGCAGGGATATCCTTTTTTGTTTTGCACACAGCTTATGGATGGATGGATGGATGGATGGATGGATGGATGGATGGATGGATGGATGGATGGATGGATGGATGGATGGGAAAAAAACATTTAACAAATGGAGCTTCATACTGTAGTCCAAGACAAGCTCCTCTATCCAATAACATTAGAACAATAACAGAAGTCTGCAACACCAGTTAATAACATTAGAAAAGCAGTATGAATCTGGCTTTTTGCCACACAAAAAAAGACTTATTTAACAAAATCACACAACTGGTAGTTAAAACAAATCAGTCTATTTGCCGTTCTCTTTCTTGTGTATTTAATCTTGGTTTTGCTGTACACTGTAGTCACCATTGGAACCTAATGGGGGCACTATAGTGAGTGAAATTTTTAAATCAATCACAGAAAGTTCACTGTAGTAAATCCAAGGCACTGGTGCCGGCACATACACACATACACACACACACACACACTGTCTGTATGGTGTTTACTGTTGGCAACATCAGACTATTCCCGACGGACTACACCCCCCCCCCCCCCCCCCCCCACATTCTGCATTATTTGCTGTTCAAGCACTTCTCTGATACACAGAGACTCTGTATTGATAGTTTTTTGTTTTCTGCACAGTACTGACAATCAGTTTTGATGAAGCACAGAGGCAAAGTGAATGGATAAAACAAAACTTGTTTGTTCAAATTTAAAATGACTTACTTGCGGTGTCACTGTCCCTCAGCTCTCCCTATGTGCAGTCAGCAAAAAAAAAACACATTTTAGCGCTCTCTACATGTCCTGTCTATCACATTTTTAACTATTAGATTGCCTTTTTGGTAACCTCTTCTTTAAAGTTGAGAATGCAAAAAAGCTTCAGGAAGAAAGCGGTGATCGAAAAGTATTCAGTTCAAATGTGAGGGAGTTGGAGAAATCTCATCTGAAAGCTGAAATGTTTAGAGACCTCACACTTAAAAAAAAAAAACACTTTCAGCAATAAGGCAATTGAAGGTGCTTCAGGTGATTAGGGGAAAAAACATCAAAAACATAAAGAACATTTTAATGCTATGAAATTCATTTCAATAATTTAAAAGCACTCTGTGGAGAACCAAGTCTGATTGTCCACCACTGTAGCCACTTGATGCTTGTGAGAAAAATTGGAATTCAACAAATGAAAAATCTGACAGCTGACAGAGGTCGTGATTTTTGCTTCAGTTCTGACCAGCATTGTTAGTCTGATACGAGCTGTCACCAGAAAACTTGGAAGCAGCTGAAAGTCTGACTTTTTTCCACATCTTCTTGTGCATTTCACTGGTTGGAACTTGGAAGTAAAGTCAAAATCCTGTTTATAATAACAAAACAGCTGCAGTCAAACACTCGTATTCATTATGGCTGAAGAGATTCTATTAAATCAAGATGAGGACCAGATTGTTGTGTGCTGAAGACATAAAAATGAAAAACTTTGGGAAAACACCTTCGTTTCATGTGAGAGAAAACTTTATGCTCACAAACACCATCAGCTGCCTTGATGTGGGGTTGAGCTATCTACCTTCGCCCTGCACTGAGCTATTATTATTATTATTATTATTATTATTATTATTATTATTATTATTATTATTATTATTATTATTATACGGGGTCTAACAATGTTTCAAAGACATCATCGGGGAAAGTAAGAGCTCAATCTATCCTTTTCTGTATTGCCAATAAGTTCACATCCATGTGAATTATTCCTGAAACAAAAGATTTTTTTTTCTGTTCAGAGAGAAGTCTGATCTATTTTCAACAGGCGGGCATTGTTTGCCATCATATTTGGTAATATTTTTTCTTTTTTGAGAGCCATGTCTCCTAGGGCTTTTTTTGCGTTTAATTGTGACTAATCTGCGTTGAAAAATAATGGAAAGGCTGATTGTGATCTCATGCTGTTCAGATTTATGTGTTTTCTGGATCTAAAATATGATGCTATTTGCCATTCATTATTAATACACTCCAGTTCAGGGGGTCTCATTTATAAAGCTTGCTTACGCCACAAAGCAGGGTCTGAAAATTGTGTAAGTTACTTTCTACGTCAACTTCGTGATTTATAGAAATAAAAGGTGACGGAAAAATTGACACAAATTGCACACTGAGAGACTTGCTTACGCAGATTTGGGACCCTTGCACACACATCCAAAACCAACAGTCAGTCCCCACCTGGTCACTGAACTGACAATAAAAATGAGAATCTGAATGAAAATATGTTGCATTGAAGAATAATATCACAGTATGTTCATGTGTACTTCTTCAGATTATATAGCAATTGTTCTTCTTGGTGCATTAATTGTGATAAGGTGTGTAGCAATAGGTGTGATTACTGAGTAGAAGTATAAATACTGCAGTGACGCTTCTGCATAATGCTGCATAATGAATGCGCTGGTGCTAATTGTAGATCACGCCACTGGCAGCCTCTGGATGGGGGTAGTTTTTGGAGATTTCTTGGCCCATGATGACGACTGGCTGATCTGCTGATTGAGGTTCCCTAAAGCAGTCTGATTAGATCTATCTGCTGAACTGGGCCCGGTGTTAGATCAACCGACCTGCCGGAACCGTGCCCCCTGCAGCTGTGGACCTCTTGTGGGTTTCTCCACCTGTCGCAAACACACTTCGGCTGTGTTTTGCCATCTTCCTCTTTGCCTCCATCTTCTTTGTTATGTCCACCATGCCACTCCAACAATGCTGAGCCACTCACAGCTCTTCCGTTTATTTCTGACACCCAAATCATATTTTGCACAGATAATACTTTTAAAAAGTAGCCTCAAACACACATTTTCTGTCAGGCTTTAAATAACTAGGCGTTCTGAAACTCATTACGTTATTGGGCCTATTTTGAACCCTGTTTCTCGAAAAAATGCTTACCCATTAGAAGTCAGTATATTTCAGCAACCAAAAGGAGTATTTGAACCATTTTGGTGTCATTGGAAAGGTAACATTGTGTAGAATTGATAGATGTATCATTATGCATGTTATCTGTTACTGGTTAGGAGAAACTGAAGATGGAACACAGCAGAAATGTATTCGGTTTTTTTTTTGTTCTGCCTAAAAAAAAAACATGTTTTATATTGAAAAACTCTATGGATATTGCTTGAATGGCAGTGATAACTCAATAAACTGTAAATGCAACCTGTGGACATTATCTCTGCAAAATTTGATACTGATTATGTGAAGCAGGACAAAACTAGGGAGGTTTTAGTACAGGCAAGGCAGGCGAGGTGTCCAGTTTGGCACATATAGTGCCCTTTCTATTTTTGTCATGTAAAAGTTATAATTTTCGTTCTAATGTCAAATAGTGTTCAGTAGTCCTAAAATAAACACTTTTGGGTGTTTTGGGGGGAAAAAATCTGATCAGAATGCAATGAAGTATATATTTTTGTATTGTGCGTCGTGTGCCCTCTTGCGTAATGCGCCTGTCTTGCCGGCTGGTAGTTTTAGTTTACGCAAAGACCTGCCCTTGCAGCGGATTGGTCAATTTGCATGAGCGAAGCCAATAGAATAACGCCAAAACTTGCCAAACAAGATTGACAACACAGTCAGCCAACCAGGGAGCTGAGAACAGGGCCTCTGGGAAATGCCTGGCTTCTCGGCGAACAGATTAAAAACACTTCCTAGGAACCACAAATTGTAAGAGAAACGCCCGGAAAGTTTTGAATGGTGCGTAAGAGATGGAAGTATCAGAAAATAGCGTTTATATTCCAAAGAAATCATCTTTACACGGCAAAACAGCAAAGGTAAGGCACATATTACTACAGTGATTCTGAAAAGCGATTTCTTGTTGTGTTATACTTTGGCTTATATCTCCGCGGTGCTTTGGTGTAGCGTCTTGGCAGATGTATCTTTGGAATCGGCAGGTTCTCTGCTTTCATTTGAGAGGTTGCTTGTGTATTGCTGCGGTAGAGCCAGAAATGTGGCGGCTGGGTTGACAAAACTATGATGTTACGAGTTTGTTCGCAAATATTTATTTACGTGGCATCTGAGTTGTGTTTGTGGTTGGTAAAAATAGTTTAGTTAGCCTTGTAGCGAGTGGTCTTCTGTTTAATCTGATGTGCATTATTACTATTTTTTCTGTCAGGCGGTGTTGTCTCAGGCCTGTAAAATAAAGTAATTATCAGGTTAATTTCCATTTTATTGTTGCCGCAAGAAGTAGCCATATAATTCTAACTTTATATTTATTGTTTATTGTTTATTTGTTTTATGGCTTGTGCTGTTGCTTTTATTTTTTAATTTGAATCTCTTTACTCATTTTGCCTTGTTACCCATATCTTATCGATAACTATATTTTTGTATTTTTCTGTGAAGCACTTTGCTTCACGCTGTTTGGCTTTTGGCATGCTAAGTAGATAAACATTGAGTGAGTAATTGATTGAAATTGAGGTGCTTGTGAAACGAAAAACATTTTAATCAGTCTCAGTGGAATTGCGTTTTCTCTGCCTCTTAGTTGCCATGGTTACCTGTGAAATACCACAGATCAGCTGGCTTAGGTCACTGCAGAATATTCACCGGGCACTTTGCACTGACGGTTTATGGCAGAAAGTGGGTGAGTAAGAGGCGGGATATGATGCAAGGGAGAGAGGGATTTATAAAGCAGGAATTGCGTGCAGCCGGAATATTTATTTGTGTTTGTAAACTTTTTTTGCTGAGCTTAAGCACAGTTTTAGTAAGGATTCTGAGCAAAGTTTTATAAATGAAGCCTCTGGTCTGTTGTAACATAACATGATCTTTTATCAGTTTGACTGCCAACTCAAGTTTCAAAGTCTCCGAGTTTCCATTCTGAGGAGAAAAACATTTATTCCAAAAGGTAGAAGATTGAAGCAAAGACTCAAAAAATGATTTCCGGGTATATTGGTTTTCTCCAAACTTAGTAAAACCACAGTCCTGGGTATGAAATTGTAAGACAAATATGTACTGTATGCCTACCAAGTTGTCTTGTGTTGGGCATTATTCCCTAAAAATAAACCTATAATACCTATGCAACTAATTCATGAGTACGAAATCACTATTGCCAGAAAAGCAGAAAGATTCAACTTGAGCACTTATGGTTAAAGTTATAAAAAAGTGATAAAATATGGTTAAAGTTAAAACAGGATAATATTACTTACCAGTATGTTTTTTCACTTTGATAGAATAACTGAAAGAGGTCCAGAGATATCCGTTTGACTCAGACTTGAAGTTTCCTCATATTCAGAACTTTTCTGTTCACTCCAAAGCCTGTTTCGTCTGGCAGAACTTCAACCTGACATTTACATTTCCCCACATCAAACCAAACCATCTGCTCACGGATGAGAGGAAGACAGACGGACAAGTTGATGAAGAGTTAAAAACTGTTAAAAAGAGAGAAAGCGAAGGGAAAGGGGACGAAGAGATGCAGAAAAGACACAGGAAAGGATTGTGAGGACACAAACAGCATACTAATGAAGAGATCAAACAGGAAGATGAATTAAAAGAAAGTGAAGGTGGATGGTGGTGAGCGAGAGTAGACGATTCACGGGATGACATAAAAAAAAGGAAGTGAGGAGTGAAGAGAGAAGATGAGAAAGGAGGACATGGAAGGGCAGCTGGATTATAAAGATGATGAGTAGTGGAATAAAATATGGTAAATAATAATGAAAAGATGTATTAGTGTGATAAAAGGAGTGTGTTTGTTGTTGTTTCCTAAAATGGAGTGTGTTTGGATATGTGTTTGTTGAAAAGCAGCTGCTGGGTGTTTTTAAGAGGTCAAACAGTGGCATTCTCAGCCTACACATGCTCTACTGTAAAACTAACCTCATATACCGTTCAAATATACATGTAATACACCACACACAAAGATGAGAGCAAGTACATTTATTCCTTATTGCAGAAAAAAGTCAAGGCAACAAACTGGAGTCCTTTGGTACGGAAAATCTCACATTAATGCTCCCTGTTTTCATCTCCCTATGCGTGCGCATGGAGTTGCAATGCACCACTTTAGATGGCGTTTTGACGCAGAACCAACCAGGCCCCTCGTCAGTGAAAAAGCAACAAGTTCTTTGAAAGGACTGACTAAGCACTGGCTCTGGCACCAGCACCGAACTAACATCGGTTCTTTTTTTGGTGAAAAAGCGCTATTAAATGGCTTAATGGAATGGGTTTCCAAGGCTGAGCAGCTACATCCAAGCCTTACGTCACCAAGTTCAATGCTGTGATACAAAATCCCGCTGACCCCGGACTCTAGGCAGTCGAAATGCTTCATCTAGACTGATAAATCATGCTTCTCTATCTGGCAATCGAATGGACCAGTGTGGGTTTGGCAGTTGTCAAACAACAGCTGCATTGTGTTGAATGGAACGTTTGGTGCAGAGAACTGTTCCGGTAATCTGGACCCTTGATCCTTCTGCATACAAAGGCATTTTGGACAATGTCATGCCTTTAACTTTGCGAAAACAGTTTAGGGAAGGCCTCTTCCTGTTCCAGTATGACTGCACACCAGTGCACAAATTAAGGTCCTTAAGGACATCGATGAGTAGGGATGTGTACCGAAACCCGGTATTAAATTGGCCCCGGGGCTGATTCTGACGGTCCATCCGGACCGATAGGCTTCAGCCTTATCGGTCCTCTTAACGGTAAAATTAAGGTCGTATTCATGTTTTGCGGGAGATATAAACAAAAGCCAAACACTGTATTGCAGCCCACTCCTCCTTAACAAGCACACGCGCTGCGGGGACTGGAGTGGCGACTGCTGCGCGCTCACGTGTGTGTTCGCCTTACAGATACGATGGCAGAGCGAACGAAAAGATCCAAAATTTGGCTTCATTTTGCGAAAATAGATGCACGCTGTCACATATGTAGTAAAAGCTTTGCTTGCAAAGGCGGGAACACAAGTAGTTTGACCAAACACCTTGCCAAAATACACCAACTACAAACCGAAAGATGCACGGTGTGGTGTTTGACCGCCAGAGTGCTGCAGCAACAACAACAACCCCTGAATCAGATACAACAGTTGTCTATGTTTGTATGCAAAGCAAACATGTGAAGCATGGACATAAGTTTGCCATTTCGTTCTTACAATTAATAAATGCTGGATATTTTGAACAGCTTCCTTCTTATCTAAGTTAAAAATAACATTTCTTAAACTACAGTTCATTATTTGTGTTTTTCCCCTTTTTGTTTTAGTCTTTCAAAAAAAAAAGTACCGATAGGATATCGATAAAGTACCGGATAGTAGTATCGATAAATCCTTAACGATACCCATCCCTATCGATGAGTGGGTCCGGCATGGATGAACTTTGCTGGTCTTCTCAGAATCCAGACCATAACCTGACAGAACACCTCTGGAATAGATTAGAGCATATACTGTAAGAAAGGCTTTCTCATCTAACATTCGCATTTGACCTCACAAATTCATGAAGGCACTCCTAAACCTAAAAGCCTTCCTAGATAAGTTGCATGGGGTTTGAAGTGTAAATACAAAAAGTTCGGAAAGCTATAAAGGTGATTGTGAACATCCTTCTGCATCAAAGGTTTGCATATGAATTTCTGTCTCGCTGTAACATGAAATGTTTTCCCATTTCAACACAATATAAAAGAGTTCAGTCAAGACACGGCTCCTCGTGCACCTACCTGCCCATCAATCTGTCAGCTATCACAAAGAAATGCATCCAGCAGAGAACCCTGAAGAAACGGGAAGCCTCTGTTATACAAATAGATTCAGACGCACACACATCAAGTCATAGGAAGGGAGGAGTATCTGTCAGAGAGATGGATGGGTGAAACAAGGAAAATCAAAAGCTTGTGAGAGTGCGTGTGCATGCAAGAAAGATGTAGCATTATTCCGAGTGTGTTTGACAGATGGAAACTTTCACAGCGAGGAAGAAATGTCAACGAGAGCCTCTGAAATGTGGTGGGCATGTCTCAGTCTTAACAAGTTTGTTTTTTTAATTATCCTTTGACCACAGTTTATGTACTGGAAGAAATCTCACAGAGATGAAAGAGAGGCTTGTTTTTTGGGGGGGGTTTCGCTATTTTGATGTCAGCCAGCTGTCGATTTCCTCAGATTTAAGCCACTCTAAGCTGATTCCACTTATGCTCTCACCATAAACCTTTCAACTTGATCCACATTCATTAGAATCTTTAATGTGATTTTGATCTGTGTTGCAGCAGGTTTATTTTAGCAGCTTCCCTGTGCGTTTCTTTCCCACTGTTTGCATCATCTCGCTCCCGGCTAAGACGGCTCATTCCTCCTCCCAGGGGCTCTGCTGGATGTTGCCAAGCACACGATAGTCAAACTGCACATCAACACCTGATAGCTGTGGCAGAAGGTTTCCTATAGTGCTGAGCAATGTGGAGAGACTTGTGGTCCGCAGCAGCTGTGAGGGGTCTGCTTCGAGATACTTTTCCTGTTCACTGTGGGGCCAAAGTAGATTGGGGCAAAAAAATACTTATTACGAAAATAGGAATTCAAGAAAGAAGAATTTTATGAGTTTTATCAGGTACAAAAAAAAAATTTAAATGGAAAACTTTGTAAAATGCATCAAGAAATATGAAATATTTTTGGATTAATCAGAGCAGAAATTATATTGCAGAGTTTTCATTCACATCTACATTTTTGCCTGCATGTTGCTGGTTTAAAGGTGCGTTATATGTCATGCCTCAGTAGGTGAGTAGCATGCTCTGCAAAAGTACTCAAACCTTTCCCGATTTTGTACCTTTTCAATCACATATTTCAATGTATTTTTGGGAAGAATTTAATGTGATTGAGCAACACGAAGTAGTGCATCATTGAGATGTGGAAGAAAAACATTTTTGCAAACTGAACTCTGAAAAGTGTGGCGGACATCTATATCCAGCCTATTGTACTCTGATACCCCTGAATTAAATCAGGTGCAACAAATTCCCTTCGGAAGACACCTAATTAGTTAACAGAGTCTACCTGTAAGTAAGTCAGTACCAGTAAAACACTTTTAGTCTCTTTTTTTTGATCATTTTCATGATATTTACTGCCATTCTCTTCCTGCTCTCCGCGAGGATGGACGCTTTTCTCTTTCCCTCCCTACTGTTGTCTACTTCTGCATTCTTTTGTCTTGTCAACTATTTTTGGAGCCTCTCTTTGCATTCTCCTCCGGAAAGAACAACTATGGTTCTGGATCTGGTTCTGGTCAGCTGGTCTCTTGATACAATTAATCAATTTTTTTCCCGGAGAACGGCTAAAAGGGAGAGCCGAGTTGTTCCGATGGAACATCGTGGAGGATCTTGTGTCTCTCACTTTTGGCCATCGAGGACGTTGGAAACATTTATATAATTGGATTCATGATAACCGGATATCTGCTGATTATTGCAGGTGGATTTTCTGAGGTATCGTAAACTTCAAGCTTAAAGGCAGCAATTGGCAGGCTGCCTGGGCTACAGGAAGGTTGCTGTCCTGTCAACACTCAGACTATTTGTGATGTGCGAGCAAAATTGGACTCGTTTCACTGCTTTGGTAATAACTTGGAGAAGTTCTCAGCCGGCTGGAAGGTAATCTGACCCACGATTTGGCCATTTGGACTGAACTCGGACCACTGACAGACTCTAAGGCAAGAGAAAAAGTGATCTTCGCCTGTCTCTAAAACAACTTCTTATCTACTGGAATTCGACTCCCTGGTCTTGGTAGACCAAACAAAAACTCCCTTGGATGTGTGTGCAAAAGGACGCTCCATCCCACCCCACCCCCCCATCCCCCACATGAGCCTGTGAGCTCCCTGACTCAGCCCCAAGGTTGTTTATTACATCACAGGCGACAGACTCTGGGATTGAACTGAGAGGAGTTTCATTGTCTCACATTAATGCACACATACATGCACGCACGCTCACGCCACAGCTACAGACATGCACGCAGTCCTGGATTTCAACATGCTCGCGGTACCCTAAGACTCCTGCCCACTCTTCAGACAGCGAAATGATGGGCGCGTGCTTTGGATGGCCGCGACCGGTTTCTCTGTACGGAGGGTTCCCGAACCTCCCCCCCGTCCCATTTGTGTTCTCATATGTTATGACCGATTCATGTGCTTATATGTTTTTGCAGTGGTTTTTTCAGCACCTCGGCTCGGCTCCCTGTAGGGGGCTGGGCTGAGTTGCCTTTTTTTCCCCCTGTTCACCCCCCCTCCTATTGTGAATCATTTCTATCTGCTAAAAGGGGCGCTGGTAAAGCCGGCTGCTACCGCGGTCTTCCAAATCCTGTACTGTGTTAATGTTTGTAATTGTTTGTATGATCTTGGATTGGTTGTACCGAAACTTAATTTCCCCACGGGGATTATTAAAGTATCTCTTATCTTATCTTATCTTTTCCAGGACATGTCTGCAAAAATCAAGATCTTTGTCCCTGAGTTCATTTGTTCAAATATAGCTTTACCGTCTGTGTTGATCTGGAGTAATGGATTGTTCCTCTCTGAGTAGCCTTTCAGTCCATGTTGGAATGATTCGATTCAAATACTTCATTTATGCCAAAGGCAAATGAAATGTTGTCGACATTCATATCATCCAAATATCTTCTAAAAGTTAGCGATGCTGTGGACAGGCGAGGATCTTCTTGCAATGAAACTGAACATGCCTCTTTGAGAAAACTGCTGCTATATGACAGTCTCGTGACTGTAATGACATGCTATTAGCTCCATTTCCAGGCAGCAGAGATGACATTTCACAGTAGCATATCCTGGATGACAACATAAGTTGTTGGCAAGCACCTCTTATCCATTTAATTTGCTTTTGCTGCTCCTCTTTAAATTTCTGTCCGGCCGTACGGTTAGAAAGCCGGGCAGAGAGATGTTGGAGCCGGGACATGATCCTTGCTGTTTGTAAAGTTACACTGTCAAAGTTAGCAGCAATAACTTGGGTTATTTAGCCTGCCATGTTACGTATTAATTTATAAATGCCATAGTTTCAAACTAAATATTTACCTTACAAGCTAAATATTTAGTTTCCAAATTATATATTCAGCTTGCAAGTTAAATATTTAGTTTACAAATTACAGGCTAAATAAACCAAATTATTGCTGTTAATTTGTAACTTTGTAACTTTACTAACAGCACCCCATACAGTGAGCCCAGATTTATTCACAGCACTGACGGATTTAGGTTTAGAGTTTTTTCTAAATATTTTACCAACATGTTCCTTCTGACTGAAATTAATGATAGAGTTCCAACTTTAATGTCATGGAGCATCTTAAGAAGGAGCTGAATCAGTATTTTACATAACGGGTCAGTAAATGTTTGAATGTTTGTGAGAGTTAAAGTGGATTCATTTCATCATCTTCTTCATCTTCCTCTGATTAGTTATTGTATATATTGACGGGGGTAAGCACACAAACCCCTATAAACACCGTCACACTTTCAAAGCATAAATCAGGTCCAATCCTGACCCATTTACTCTGTGTGCCACTCATCATGCACACTTAAACCTACTCCCTGAGTGCCATCCGGGTCTTTTCATATACTATGTATCCCTCGTTAGAGTCATTCAGAGTAATTATACCGATTTGAATGGACTGGCAGCTGCAACACTGACAGGGAATCTTTTCCACTCTTTCGCTTTCAGGGTGTGGCTTTGCAAAGGAAAACTTGGAACGTGTGGAAAGGGGTGCAAAAGGGCAGCTGGTGTTCATTCAAACAGTTCCTCCACCTGGCTTTTCACTTTGTTTTCCTCACCTTATTGAATACATAATTATTTTCAGCTCATTTTAGATCTGGAATAATGAATCTTCCTCCTTTCTCCTCCCCTCCTCATAAAAAAATATATCGGACACTATATAATCACCTTCAACTGTGTTCTGCGAATACATGTATCATTAAACCCCTAATAATAAGATATAGATCATGACTAAAAGAACAAGATCCCAGATGCAAAACGACAAAATGAGCTTCCTGTAGGATGCTGGTGCTTCATCGTAGAGAAACACACTTGTGACTTTGGAGTAGAGTTGTTGCCCCTTCACTTCACCAGGAGTCAGTTGAGGGAACTTGGGGATCTTATAAGGAAACCTTGTAAGTCCCATGGAGGCCATGGATGTTTTTTTTTTTTAGATTTGACCTGCTGATAAGTTGGTCAATTACCATTCCTCTTCAAGAATTCTAATTTAAAAAGAGCCAATAGCATTAAAACAATTAGCTACCATTTTTTTTAAACTAAGACAAAATAATTACGAAGATTAGTGTCTCATATAAGTGATTAGTGCAGTTAGCAACCATGTGGATTGTTATTTTAACCCTTATGTTTAGATAAATCTGGAAACATTTCCAAATCCATTATGTCCCATGACCACCCGAGGCTGTAAAAGCTCAAAAGAATAAAAAAGAGTAACTTTGCTGTATTTCGTTCAGCTTTGTTATCTAGTAAAAGCCTTGCTTTCTCTCGCTCTCTTGAAGCCTGAATAAACAACCAAACAAATTGGCAATTAAGTAATTTATTGCTTCTCTATACCTATACCTATAAAGTGTTGCTGGTAGATCTAATGTATGGTGCACCGTTGTGGTGAAACGATCTTGGACTGATGTTGGACTGACCAATCACAGACGTGCACTCTCCGTTGCATTCGACGGTTTGTTAAGAAATTGGGCTTTACTCCGTGCGTCCTTGTGTGAGTGACGGAGAGCACTTGCGTGGACGTATAATGGTACTGCGTGTCTCCACACCTCCGCAGACAGAGAAGTATAAACTAGGCTTAAAGGCTCTACCATTGCCACACACTCGTTCTGACGACAACATGGATGTAGTTGTTATAAAGGCGGAGCTCATGAACAAGCTTTAACTCTCCAAACTCCTCCCCCTCAGCAGACTAACGATGAGAAAACAGATGCTTTCTGGCAAAACACGGCAAATTTATTTTTATAGCACACATTCAGCAACAAGGCAATTCAAGGTGCTTTGGGTCGTAGGGGAAAAATAAAAGCAACAATAAAACAACAGTAAAAACAGAAAACACAACACTGAAGACATAAAGAGCATTAAAACATACAGCAGTTATGACACTCCAACTATTATTAATCAATTAATCAAAATCAGCTCTAAACAGATTAGTTTTTAGCTTTGATTTAAAAGGAACTCACTGTTTCAGCAGCTTTGTAGTCTCCTGGAAGTTTGTTCCAATTAAGAGGGGCATAGAAACTGAAAGCTGCTTCTCCATGTTTGGTTCTAATTCTAGGGAGGTTGAGTAGACTGGAATTAGAGGACCTGAGTGGTCTGGGGGGTTGGTATAGTGACAGTAAACCTTCCAAATACTTTGGTGCTAAGCCATTCAATGATTTAAAACTAGTAAAGGTATTTAGAAGTCTATTCTCTGAGCTACAGGGAGCCAGTGTAAGGACTTTAGAACTGGGGTGATGTGCTCTACTTTCCTGGTTCTAGTGAGGAACACAAGCAGCAGCGTTCTGGATCAGCTGCAGCTGTCTGATTGACTTTTTAGGCAGACCTGTGAAGACACTGTTGCAGTAATCAATCCAACATAAGATAAACGCATGGATGAGTTTTTCGAGGTCTCATTGCGACATCCCAAGTGATAGAAGGCTGACCTTGTTATTGCCTTTATATGATCCTGGAGGTACAGGTCTGAGTCCATCACCACACCTAGATTTTGGGCCTGATCAGTAGTTTCTAGCTGTATTAACCTAAGCTGTTTGCTGGCTTTTGATCGTTCCTCTTTAGGTCCAAAGATAATTACTTTAATCCCTGTTCTTCTAGTAAGACTCAAACCAGCTAAGTACTGTACCAGAGACCCAGCTCTCCAGTCGTTTTAATAGTAAAAAGGTTATTGGTGACACTGCAGGACAAAAACTATATGTGTACAACACTTTTGAGGGTTTTTATTTGCTAAAAATGCACAATTTTGTGTTGTATAAAATCCCAGAATTTAAATCTATGGATAACTTGAGAAAACGGAAATGTTCAACGGGTGTGAATACTTTTGCCAGCCTCTGATCCTGTGAAAACGTGCCTCTTTATACAACTGTAGAACAGTCCCTGTCTCAAACTAGAGCTGACCCCAAAAAACTGGACAAACTTCCGAACCATCCAGGGAGTAAGGATCTGGATCTGGCTGCTCTTAGTGTGTAGCAGGTCCAGAACACAGGGACCACTGCCTGAAACCCACACTGAATATTCCCTGGAAAGGTTCCCGACTTCCT
The DNA here is from genome assembly GCA_963556495.2 of Valencia hispanica. Lineage (NCBI taxonomy): Eukaryota > Metazoa > Chordata > Actinopteri > Cyprinodontiformes > Valenciidae > Valencia > Valencia hispanica. Next base: position 50,381,504 of record OY747709.1, on the reverse strand, counting down.
CGCACAGTATCCAGCTGTTAATCTGGATCAGCTATGATAAAGGAATATCTAAACAATGTGTGGAATGTGGTTGGGGAGACCTAGGAGACCATTTACTATGGTTGGAGCATTATGTGGGCGGGTGTTGGTTTGAATTTTTCTGCTCTCACTATCCCATCAGGCTGTGTGCATTCATTGGTTAGTGTTCATCCCGTTTATAGCATTCATTTAAAAACACATTTTCACTCTGGCTTATCTCTGAATAAATATATTATTTTCAGTTAAAAAACAGAAGGAAAGAAAATGAAGAGTTTCACCAAGACAGAAAATATGTGTGCTGTCTGAATACTACAGCCTTCCTGAGGGCGCGTTGACATATTTAACAAATGATCCATCTGCTTTCAAATGTCTTCCCTTCAGTGCTGCTGAGCTCCAGGCTTCAGGAAAAGAAACTCAACTGATAGTCTGCAGTTTCTCCTCTGTAGAGCTTAGTACAGGAGTATGTATCCTTTACAATCCCAAAAATCATTTTTACCCTCAGTACAGCTAAATAAAACATGTTTAGAGTCACAAATGTTATATGAGCTTTAAAAAAAAAAAGACAGCTTATGATTTTTGATAAACATCTACTTCAGGAAATGTGTTATCAAAAGAAATCCATTTGCTTTAGGTTTTACAATAAAGAAAAACATTTAACTTTAGCAGAAGAGAGAATGGATTTGTTTTCTTCTGAGGGATGTTGAAATTTATTTAAAAAAAATGGTGGGGGAAAAGCACAGTTCCCAACTCTATAATTAAAAAATAAATCTAAAACAAGTTATCTGATTTTTTTTAGTGGCGTTCTGTCTTGGAAAAAAATGTCTTGAATGAAACTAAAACTGCTAAAACCAGCATTTGTTATATCTATTTAAAAAACTTAATTAATTAATTATACAATTATAACTTTAAGCTAAAGTTGGGAGACATTATGGAAGGTCCAAAGAGTCAACTGTGCCTCCAGAACCGCAGATTGCAGACCCCTGGCTTAGTACCTGACTTCCTGCTTTCCTGTTAATATTGTTTGTGTTTTCTCCCGTTTTACTTCTGTGTTAGCCATTTCCACCCAGTAAATCCCAAGGATAAACTCTGTCTCTCTGCCCTCACCCAAAGTAGCAATCTCCTGCAATCACTCCCATGTATTCACCTCACTAATCACCCTCCCCAGTATTAAAGCTCTCAATCATGGTTTGTTGGATTCTTGTGTTGCCTGCCTGGTGATCCTAAAGTTTCCCCTGTTATTGCATTTTTTTAAGGTTTTGTGGCCATAGTGGCCTTTATTTGAAAGTAGATAGCGTAGAAAGGGGAGAGAAGTGGGCGATGACATGTGGCAAAGGTCCACGAGGACAGGACTCGAACTCTAGACGACCGCGTCAACGGCTGAAGCCTCTGCACATTGGGTGCCTGCACTAACCCCTACGCCACGCGACGACCCTCTGTTATCTCATTTTTAAATTAGTTCTTTTTATTTAAGCTACTCACCACCTACTTCCAGCTTGCATTTGGGGGCTTAAGCATTCCGTTACATGATAGTTTTAATCATGGCAACTGGCATATTTCAGTGTAGTGTTGTGTAGTGTCTCCACGCAATAATCTAAAGAGACTGTGGAAAAAATCTAAGTTTTATTTTCAGGGCTGCTTGTTTGTGAGTATGGATTGAGCTCACAAGATGAAATGACATACAATGTTGGGTCCACTAGATAGATCTGATTTTAGCAATCATTAAAAACAGGATCTTTAATCTCCATCCAAGCACTACCTCTCCAGGTAGGGATTGGGTGAGGGGTAGCGCTTGGGTGGAGGTGGGGGTCTCGGCCTTGCCTCCTCTGGGCGCCCTGTGTCAGGGTCTTGGCTGCTGCTGTTGATGTGCTGCTGCCGGTGCAGATGGCTCCTTTGATGGCATTTCCTTACCTCACCTGGCTCATCTGTACTCTACCCGATGTCCTTTTTCTTGTTGCTCTTGAGTGTATGTGCATATGGGGGTTGGGTAGGGAGGAGGGAGCATAATTGTGAACATGCTTTTAAATCTGTGGGGGAGGGATGGGAATATGGTTTATGTGGGGTCATTTTGATATGTGAAGCACTTTGAGTTGCAAGGTTTGTATTGAAAGCGCCTTAAAATTTAAGTTTGATTGATTGATTGATTGATTAATCTGCATAGAATAATCTAGTCCTAGTTTAACCAGTCTATTTATTGCGTCTTTTTTCTCTTTTTTCTTTTTTAACGTGTCCTGTTTGGCAGTGTGGAGCTCAGAATTGGTGTCTGAGTACGTAGAAGCCCAACAAATTTACTTTCACAAGAGGAGCACTACAGCTCCACTTGATATATGTGTGAAATATCTTTATTATGAATTGCTGGGGGTTTTATTTCCTGATGTTATGGACACGGAGACGGAAAATTAAGGGGAAGAAAGAAAGAAGATGAAGAAGAGAGGTAGGAAACAAAAAGTCAAGAGAGAGGGTGAGTTGAAAATACAAGAGAGGAAAGGGAACAAAGAAAACACAGGAAAACATTGAAGTCTGCCTCCATACCCACAGGACGGCAGAGAGAGGGGAAAAAACAAAACAAAACGAAAAAGGAACATCGACAAAACAAACCAAACATCGTGAACTAAGAACTACACAACCACATCACACAAAAATGGATATAAAAATACAACAACAATGTCACAGAAAAACTCATGGTACCGATTAATCAAGATCTAGTAATGATAACCTCAGCCCAAGAATATATCTGTAAACACCAGAGACCCCACACCTATGTGTGTGTGTGAGCATGCTGGTGCATATAAGGTTTCTCCATAAGAGTGTTTCGATAGATGGTGTGAGCAGGCATCAATCCCTCTCCCCGGAATCGATGCAGACATGAAGGAGATCGGAGCCAAGACGTCCAAAGGACCCCTAGAGTCCCAGGCGGCCTAAAGTGATGGAGCGGGTGAACAGAGGTTTTCGGGAATGGGGAGGGAAGGACTGGGAGACAACATGTCTTCCCAGGGAGCCAGCTCCCCCACTGACCTCAAAAGGCACAGCTGTTCACCGGGATCCACCAGGGGAGGGAGGCCATGGCACGTTCAACCCCAGCCCCATCCCAGAAGGAGAACTAAACCCACCCTGACTTTCGCTCTACTATCAGAACACAAAAGACACTAGACACCCAGGTTGAGTTCGCCCATACCCGCCCAGACCAGGAGCATACCGATAACCGGGCGGCCGACCCACCAGGCCGACATCCACCAGCCCCAGTGTGTGACCACTGCTGCTCAATGGCCCGGCAAGCGACCAAACCCAGCGCCCCACCCACCTGCCCTGCACGCCCACTACCCGGCCAGTCCATCCGCAAGTCCGACCGAAACCGGCCAAACGCCCGACCCCAGCGCCCCGCAGCGCACTAAGACCAAGACCCAGGAGCTAAGTCCAGTGTGAAAAAAGACTTATCAGGCCCAGAAATGCCACCCAGCCGCCGCGACCAGCAGCCAGACACCCCAACCAGCAAACAAGACGGAGATGCCATACAGGGACCGGCGATGACAATCGGCCCAGAGAAAAAGAGAGAGGCGGCTGCACATGCCGGCCGCTGGCCGGCCCCAACCCCCACAAGCAACAGAGACCCCAAGCCGGCCGACCCCCAGCCAGGACCACAACTAAGGGGTGCGGCTCCCCAGACCCCCGAATCCCCAGGACCACCCCAGACCCCACCCAGGCGCGGCACGGCCACCAGGCCAGCAACCCATGTCCATCAGTGCAACCCCCCTAAGGCACCGCATGCAGCCATCAGGAGTTACCACCCAAAGCCACCAAAGCCCAACCCCAGGTTGGGGCCACGACGTCCAGCGCCCCATCAGCCCAGTGATCCCACCCCCAGGGATCCCCCCCAGACGCCCCCAACCCCAAAAACCCCCACATCAGCAACAGTATCCCAAATGACAAAACCAAGTGCCCCCCACCCCTACTAGGTGATGGAGCCGATCAACGGAGCCCAGAGAGATTGATCAGATATGGAGCCAGAGGCCGTCTCAAGACCAATATGGTCCAACAAGAGATTTCTATACTGATTAATATTAAGAGCCTTTTAATTTTTCCAGTTCAGGAGGATAGTTTTCTTAGCGATGCATAAGGCAATGTGAACCATTAGAACTGACTTTGTGTCCATGGTGACATCATTTAAATTTCCTAACAAGCTAACTGAGGGAAATGGTGGATAAATAATAGATTTAATAATAGATTTAATTTGTTGATATTCTAAGAATTTGTTTTATCAATTCCATATTGTGTAATTAATGTATTAAATGGGATAAAGTCTGTTCCTTCAAACATATGTTCCAGGTATTCAATTCCATTACACCTCAAGTTTGGAAAACATATCATACATTGTTTTTGCAAGATGTCGGGGTTATTCCAGATGGGTGTACGTCTGCATGGGATTATTGTGGACTCTGTCATTTTTAGAAACTCCCACCATGCTGTTAGAGAGGAGCTGATATTTATGCTTTTAAAGCATTCATGTCGTTTTATATTTGAGCTAATAAATGGTAGGTCTGAAAGTTTTATCTAATTGCATAGTGTCTGTTCTACGTCTATCCAGGACTCATCTAGGTAGCTATGTTTTAACCATCTTGAGATGTATTGGAGCCTGTTGGCTAAGAAATAATGATGGAAGTTTGGTAGATCTAGACCTCCTTTTTCTTTGGTCTTCTGTAGTGTTTTTAAGCTGATACGTGGGGTTTTTCTTTCCAAAGAAATTTAGAGACAGAGGAGTCCAGAGATCTAAACCAGTCTAGTGATGGTTTACTTGGGATCATTAAGAATAAGTAGTTGATTCTGGGCAAAACCATCATTTTTATTGAAGCAACCCTTCCCATAAGTGATATGGGTAGGGATTTCCATCTAGCAAGATCATCTTCCCCTTTTTTTTAAGTGGAATGTAGTTTAGCTTTATTAAATCTGACAGTCTTGGTGAGACATAGATACCTAAATAAGTAATATTCCATGAGTGCAGTTGTGTATTAGCTGGATTTTGGACAGAACAATTGATTGGAAGAACTGTAGATTTTAACCAATTTTATAGAATAATCTGAAACATTTGAGTAAGAGCTTATCAACCCGATTACCTGAGAGAAAGAGGTTTGTGAATGCTGGAGAAAAAGTAATGCATCATCTGCATAAAGACTGATTTTATGTTCTATGTCATTGCATTTTATGCCTTTAATATTTTGAGTTTGCCTGATTGCTGCAGCTAGTGGTTCAATAAAAAAAGCAAACAGGGAGGGAGAGAGAGGACATCCCTGCCTGGTACCTCTCTGAAGATAAAACCTAGATGATGTTTGGGTATTAGTCCTGATACATGCTGTTGGGGAACTGTATAATATTTTCAACCAGTTTTTATTATATTTATTGCATTTCTTTGTTTTTAATTTTCTTTTGGCCCTTGTGGTAAATGGGACAGAGAGAGAAGTGAAAGTCATGTAGTGTGTGGCCTAAGCCAGAAATCAAACCTAGACTAGCTGCCTCTTAACATTGAGGGGCCGCTCTAGCCACTGTTCTACACATGAACACTATATTTTCTTTAGGATTCACTTCAATCTAAGGTGTTCCTAATGCCAAAAAACAGAATGAAGATGTCAAAAATCTGTTTTAAAGAATCTCTGTCCAGTCAGTTCTTGGTTTACCTTGATAAGAAACATCTCTGCCTTTTGATATTGCGGGATCTGCTGATACAATATGTCGTTAAACCCCTTCCAGTGACAGCTCATTTGAGAAACGTTCTTTTGTTCCAACGGCACAGTGTTGTAGATCTATCAAAGCATCCCCAAAAACTGAAAAACAATGCATGGACTAAAGGTCTGTCTGTTTTGACTGATTGAACAGAAGAACTAAACAGTGGTGACATAAGCTTCATGAATGAAGAGTAGAGCATATGAAGGTTGACATATCTGTTGATTCTAGTTCTTCTTCTCTCCTGTGTCCAGTGGCTGGGTCTAGCTGTAAAAGACACAGAAGGAGGATAAACCATTGGCTCTCAGGATATTGGCTTAAACTGGGATGTTTGAAACTACTTCAGGTTGAAAACCTCTTGAAATGGAATTTATCCATCCATCGTCTTCTGCTTATCCAAGACCCAAGCTTATCCAAGAGGAAACCCAAACATTTCTTTCCACACTAACACTCTCCAGCTCATGGAGGGAGATTCCCAAGCCAGGAGGTAAGAAGGTGCCCTGAAGGTTACCCCCAAAGCCAAGCCACTCCGTTATAGAAGCTCATTTCAGACGCTTTAATCAGGGTTATGGTTCTTTTGGTCATTAGCCACATCTCATGACCAAAGGTGAACAAGTACATTGAACTCTTAACACCTTAACTACCGTCTTGACCACTCAAACTCAGCTCTGAACCTACCCAGTGCTCGCTGGAAGTTAAGGGTTAAAGACGCCAACAGAACTACATCACCCGTGAAAAGCAATGACAACACCCCGAGGTTCCTAAAACAGACACCCTCCTGGTAACCCATCCCAAGCAGGATGGGTTACCAGGGGCAGACCTGATCGAGTCCAATCTGCACTGGGAACAAGGTTGACCAAACTCTCAAGGCCTGCCAAGCAACTCTGCAAATGGACAGATCTGGTCCATCAAAGCAACACTGCTTCTCTTGAATCTGAGGACCAAAAATTCGTCAGAACCTCCTGTCCAAAATGGAATGTAATTTATGTTGGGTTAGTAGAGCAAATTATTTTTGAATATATTTTAACGGCACTGAAAGGAACTGACTAGAAATAAATTGAATGTACAGTACTTTAGTTTTAATTTGATTTGTTAACCTTTTGCCAAATCAGCTGTGGCTGTGAATAGTCTCCACATCATTTAATTGAATTAAGCTAAATGGATCCGAAAGCTGGAGTTGCTCCATTTACCACCAACCATTTTTACTGACGAAGTACATAAACTACTTCTGTTGTGGGTAAATGAAAAAAAAACTACACAACGGCGCATATCTTTTCGTTGGTTTCTGTCCAATTTTAATGCAGTTATCTCTTTTTATCCCACTGCTCATCTTGCCGTTTACTTTTCTGCTGCAGTAAAACTGCACTTCTTAATAAAACAGAGAGAAGTGAACCATAAAAAACAGAGGCAGTGAAAATACGAGGAAGACATCCTCAGACCATTTTTAGACCGGCTGCAAACACTGAAGGACTTTAGTTTTTCCATTGCAGGGATATTTCTGTCAGAATCAACATGTAACCAAGGATTAGCCATGTGATGAAGAAACAGTGGAAGGAAAGTTAGTCTCAGTGAGTTTCAAGCTACTTCCAACCCTCATCTGAGAACTTTCAGGACATTTATTGAACATGAGGAATGCAGAACGAGACGCAGCGCCAGAGAAGTTTAACTGGTTAAACTATCTTTTATTCTGGAAAGAATATATCACTAGAAAGCTGAGATTTTTGCGAAACAAATGTTGTACACCAATCAAGGACACAATCATAACTGTAGACAAAGTAAATGCTCAGAAAGAAAAAATTATGTGCAATTCACTGTTCTGAGCAACATGTTATTAACAAACAAAAACAGTATTTTTACATCCACAAGGATCCAATTAATGTCCTCCAATAAAATAGCTAGTCCACAAGTCTTACATCCACAATCCAATTAAATCTGCTGTTGAAAACCTTGGTAAATGTCTTCCTTGTGTGCATTTTCACAAAGTTGTCATCATTACAACTGTTAGCATGCTTATATTAGCCTAAAAAAGTGCTGCTTGTCACTGCACGATCTGTTCAGGAAGTACTATCCGTACCATGAGCCAATCTGCGAATGCACGCAAGGAACTACTTCCGGGTAGATTTCTTTTGTTGTTTTTGTTTACAAATAAATAGAAATAGATAGGCAATCTTGCTGAACCATTATACAAAAAGGATTAACAACAAAACAAAAAAACCAGAAAAAAATCACGGGGAAACATTAGTCGTCTGATCTGATATATTTATATGCTGCATTCGTAATCTTAACAGCTTTCTTCTTTATCTTATATATTTACTTGCTGATAAATTTACTTGCTGTATTTGTAATCTTAACAGCTTTCTTATTTATCTGATACATTTACTTGCTGATAAATTTACTTGCTACATTCGTAATCTTAAGCCGGTCATAGACCGATCACATGACCGGCTTTCCTATAAATAATTGCTCTAAATGACTCCAGATGTTTTTGCTATATGTGCAGCGGTAAAACAGATGAATGATAGTTTCTGGTTCTATATGACAAAAGTCACAGTTGAAGTCAATGTTTAATTTAAAGAGCCCAAATCCATCCATCTTGTAGCGTCTCAAGAACTAAACCCCCCCGGAAGTAGTTCCTTGCACACATGCGCAGATGGGCTCATGGTACGGATCGTGCTTCCTGAACAGATCGTGCAGTGACACTGCTCTTCTTCTTCTTCTTTGTGTTTGTTGGTGGCTGGCAAACAACAAATTGGTGCATTACTGCCACCTACTGGTATGGAGTGTGGATCAGAATATCACTCGAGGTTGCACTTGCCTCTCTCGAGACTGGTGATGTATTAGCATCATCCCTGCTTGTGCTAGCTATGCTTTTGTTTTTATTAAGCCAAGCTCTAATGTTGATTTTTGCATACAACTGTATCAAAGTATCTTTATAACTGCCTCTAAAAGTCCCAATTAATAGCCTACAGCACCCTCTGCTTGTTGTATTGGGTCAATACATGGTTGCAACTTAATTTATACAGGCCTATACCTGAATAGTGAGCCCGGCCCCTCCGGTCCACCCATCGGCACCCGAGCTGCAGAAATCAACGGCCAGATATGCACCGTTGACGCTGGGCCTTAGATGACCTGAGAAAAATGAGAATCTGGCAATGAAGCCATGCAGGAATTTATAAGTAGTTTATAACATTTTAAGGAAGCAAAAGTGTAAAGTTGATTTTTTTGTTTTTATTATTGAACAAAGAGTCAAAGAATAAACAGAATTTTTTGTGTATTGTTTTCTATTTGATGCTTTGAGAAGTCTTTCAGGTGTTTTGTGATATACTCTACAATTATTGTTTAAAATATTAAAACAATAATAAGCTGTTTTTGTATTTCTTCATAACACCCTTTAGAAAAGTAGTAAAATAAGTAATTATTTTCTGTCCACCTGTTTTTTCTCTCTCTTTTGATCCTTTTAGGCTTTTTTGTTTTATTGTCTCTTCCAGCCTTTACGTTTTCTGAGTTAATAGAAGTGGTGTTTCACATTTAGAAGCTCTTTACAGAGGAACGGCCCTTCTCTCTGGCACTCTCCTTATGTATTGATAGGTTCTAATTGGCTAGTCCAGTCTAGAGGCTCTTGCTTTTTGGCCTAATGTTTGCACAATTGTTTAATTGTTTCAATCTGTGCATATTTCTTCAGGTATTTTCATATCTGTAGATGAGACCCAAAAATAGTCGGCTCGGCAACAATGAGAGCAATGTTTCTCAGGTAACTATGGAAACAGTAATCAAACTAGATGAGGAAAATGTGTGGGTAGGGTTTTATTTCCTATTTCTACAGATAGAGATTTCTGGGATAACTGATTCATGATATAGTTTTGATATAGAGTTCTCTTTGCGTAAAGAGAGTAGAGTTAGTTTTGAGTCCAGGAAAATATTAAGCAATTACAAGATTATTCTCTTCAATGCCTCAAAGGAAATGTCCCTAACCCTTTTCTGTTCTTCATTGGATTTCAAACTAGTGCTTTAAACTATAAAGTCTTGGTTGATGCAATTAAAGATGGAAAAAGGTGAGAGGTTTTGGTTTCAATGCATTTAATGAATAGAGAGAGAAAAAAAATCAGATGCCAATCACCAATCAGAGCAATCTACGCTTCATTTCAGTTTTGATCTAAAGAAAAAAAGTGCTTTTACTTGTATATCAGAGACAAAGATGTTTTTCGCCCGTTTGCAATGATGTGTCCTCGATTTAATGGAGGCATGGATTCATTCAAACGTTCTCTAAAACACACAGCTAAACAGCTTTGCAGTCATTGCTTTCAAAGCACTTACCTTCTAATTAATCTCCCAAACATTCAGGATTCAGGTCTACATCTGCCAGTCCCGGATCAACCGGATGTTGCGTGCTGATATGTCACCTGTAAAATGTTTTTGTTGTTTCTTTTAAGCATTTGGGGTTTGGGTGTATTTCCTCGGGAGAGTTAAGCTATCTTTCATTTCAGCTTTTACAAATATTCCGCTGACTCGCCTGAGGGAGCACTATTATAATCTTTTAAACTGCTCATTTCCATTTTCTTGCAGTTGAGCATCTTTTACCACACTTCAGCCACAGTCTTCCTTGTGGCGTTACGAAAGCTGCTGGACAGCACACTGTTTGGTCTCACCTTAACTTACACCAACACACACATATGAGCTGCACCCACAAAACTGACATGCTCTTCCTCTTCCTCTTCCTCCGGCGCACACACACACACAGACGCAGCATTTCCTTCTCTGCAAATTTTCCAACGCCCGGCTCTGTCGTTCAGATGCTTGGCTTAAAATAACTCTTCCTCGCTTTCTCTCTCACACACACTCTCCTGGCACACACGCCTCAGTTGAATGGCTATGTGGGACAGCAGCTTGGGGATAGACAACTGATTCACTTTGAGTGGCATGTGGATATTTATAGCGCCTGTGTGTGTGACAGTAGGTGATGAGTGCTGACTTCGTAATGGCGGTAAAAAAAAAAAAAAAAAAAAAGCGCCGTGTGCGTCTCTGCCTGCCTCCATGTTTCCCTGTGTGCACACTTTAACTTGTGAGTTTGTGTCTCTGAATGAGACGGTGACAGGCAGGTGATCAGCAGTGAGCATGCTCAGTCATTTGTTGGTACCTGTGACGTCTCGGTCCTGCGTAACCATGGTAGCGGTGTGCTGGAGAGTCTATATTAGACTGACTGCAGTGGCATCACTGGCCTGCAAGATGCTTCACTAATAGCTGATTGTAGAATTCATGTGCTTTGTGTATGGAAGTCTTCTGAAATATATTCCATCCTCATTGGCTAATTTTATTCACACAGCGCCATTATGACTATTGTTATTGAAGCTATATCCCAGTTATGTCGTTTATGGAATTACAGATCAGATATTCCAGAATTATTTCTGTAGTCCAGGTAAGGTGTTAAGAGACTCTTCTTACAGTTTTGATGTTGTTCCAAATCAAACATCGAAGCCAAATGCTTGAGAAAATCTCTTTCCTTTTTCTTTGCAGTTAACTGACTGGATGTTTTGTTGCATTTGGGCTCTTTCATTTCCAAGTTGGTCCCACGCTGCTTCTCCTTCTAATGCAATGGCCAGTGTTGGTCGTAAACTCCACTGGTCACCTGTAATTACATGACCTCATTTAGTATTGAATCAGTCACTCTATTCTGAGTAAACGGGCCAAAGTGGACTTAGATCTTGGGAACTTATTGTTCATTTTCCTTTTAAATGCAATCTTTAAGTCTTTGCTATATCTGTAATAAACAGTGGCTAGACTCCAATCTTCCCAGCAGAACATACACCATCTCACAAACTGCCTTTGTTGCTCACCTTCTTAGTGTAGCTCTTACTTAGGTTGTGTCTTCTCCAAGGAAACAATGGGCACGAATTAGGGGTATAACGGTACATATATTCTTATTTTTCGGTGGAGCGTTGTCGGTTCGGTACCCATGTGTACCGAACAAATCTAGCTGTTTTCTACCTGAACACATGCAGAATGTTGATGTGGGGAACTCAGAGCGCAGTGCAACTTTCTGCAGCGCAACATTAAAAAGTGACACCAAAACCAAGCAGAATAAACTCCCAGCCATCAATAAACTCTGCAACTTGGGAATATGAATGGTTTCTCATGCAGCTACAGTAGAAAAAGAAAGATGGACCAAACCAGAACTTTGTCAGCGAGTACATCTAACAACAGCAATAAGGTCCATAACACGCTCTGCACTGAACTCAATGACTCACCTGAAACAATGTCAAGCCGAATTTAAACATCACTGATACTAGAGAAAACCCAGCTGACGTCTACATGGCCACCAGTAACATCCAATCAGCCCAAAATCCTTATTTTGGATAAAATGCAAGGCGGTGGAATCCCGTTGATGAGAAGGGATTTTCCCAACAGCTGCCCAGGCTGCATTCAAATACAGCTGGGAGACTGGGCTGTTGAAATATCAAAACAACTTGAAAGAGATTTAAACATGTTTTGGTTTTTTTCAAGTGGTTATATTGTTTTCAACTCTGGCTATGTCTGCTTGTACTATTTAATTTGTTTAAAAGAAATCCAATAAAATAAAATAAAGTCGTATGCACATTTTTATTTATTTTTCTTGATTAAAGTGTACCTAACTGTGACTTAAAAAACCCAAATACGTACTGAACCATGATTTGTTGAGTACAGTTACACCCCTAATTAATATTATTGCACATAATTTCTGACTGTATAGAGACAGAGTAACATGGAGTTCCAGTTAGCACAAAGTAAGTCTGGTTTAACACGTGAGCTGAGACATGAAAAAACCAGCAGAGTGAAAAATGGTAAGAAAAAAATACCGGAGAAAAAAAATGAAGAGAAATAAGAATTTGAGTCTTGGCATCATTCTCTTCTTCCCTTTCTTGATGTCACTCTGTCCAGATAATAACTATTTTTCCCTCTTCAACCACTCATCCGTCCGCCTCTCTGCTTCTCCTTTTCATTTTGATCGGTCCATAAACAGTGATTGATCAGCAGCAGCAGAAGCTCACTGATCATCACCTCCTCTGTCCTTTTTTTCTCTTTCCCTTCATTACCTTCTCTTCTCTCCTCCATTAGCTTTCCTCCTCACCATCAATCTTTCCACTGCTCCTCTCCTCCCTGTCCATCCTGCTCCTCTTCACCTCATCTTATGTTGCTTTATTACCTTTTTGTTGGCACTGATGTTTTTTTTGTCTTTCCATACCTTGAAATTACCTCTTTTCCCCTTTGTGTTCCTGTTTTCTGCTTTCTATTGCTTTTGTTTCTTTTTTTCTCAGAAATCTCAGCTTTAAAGCTTTGTTTGTTTAAATACCACGCTTTGGAAAAGTATTTATAACCCTGTTCCCATTTTGTCAAGCAACAACCACAAACTTTGGTGGATTTTATATGCAAATTTTGTGCTGTGCATTTGTATTGTAAATGAGTGAATACTTTTGTAGAACCACTCTTCCTTTGCAATTACAGCTGCAGACATATGAAAATCTTCCCTCTTGTTCTTTGGAGAACAGCTCAAGGTCAGTCAGATTGGATAAAGAACGTCTGAGAACATCTATTTTCAAGTACAATGTAGCTCCTACTCTATAATTAGTCATTGTCCGGGTGGAAGGTGAACCTCTGACCAATTCTAAAATCTTTAGTGGCTTCTCACAGGTTTTCTTCCAGGATTGTGTTTTATTAGCTCCATCCATCTTCCCATCAACTCTGATAAGCTTCCCTGCCCCTGCTGAAGGAAAGCACCCCAAACAGCATGATGATACCACCACCATGGTTCACCATATGGATGATGATGCATTCAGGGTGATGAGCTTTTGTTACCCTTTCTCCGTGCAGAGCATTATGTATGTAGGCAATAAAGTGCCGCTTTGATCTTATCTGACTAGACCACCTTATTCCACATGTTTCCTGTGTCCCAACGAGGGGTCGCGTTAACCGAATGTTTTCTGTATTTGACCGGCTTTTTTAAACTGTGGCAAAAAAATCTGAAGGAGACGGCTGCCAGAGGCAGAAGACACTTAAAAACCATTCAAAAAACCGTAAAATCGATCCTAAAACATACGAGGAGCCAATGCAATGAATGTAAGACAGGTGTAATGTGCTCCCACCTCCTGGTCTTCGTCAGGACTCGTGCTGCTGAATTTTGTAGAAGTTGCAAACCTGATATACTCTTTTTTTAAGGAAGACCAGAAAGCATGGCATTACAGTAATCAATCCTACAGGAGATAAAAGCATCAGTGTCTCCGTGTTGGCCCGGGAGAGAATGGGGCAGACTCTGGCAATGATAAAAACCTATTTTAGTATTATTTTCAATGTGAGGGATAAAAGTCAGCTCAGAGTCAAAAATCACGCCCAGGTTCTTCACTTGTAAAGAGGGATTAAAAGACAGTGGTTGTAATTTTGGTAAACACTGTCACCTTCTGTGCATTTTAGGTGGGCCCAGCAAAAAATGGGTGGGCCATATAAATACTATTGAAATTAAGTTATTGCCACTGTTGCACGGTTGCTTTAACAGATATGTTTCTGAATACATCAGAAGCCAACAAACATTTTGAACAGAAACAGCTTAGAGAAAAGCATCCAGGCAAAATAAAACATATTAGAGCTTGAGCCTAACACAGGTAGCTTATATCAGCTCTCTGACATGAGCAATAGTTATTTTTAGGTGGTAGTTCAGCCTTATTCGGCCTCACTCACCGTTGAGACAATGTGTTAGTTTCCCTATGTCGCATCAGATCAGCGGCAGTCATATGCCGATTGTGAAACTCTACAAAGTATAAACATAATCACTGTCAGACACCCAATGTTTTAATAAATTATTTGATTCCGTTAAGGACTAATATTAGGGCAGGTCACCCTGTAGAGAGCGATACATTCAGAAGCTCTTAATTATGTTGCAGAATCACACCATTTTTGCTAATCGGAAGTAGCACCGGAAGTTAAACAGGGCAGGATCATCGGGGCTCTGTGAGCTCAGCGAATGGTCAGTTTTTCCCAAGGGATAATGGGAAATGGAGTAGCAATGTGTTTCAAAGAAGACTCCCTAAGCTAATTGTTTTATTAATATAATTCACTTAATTTATCGTGACATTCAATTCTTTTTAATGAATGGAACTGTACTTTAATGGATTAGTCTGGAATATTTATCTAGGGATTGTAACAATTTAATAAAAGTGTAAGTTTAAAATGTACAATCTTAGTCTTGGTTACACAAAGCAATCTCAGAGCTAGCCTTAGCTTGTCTGGAGAGTTCGAAAGGCATGCTATTCAAAACAACCAATGACAGCAAGTCTTGCAAAGATGAATATCTCACCTTTTATTTTGTTTCATTTTATGACTTTAAGTGACACTACGTAAAAATAAAATGTAATTATAAATATAATTGAATTTCTTTTAAGAATATATGTATTACATATAGAAGAATATATGTATTATGAATATATTTAGTTCTCTGCTTGTTCGAATTGAACATTATTTAAAATGAATAAAAAATAAATACTGCTAAATATGTTATCTTTTTAAAAGTAGATGGGTAAAAACAGATTATGACCGGATTTTCTTTAACCCCGTCGGTCAAAATGACGGATAACAAAACTGTCTAGTGCGACCTCTGGTCCCATACGTGGTATGTAGTAAACTAAGAGTAGTGTTGTGACACAGAGTGAGCGAATTTTTGTCTGGTCTACATAACCATCAATAATTATGATCAATAATTTAATACTAATATAATTATTGTTGAAGTTAAAGTTTTGATCTGTTAATTAATGTTAGGGGCACCAGCTTCTTCCCGAAGCACTTGTAATCCCAGACACCCAGTCACTTATGAAAGGTATAAATTCAAAACGCCATGGAGAATAATTGTACACATACCCCAAGTAATCACAGAAAACTTCTCTGTAAGCTAAGGGAAATTTATTTAGAAAATAGATCAACCTTACAGCCAACACATTTTGTCAATAATTCCCATCTATTCTAAAGCATGAATATTTCATCTCGCCCAGGCTGTCTACACAAACAGACGCTGGGTTGATGGTTGTACTTCGAAGGTTTTAAAAGCGGTTTCTTTCCCGCCCCGCAGGTCAGAAGTCACATGGATTCATCGATGAATAGCGTGTCTCCTTGCATTGCCAAGCAATGCTGGGAAAAGACAGGGGTCAGTCGCTGCCGACCCCTTTTATAAACTTTGTGATGTCATGGTTGGCCACAGCCAATGGGAATGTGTTGGGGTCACAGCTAGGAATGCTGGGAAATGGAGTCTGCTCAGTACATTTGTGGAAAATGGATTCCCAACTATCGATTTGTGGCAGTTACAACTGATTGTTTCTACCTGATCTGTGGATCTCTGCAGCTCCTCCAGAGGTGCCCTGAGACAGTTTTCCCACATTCTTTCTGTGTTCAGATGATAGATTAAACAGAGCTCTGATGGATGCTCAAAGCTTGAGATATTGTTCAAACTTCTCCTTCTCTGAGGTTGTTCCTTGGTCTTCAAGATGCTGTTTGTTCACTAATATTCTCCACGTTTATTTTTCTGACCTGGAGTAATATCAACATTTTGCAGCAGCCCAGTTCAGGTCCTAACTGGAATCTGATGGAGAATCTGTGGCCACAAATACCGCGGCCCCAAGCTGAGATTCCACTACCTTCCTCGATAGAAAAAGGCATCAATGGTTGTGCAGCATAACTCATATTGAAGTCTAATATCCTTGGTTGCTACCGAGAAGAATGAAATAGATTTTTTGATGAAGTCCAAATTTAGCACGAGGTGAAACATTCGGGGCGTCACCAGCCAGTGGATTTTAACATCGCCCAAGGACTTTAAGAGATTGTTATAAATTTAAGGGGGATTATTTGAAAGCTTATACAGTTATTGAAAAGTTTGCCCTGATGAAAGATCTGCATTTTTTTACGAAGAACAACACTGGTGAGTGACCCTTTATTTGTCATTTTATGTA
This sequence comes from Valencia hispanica, assembly GCA_963556495.2. Lineage (NCBI taxonomy): Eukaryota > Metazoa > Chordata > Actinopteri > Cyprinodontiformes > Valenciidae > Valencia > Valencia hispanica. The sequence continues at coordinate 50,364,819 of OY747709.1, read as the reverse complement.
GGCTATTAAAAAGGTTTCATTCTTCAATTACATTTACATAAAATGGCGTTTGTGGTGATTAGTTGTGCGCTATTTGTTGTGGGTCATTTAATATTGAATCAATACTAAATTAATCACATAAAACAGCAATCAATATTATTGATCAAAGTCAGATTGTATGCATTACAGAATTAGTTGCTGCTATTAGGTGTTGAGTTGCTGTGGCCCACCTAACTTCTCACCTAGTTTATCACTGCCTACGTTGATTTCAGCTTTCAGGAGATGCCGGTCTGACTTCCAACTAGAGACAAACTTGTTTGTTGAATGAAAATTATTTTAAATCCAAATCTGCCAGGGATATGAATGGTTTTGAGTCTAATTGTATACTGAGATTAAATTTCACACCAGTGGACTCTCTTTACCAATTAGGCGTCTTATGATGCACAGCAGGGAACAAGCAGTAATCCATTTAGGGATATCAGAGAAGAGGGGATGGAATATAAAGGCATGCTGAACTTTTCATGGTGTGTTGTTGTTCAGAATTTCTTTCCTTTTAACATTTATGCTGTACTTTGTATTTGTCTGTTATATCAAATAAAGTTACCGATTCTAACCTGGTTTTCCAAGCCTCCTCTTTTTATACCATTTATGCTTTTTTTTTTTCTTTCTTCTCCATATTTCTCAGTTTCTCCCATGCTTTTCACATTTTTTCATTCTTTTTCTTTCCCCCTTTTGCAATTAATAATCTAACCACCGCACTTCACTTACTTTTCCTGTTTCCCACATTCCTCTTTCATTTAATCCTTCACATCCTCTGCTCTCTCCTCTCCTCTTTCTCCTCTTCTACCTCGTTTCTCCTGGAGGTCGTCACCAAAGCGGATATTTTAGCAGCTCCTGAGTGACGGATGCAGGAGCGAGAGGAGAGGAGGGAGGCGGAGCAGCGCAGAGATAAAATATCGAGCTTGGGCCCTTGAGTGAATTGATAAAAATCACCTGTTTCACACTTGCACACAGACATGCGCACACCTCCCAATTAAACACTTCAGTTCTCAGGGTGATCGTATCTGATCTGCAGCTTGGACGCTTTGGCAGCAGCAATCAGCATTTTTCCTACACACACACACACAAACACACATACATGTTAATGCACACTTTCACACACTCAAATAAACTCAAACGTTTTGTCATTTCTTTTCATCTTTGTTTGCAGCACTTTTCCCATTTCCTCCTGTTCTTTTTCTCCTTATTTGTTCATTTTTCAGCTTCTCCTATTTTGGTCTTCATCTTATCCCAAGGCGCAATAAATGCATCTTTCCTTTTTTCCCCTTTCCTATTCAGCTCATTTCTCTTCCTCCTCCTCTTCCTTCCAGTTTTTCCTCCTGCTCTGCATCTCTTCATTTCGCCTTTTCTTCCTCTCCTCTCCCCGCACTATCCTCACATAATCTCACATCCTCCTCTCTGCTTGCTGCGTTTTTCTCTGTGACGGTCTAAGTAGGTCGGTGGTGACAGCTGAGCTCCTCGCAGACTGAGAGAAGACGTTATTTTTGCTCTGTGTGGGTTTTTTGCGAAACATTTGCTGAACGGTTTCAGCGGCTCAATCTCGTCACCGGTTTGGGGAGTCGCTGTACAAACACCATCACCCTCGTTAACCATCAGATCTGTAAGGTTCCCTTTCTAAAGAGTTGGTCTGATAAGACGTTGCGGTCACTTCAGCTCACTCAGAGCCAGGGTTTGAAGCTGATGTTTATAAGAGACAAAACCGTCACGGATGCTGCTGTGATGGCAAAGCTGGGGGAATCAGCGGAGGACAAAATCTTTTTCATCTTTTGTTCCTCTGACTGGTTTCCATGCATGTTTTGGACAACTGTACATTCAACACCAGAATTGTACACGCACTGAATAAAAAGAAACGTCCAGCTTTTTCTTTTCTCCTCACTTTTTGCTAAATCCCACAATATTGAGAGAAAGAATATTTCTTTTATATGTCATAGTTCTTAGGTTTTGTGTTTAAACTTTCCTTATTCGATTGAATTATCACTTTAATGTATTCTTTGGTATTTATTTTATGGCACTTTCTTGTTTTCATTTTCCCTTCCTGCTCTTAGATGTTTTCACCTTTTGTTTGTGTCCTCCTTCTTATTTCCCTGTCGCTGCATTTGTTGGTTCTCCTGAGTTTTGTAACTTATTGTTTCTTGTTTTTGTTGCAATTAAATCATTTACGTTTTACTTGCTGCATTTGGGTCCTTAATCCAACCAAACATGACATGCTGTTAATGTCTTCAAAATCAGAAGATTACATATAGAATGATTACTGTCTCTTTAAACAATAAGGTAACACCCAGATGAAGAAGTCATAGCTTTGAAAACTTCTAATAGGTGTTGTGACACAGTGTGAGAGAATTTGTGTCTGGTTTACATAGCCATCAATAATTATGATCAATAATTTAATATAAGTATAATTATTGGTGAAGTTAAAGTTTTAATCTGTTAATTAATGTTAGGGGCACCAGCTTCTTCCAGAAGCACTTGTAATCCCAGACACCCAGTCTCTTCTGAAAGATATAAGTTCAAATTTATTAAGAAAAGAGATCAACCTTACAGCCAAAACATTTCGTCAATAGTTCCCTTCTGTTCTAAATCATGCAACTACTACTACTGACTTTGGAAAAATGGATAACATGGGAATAGAATGAACAATAATAAGCTTCACAGAATAATTTCAAAACATCGCTTCTCATCAAAGATGTCAAGTAACGAAGTACAAATACTTCGTTACCTTACTTAAGTAGAAATTTTGGGTATTTATACTTTACTGAAGTAATTATCTATGGGCCTACTTTTTACTTCTACTCCTTACATTTTCACGCAATTATCTGTACTTTCTGCTCCTTACATTTTAAAAATAGCCTAGTTACTCTTGTTTCATTAAGTCTTTTATTACTATTTAGAAATGCGCTAACTGGATAGAATTTCACAGCGGCTTGATCATCATTTTAAACATTTACCATTCTGACACCCCGCTTGTATGCGATTCATGGCATACTGTGCACACGGGGTCCCGTTAACCAAATATTTTCCATATTGGTCGTTTTCTTTTTTTGTTCTTTTTTACAATGGTGACGGAAAATCCGAAGGCCACTTGTCATTTTGACAGATTACAATTCACACCCCAGACCATTTGGTGCTGACGGGTGGAAATTTTTGTGTTTGAGTTAAAGCGCGGTGTACAAGTACCTGAATCAATAAATTCATCTTAAAAAGATTACCATGAAGCCATCTGAACATCATCTCAGACCGGGAGGCTTTGGAACGTGACTGTTACCGGTGCAGCTGGTTAAAGAGGCGCTTCAAAGAGCCCGGTGTTGTGCCAAACACGAAAGAGCGCATGCTCCGACATTTTCTGCTGCTGAAGTGATATGAAGCTCGGTTCTGAGAGTCTTTCCGACTTCTGATCACTTGAATCAGAGAAATGTTCCCTGATTTCAAAACTTTGGCTGAAGTGGAGCTTTTAGTTCCAGTCTCCAGTGCGTCAGCGCGGATTCAGCCTCCAGAACAGTGGTTCCCAACATGAGGTTCATGAGCCACAAGGGGGTCATTAGAGACTGCAGGGGTCTGCACAATCTTGTCTGTGGTGAAGTTGTAAGACTTTTGGTGATACTATTCTTAATTTTTATTTTTATATATTTATATATATTTATATATATATATATATATATATAATACACAATCCACTTCACAGTCCAGCCAGGACAACGCAGACGTATGTTGCTGAGTTCAACATGTCGGTGGTAGAGACTCAGGCAAATGCATCATTACAATATTTATAGGCAGCTAGTTATATCTTCCACTCCATGAGACACTTATTAATGCTCAATAGTCCACATATGGTTCTGTAATGTAATTGCATTGCACTAAAATTAATACATTTTAATGGACATATATGCAGCTGAAATAGGTAGCCTAGTGTATCCCAAATGTTTCAAAATTTACATTTTTATATAACATTATAATAATTATGGCCTTTCTTTTTGCGGGGGAGGTGTGGCTTAAGCTTTATTCTTTAATGTCATTTTTAAATTACATTACTTTTACTTTTATACTTTCAGTAGTTTTGAATCCAGTACTTTTTTACTTTTACTTGAGTAAAAAACTTGACTTGATACTTCAACTTCTACAGAAGTCTTTTTAAACCCTAGTATCTATACTTCTACTTGAGTATTGAATGTGAATACTTTTGACACCTCTGCTTCTCATGAAAGAAAGGAGGGGGAAGTCATGCGTTAGTTCCTCCCGTAGGTAGAACTAAGACATTCGCAGATGTGGATGCTGGAAGGGCATTAGCCACCGGGAGGTGTTTTTTTTTTTTTTTTACTCACCATTTCATGTAAAGCCCCTTGAATTACCCTGTTGTTGAAAGTGTGCTATACTATTAAAATTGCCTTGCTTTGCCTTGCCTTAATCACTCGCTCCAGCGGAGGGCTGAAGTAAAAGACAGATTGTAGGACAAAGGGTCATAAAACTTATCTCTGGGCCAAGATGGAGGACAGCACATGGAATGTAAGGAGACAAAGGGCCATAAAACTAGCTTTGGCTAAAATGGGGCTGGTCTGTTAGCTGTCTACACAAACAGACGCTGGGTAAATGGTTGTACTTCGAAGGTTTTAAAAGTGGTTTCTTTCCCGCCCCGCTGGTCAGAAGTCATATGGATTCATCAATGAATAGCGTGTCTCCTTGCATTGCCAAGCAACGCTGGAAAAGAAAGGGTGTCCCTGCCCCTTTTAAACTTCGTGATGTCATAGTTGGCCACAGCCAATGGGAATGTGTTGGGGTCACAGCTAGGAATGCTGGGAAATGCAGTTTGTTTAATTCGTTTCATGAAAATGGATCCCCAGCATAGGTTAACTGACCTATTTAAGATAAGGCCATCTGTCATCTTGATAGATGACCACTTGCTGCAGACTCGCAGACATTTTCAACTTCGCTTACAAAGTTCAGGTAACTGAATCAATAAATAAATAAAAATTCCCATGAGGACACCTTAGCATCATCTCAGACCTGGACACCGTAGCCAGTGCATCCCGCTATATGGTAGCTGACAGCGTGTTGAAGAGTAACGGAGGCATGGAGCGCATCTGTGACTGCAGCGGAGACAGACCGGCAGGGTCGGATCGCTGCAGCTTAACCACTGATGCAAAAAGAGCGCATGCAAGGGGATTTCCTCCCAATTAAGTTATCTGGTTCTTACTGAATTCAGATCATTTCAGTTGTTGAAATGTTCCCTGATTTCAAAACTTTGGCTGAAGTGGCACTCCATTGTGGAAACAGATCATGGACTTACCCTGCATTACATATAAGCAGGAGTTCAGCTCCATGCTGAGCATTCAGGCCACAGCAACTGAAATGTTCATAATTAATACATGTAGCCTATTAATCTAAATGAAAATTTAATACTACTGAATATGTCATTATTATTTAAAAAATTGACGGGTAAATATAGATTAGGACCAGATTTTTTTTTTACCCCGTCCGTCAAAATGTCTGACAAAAAATTGTGGTGAGTGCTGTACCTGGAACATGATGCTTTCTGGTTCAACACAACGGGAAAGACGAAGAAATTAGCCAAGATATCAGGAAGATAATTGTAGAGCTGCACCAGTCTGGTTCATCCTTATGAACGCGGCGGCACCTTCAAGCATCTAGAAATTGTTCCCATGTTCAAGTATAGACATGACGTGAATGTCCAACCATCATACCACTCAGAAAGGAGATGGGTTCTGGTCTGGTAGGTGCAAATCTACCCCAGAACAAAAGCCAAAGATCTTGTCACAAGAAACTGTTGCACTTCATAAAATAGATGGCATCATGAGAAAAGAACATTATGTGGAAATATAGCAGCAACATTTAAAGACATCAACCAGGAAGCTAAAGTTTGGTTCCAAATGTGTCATTGACCCTCAGCATCCTCCCCGGGAGGAACACTCTCCAGCACCCCCTCTAAGGACTCCAAAAAGGGGGGGTAATCTGATCTGCCGTTAGGCGCATAAGCGCAAACAACAGACAAGAAGCATCCCCCCACCGGTAGGCAGAGGGAGGCTACCCTTTCGTTCACCGGGGTGAACCCCAACAAACAGGCGCCAAGATGGGGGGGCAACAAGTATGCCCACTCTGCTCTGCGCCTCTGAATAGGGGCAACTCCAGAGTGGAAGAGGCTCCAAGATAGTTTTTTGGCGGTAATTGATTCCAATTTTTTTTCTTCTTTTATCTAAAATGGCTCTAATACTCTGTCATAGAAGTTTGGTCTGATTTAACTTCAGACAGTGTGGAACAGAAGGTTATACATGTCTTTTTATTCGGTGTATGTCAACTTCTGGATTTGATGTTCTGCATGATAATATTTTCATTTCCTCCAACTTATGGGAATGTGTTTGAAAAGAAAACAAGAAAAAAAGCTCAAGTTAGCTGAAAACTATTATTGAGGAATGATGATGTTTTGATTGGAACACCCAACTTGCACATCAATGGCCCTCCAATGGAAAGTAGTAACAATGAAAATCTGCAGCTTAGGTGTCAGATGAGAAATCACTACTTTAAGCAATAGAAAGGACCCTCTATAGGTCTTTCTTGCATATTACCTCTAATAACCATGTTTTCCGTCGTAAATTGTAAAATTAAACCCAACTACCTCACTTCACTTTTTTGCTTATTTGAAGTTCCCTAGACTCCTCTACTCTAAGAGTTTAAAAGTAAATAACTGATCTGATTAATTTAATAGATGCTTTACGTGTTTTCTAGCTACTTGTCACTGCAGCTGTGTGCTGTTTGTTTAGATATTTTTTATTTTTATTTATTTTTTACTGCTGCCAAAATTCTGGCACAATGAGAGCAGCGTGAATGAACCAAAACAGAGAAAGAGCCGACAGCTGAGCAACAAGGTGGAACTCCTAAACGTCTGACGCCGAGCAGAGCTGCTGCTTCGTGTCTTCATTCTTCACAGGTTTCCTGACCTTGCTGACCCGTTTCACACTATCCTTCAAAAACGTAATGCTCGCTGTCACCGTAAAGCTGCTGTAGGGTTTACTAGAACATAGTTGGATGTTCCATGACTGGATGTGCTCATAGGTTAACCTCTGCTCTGCTGCCAGAGTATGACACCATAAAACCTGTGCCGAAGCTGCTCAGATTTATTTATGTGACTGTATCAACTACTACAGGCTCTGCAGATTAGCTTTTGACCAATGTGGATAAGCCAATCAGAAGGGAAACCAGCATGTTTTATAAGAACTACCTGAAGAAGGCGAGTGCATGACCGAATACACACACGCACGCACAGGCACGCATTCTTGTCTTGCTATTTGTAGTTAGGACTTTCATTGACTTCCATTCATTTTAGTGACTGCATTATGACTAACCAAGACAATTTTCCTAACTCTAACCCTTACTGATCAATTCTTAACTATAACCTTAACTAAAACTTAACTTACACTATACCTCTAAAACCAACCAATAGATCTTAGTAACATTGTCTGAAAGTGAGGACCGGGCAAAATGTCCTCACTTTGTATTAAACGTTCCTCACTTTAGGCAAGGCAATTTTATTTGTATAACACACTTTCAACAGCAGGATAATTCAAGGTGCTTTACATGATTTGGTGATTTTAAAAAAACAAAAAAACAAAACAAACAGACGTGGAATATAACAATGGAAATTAAAAGTAAAAGAAACACACATTACACATGATACACAATAAAGCAAGAGAAAGATCAATAAACCAAGAAAGCATGAACACATTTCATACATATGACATCAAGCATTTACTCGAAGGCAATTCTAAACAGATGGGTTTTTAGTCTCGAGTTAAAGCAGTTCAGAGTTTCAGCAGCTCTACACTCGTCAGTCTGTTCCAGATAAGGGGAGCATAGAAACTGAAAGCTGCTCCTCCATGTTTAGTTCTAAGTCTAGGGATGTTTAGTAGGCTAGAGTTGGAGGACCTGAGTGGTCTTGGTGGTTGGTACTGTGACAACAGGTCTTCGACATATTTTGGTGCTAAGCCATGTAATGATTTATAAACTAGTAGGAGTATTTAGAAGTCTATTCTCTGAGCTACAGGGAGCCAGTGTAAGGACTTTAGAACTGTGGTGATGTGCTCTACTTTCCTGGTTCTAGTGAGGACACGAGCAGCAGCGTTCTGGATCAGCTGCAGCTGTCTGATTGACTTTTTAGGCAGACCTGTGAAGATGCTGTTGCAGTAATACAATCCGACTAAAGATAAACGCATGGATGAGTTTTTCTAGGTCCTGTTGCAACATCAGTCCTTTAATCCTAGAAATGTTCTTCAGGTGATAGAACGCTGACCTTGTTATTGCCTTTATGTGACCCTGGAGGTTCAGGTCTGAGTCCATTAATACACCTAGGTTTCGAGCCCGATCAGTAGTTTCTAGCTGTATTAACTGAAGCTGTGTGCTGACTCTTGATCGTTCCTCCTTGGGTCCAAAAATAATCACTTCAGTTTTGTTTCTATTCAGCTGGAGAAAGTTATGGCACATCCATCCATTTATTTGGTCAATGCATTGATTTAGGGTTTGAATGGGTTCAGAGTCACCTGGTGACATTGTAATGTAAAGCTGAGTTTCATCCGCGTAGTTATGGTAGCTAATGTTATTGGTTGCTATAATCTTGCCTAGTGGGAGCATGTAGATATTAAATAAGAGGGGCCCCAGGATGGAGCCCTGGGGCACCCCACATGTGATTTCGGTTTGTTCCAATGAAAAGTTTCCTATTGAAACATAGAAGTCCCTGTTCTTTAGGTAAGACTCAAACCAGCCAAGTAGTGTACCAGAGAGTCTGACCCAGCTCTCCAGTCGTTCCAATAAAATATCATGATCAATAGTGTCAAATGCTGCACTGAGGTCCAACAGAACCAGCACTGTGGTTCTACCACAGTCTGTATTTATACAGATGTCATTGAATACTTTGACGAGGACAGTCTCGGTGCTGTGTTGAGCATGGAAACCAGACTGAAAAACATCAAAACGGTTTGTCATTGTTATCAAGCTATTTAACTGCTGAAACAGCTTTTTCAATAATCTTACTGATGAATGGAAGATTAGAGATCGGCCTGTAGTTCTGCTTTAACGTGTTGTCCAGATTCTTCTTCTTTAGTAGTGGTTTAATAACTGCTGTTTTTAAAGCCTGGGGGAAGACACCTGATAGCAGGGATGAGTTCACTATCTGAACAAGATCAGACCTAATAACAGGAAGAACTTTCTTTAGAAAAGCTGTGGGAAGGATATCAAGACAGCAAGAGGAGGAGCTTAATTGGACAACTTTACAGGGGAAAAACCTGAAACAGTGAGAAATGGTACTCAGTTTGAATTCTAGACAGGAACACACATACACACACAGAGGCTATAAATCAGTCTCATCAGTCAAGTGATGACTGCGGACTGATCTGCTGGATTTCTAGAAATCTGCTGGGACGTACTGAGTCGAGCTAACGGATCAGCAGACTATTCAGAACCCGGTGCCGTTTCACGGCGCAGGAGATAGACAGGGAGGGGAGGTCAGACGTCCCGTCAGGTTTCTGATCAACTGCAAAGCAGAGCTGCTGATAAACACTTGTCTATACTTGTCTAACCTTGCAGGATAGCTAAATTTCATCCTTTGTCTTAAGACAGGTACCAAAGAAACCCAAAATATGCATTACAACACACATTGTCACACAACAGACATATTACGGGGAAAAATAAAAAAAGGTAAAAAACTAGAAAAGCACTCAGAGAACGCAGATCTGTGCCAAGGCAGCTTAGCCCCCTCAGACGGTGATCCGGATCACCCACAAAATCGAATCACTTGTTCCTGGTCCCACTGCAGACATTTCCTTAAAATTTCATCCCTTTCTACTATAACTTTTTGAGTTATGTTGCTAACTAACAGACAGACAGACAAACCCTGGCTAGGCGGAGGTAATAAACAGAAGTCACTTATAAGCTAAAATCCTCCACAACCACTCATTAGATGGGAAGCTAGTTTACGTATGGCTACACTGCTGATTCAGTTTCAAACATTGTTTGAGGTTGTTGTTTTTTAAGTTGAGTAATTATCACAGTTCCTAACATGAGCTGTTAAAGTATTCCATGACTAAACTATTTCACTAATAGTTCCCACAGTTTGGGCAAATTTAGTCCTGCGCCATTGTAAATCACAGTATCCTCTGGTTAATGCTGTAGTGTTTACTCTGTTGTTTTTATATATATATATATAAAGTCCCTTAATGGTGGGGGGTGCAAGCCCATCAAAACTTTAAAAATGAGGCAGACATCCAAAAACACCTGATAGCTGTTGAGGTGTAAAATATGAAAGTTATGTAACATTTTACAATAACGAAAATGTATTAGGCCTCCTGTCTGGAATTTTCAGTGTGTTCTTGAAGAGATTCATGATGGGTTTTACGATGCTTTCTGTTGTATGAGACCATGTTGTGTTGTGTAAGTTCACATACAGAGCATGCATAAATGCCTTTGCTGACTCAACAGTAAAAAAAAGGCCTTAAAAGTTGGAAATCCAATAAGTTAAATTTGAAAACATTTGAGGTTTTTTTTTACATTTTGTTTAGATGTTAAGTTTGAATTAAAGACCACACCGTGATACTTAGAATTGTTCTACCACATTTAGTCTCTCTCCATTGACTGATACAGATGGCTCCAGTCTCTCTGCTGACTGCCATGAGAAAAACATGCACACAGTTTTTGTGGTATTCAGGTGTAAACATGAGTTTTGGACCTGGTGGACCACTGCTACCATTGCCCCAAAAAGTATTGCAGCAGCTTCTTGTTTTGTTTTTGCACGAGCATACAATACTGTATCATCAGCATACATCTGGATGTGGATATTTGAACAGACCTGTGGTAAATGATTGATATAAAGACAGAATAATAATGGTTCCAGTATTGAGCCTTGCGGGACTCCAGCCGAAAAAGTTAGATAAGGTGATTGGGAATTTCCTATTTGTACAGCTTGTTTTCTGTCTGAGAGATATGATTTCATCCAGCAATAGGCACTTTTAGAGAAATTAAAATAAGTAAATTTTGCAAGAAGCACATCATGATTAATAGTATTAAGGGCTTGTTTCAAGTCAAGGAAAACAGCACCTACAAAACCACCCTGGTCTAACAGACTTTTTATGTTCTCAAAGTAACAAGTGGTTGTTTCTGTGAAGTGATATTTGGGAAATGTGGTTAATCACAGTTAATTTGTTATCTAATAAGGCAGGAATTAATATTTTCACACAAGGCCAGGTTGGTTAAAATAGCTTTTTTTTCTCTTGATAAAAGTAGTTAGCTGAAAATTTATATATATATATATATATATATATTGGGTAAAAGTTTGTGTTTACTCAGGTTACCTCTGTGTGAGGTAATTTTGTGATGATCTGAAACATTTAAGTGTGACAAAAAAGTAAAAACATAAGAAATCACACTGTAGCCCATTGCTCATCCTTAGCTGGAGATACAAACCAGCCCATAACCCTATGATGGAAAAAGCCGGTATAGATATTATACAATCGATGGATGGATGATTTTTTCATACTAAAGCAGCATTTTTTCTAAATAATGCTTGAAGAAAAGTCAGGAAGTAAACTTTTTGTGGTGAGAAAAAAAAGGAAGAAATGAGGTGAAAGTGGTTTGATTGGTTTTGGTTCGGCTTTCTAACAAAGATAACATTTGACCAAGTTTGATTAGACAGTCTTATGTTACATTTAAGATCAGATTGAACTGTGTGCCATTGAATCTATCATATCTTTACGACTGGATTGTATTGGAAGGAATATGATGTATTTTTGTATATTTTGAATGAATTGTAGCTGTTCGTCTTGTAAAGTGTCTCTTTATGAATGAGCTGAAGAACTAGATAAAAAGGAACTAAATAAACGTAATGAACAGTACCAGAAGACGCTTCGACCAGAGCAAATTAAAGAGCTGAGTAGACGGAGGAGTACGGCGACTGAATGGAGGAGCGTCGACAGTGCTTCGGCAGCAGATTATTTGCAGAGCCACAGATTTCCTGGCTGCCTTTTTGGCCCTCCTGCCTGTCTGTCACTCCCCGTGTCTCTGTGTGTTTCTGCGTGTGTGTGTGCACATATGAACATGAGATGTAAGTTTTAGTGAGTTGACCGAGTATAAATGTGCCTCTGGGCATATCGGCGTGGTGCAGCATGGAACTTTGTCAAATTTACAGCTGAGTATAGATGACAGTATATGTATCTGTGTTGGAGCACAAACTGGACGGTTATTTTTACTCCATTTAAAATCTGCTTGCAGATGCAGAAGTGCAGGATGTTTGTGTCATCTCGCTTTCCCTCAGAGTTTTACCTCTCTACTTAAGCTCGTCTCTCCTACCGCTTTACATTTCTTTCCCATGATGCCTAGGTCCTTTTGTCATACAAAGTTATGTGTCGTGATGATTGGGATGACCCAAACATTGGCATTGCTCCACATATATCGACCAATGTTAGCCATTTTTTAACTTATCAATATTTGTCCAATAAGTAAAACTGGGCACTATCACCATCACATGACATCACACATTTGTTTGGTCGTGTGAAAGTGATTCAGCACAGGACTTCGGGGTCCAGCTCCCTTCTGGTAACTCAACCAAAACCCCAGTTTACTCTAGGGGTCTGAATTAACCCTACGCTATAATGGTTCCACCACTATGTTTCTGTTTATTCAAATTCAAAGATACTTTATTGATCCCATAGGGAAATTAAGTGTTGGTATAGCTCATATAATTAATTCTTTAAGGAGTTGTTGTAGATGATGATGGCTGTGGGCAGGAAGGATTTCCTGTAGCGGTCTGTATTGCAGCGAAACGGAAGACGCCTCTGACTGAAGACGCTCTGTTGTTGTATGACTGTCTCATGAAGAGGATGCTCAGGGTTGTCCATAATTTTTTTGATTTTATGAAGAATCCTTCTTTGCATTATCATCTCCAGATTTTCCACAGTTGTCCCAAGAACAGAACCAGAACCTTCTTTATCAGGTTGTTTAGCCTTTTTAAGTCCCTGGTTCTGATGCTGCTACCCCAACAGATGACGGCTGAAGAGATTACACTCTCCACAACAGACTTGTAGAAGATCTGCAGCATCTTGCTGCAAACCTTGAATAACCTAAGCTTCCTCAAGAAGTACAGTCTGCTCTGTCCCTTCTTGTAGACGGTTTCACTGTTGCGCCTCCAGTCCAGTCTGTTGTCAAGGTGAACTCTGAGGTATTTATATTCCTCAACCACCTCCACTTCTTCTCCCATGATGGACACAGTGTTTGACTTATCCCTGTTTCTTCTGAAATCTACAATCATCTCCTTTGTTTTGTTGACATTCAAGGTGAGACGATTGTTTCCACACCATGTCACAAAGCGGTCCACCAGCTCTCTGTATTCAGCTTCTTGTCCATCTCTGATACACCCGACAATTGCAGAGTCATCTGAGTATTTCTGCAGATGACAGGTCTCTGATTTGTACTGGAAGTCGGAGGTGTACAGAGTGAAAAGGAATGGTGAGAGTACGGTCCCCTGTGGTGCTCCTGTGCTGCTGACCACCTGGTTTGACACACAATTCTTCCGTCTCACAAATTGTGGTCTGTTGGTCAGGTAGTCATTGATCCAGGCGATTGTTGAGGGCACCACCTGTGTCTTCAGGAGTTTCTGACAAAGCAAATCAGGCTGAATTGTGTTAAATGCACTGGAGAAATCAAAGAACATGATCCTCACAGTGCTGCCTGCTTTGTCCAGATGACAGTGGGTTGGTTGAAGTAGGTGGATGATGACATCTTCAACTCCAAATCCACAGCGATAAGCAAACTGCAGTGGGTCCTGATACGTTCTTGTTTGCCTACTCAGGGGTGCCAACAAGAGTTGTCTCTCCAGGACCTTCATGATGTGGGATGTCAGGGCAACAGGTCTATAGTCATTGATGATTGATGGGTGAGTTCTTTTGGGTACTGGAACAAGGCAGGATGTCTTCCACAACACTGGAACCTTCTCCTGAGTTAGGCTAAGGTTGAAGAGGTGCTGCAGAATCCCACAGAGCTGCTCTGCACAGGCCTTCAGGACTCTGGGGCTGACACCATCTGGACCTGCAGCCTTGTTCCGGTTCAGTTTCTCCAGCTGCCTCTTCACCTGACTTTTGGAGACAGACAAGTGGGAGGGGGAGGCAAAGGGGGTAGCAGCATTTCCTGACTTGGTTGAAGTCAAACTTGTGGAATCAGAAGAGTCCATGGCTGAGGTGAAGGATAAAACATCCAAGGTGTAACAGGAAAGCTGTCGATCAGAGGAGAGTGGGATGTCTGTTTGGCTGGGAACAGGAGAGGGGGATGCTAAGCTAGTTCCTGAACTAAACCTGTTGAATAATATGTTCAGTTCAGTTGAACAGTTTATGGTGTTTCTTGTCATGTTTAGAGTTGTTTTTGTGCCAAACCTATGAAGATGAAGTTTGGTTTCACCAAAATGGCTTCTCCTACGAGGTTTAAAAAGATTTTAGCCGAGTTTAGATGTCATCTTTGGAAGAAAAGACCTCTGTTTCACAGTCCTACTCCTTAGTCCGAACACACAGAGAAGATTTTTGTCACGCGTCGAACAGAACCAGTGCGTGGCAGAAATTTCTGCTGCTTCTTCAGCGTTGCTGTTTACCTCACTTAGTTTAATAGTGTCCTGTCTTTCATCCATTTTGAAGACATCCCCGGTTTTGGTGTTCCTAAATTTATCTTTTCTGTTCCAGGGAACATATAATGCTGTGATTTTTCTTTTACTCTTGTCCTTACTGATACCTTTGTACAATGAGATCATTTCAACTGTATGCGAGCTAAATAAACAGGAAATTAAACAAAATAAAGGTCAAATAAAGCATTAAAGATTAGTTGTCATGGTGTGATCTTTTTACGTCACTGATCTTCCAGCAAACATCAGCCATGTTTTTGAGATGATTGAAGATTTGTACTTCTATTTCAAAAAAATTTGAAACATCAATATAAATTAAAATGTTTTTTTAAACTGATATAATAAGCAACTAAGGAAATCTGGAGGAATCTCAGTTATGTTTTGATGTAATATATCCAGTGAATCAGATTGAGTATTAGCTCATACAGTAAGTAGAACTACAGGGGCATTTCCAGAGGTTGATAATAACTAATTACATTTACTAGAGTATTTTTAGGATAAAATATACTTTTAGGAGTAGTTTTACTACACCATACTGTTTACTCTTACTTGAGTAAAATTTCTGTACACTCGACTTATTGCGAGTAACTTCACTGAACATCTTTTTAACATGTTTATCTCAAAGTGAGACCTCTTGTTTGAACAAAAGCTTCTGCTGAGGCTTTTGTGCCATTTGAAGATCTAGTGAATATAAGGAGAACAGCATACATTGTCACTGCAAGTACTTTACCCTGTTCTAACAAATTCAGATATTACCTACTGTAATTAATAATTTCTGTCGTTTTATATTGAAAATATTTGATTTGGAAAAGTGCTTATTTTGCCTATAATTGTTATTTTGTAATTATGTTATTTATTTGTATTATTTTGTTCATTTAAACTTTGAAATCCCAGAATTTGCACATCATTTTATATTTTTGTCTGTCTGATTACATCATCTTTAAATATTCAATCGCATGGTCTGATCAGTTACTCTGTACGCAAGTAGCCTCTTTTATTAAATACTTTTTCTCTCTTACTTGAGTAATTTCATGGATAGCAACTTTTTACTTTGACTTGAGTAAAAACATGTTGCAGTAGTGCTTCTCCTACTTAAGTGCAATTTTTGGGTACTCTTCCCACCTCTGTATTTTTTTTAGGTACAATACAGTCTAATCCTCAGTGCAATGCCACATTTTGCTGTGCAGAAACAAAACCTAGTACAGAGACGCTGGCACCTTCTGGTGGCTCAGAGACATCTTGGATGGACCATTATTTAACGAGATCGTAGATTATAGTTAGAATAATATCTGTATTTGAGATATTTTGAAGCACTGGACTCCTTGTGACCACCCTGTCTGTTCTTAGCAAAGCTTTGTAACGGGTTCTAGCTGTAGCTTTGTGACCATTTTGAAGCAAGTGTTAAACAGTGGCAAAGCTGTTAAATACCTTATGATGTTTTTCACAGGACAAATTAAAGAAACATCACCTGAAACATCTAAAATCTTGGTTTCATCAATGCCAGAAAGTGCTTTAAATGTTATAAGAAGGAACAGGTGTGTTGCAACGTGAGATCGGTTCTACTATGATCATTTCTTGTTGGAATTTGTTGCAGATCCTGCAGGAATGGGTCTGTACTTAGTAATGTTTGACAAGATTAAAAACCTCAGCTTGATTTAATTTCCACTGGGTTCTCTCTTTAATTCCTCAGCAACACTGTCTGTTTTTTTTACTGACCAAAGGGGATTTTGAAGGGTTGACCAATGTTGTTTTTTTTCACCATTCTAAACCCACCGTCTCTCATCTTCAGATATATCCACGCCCTCTACCTGGGCGCCCAGAGCCGGTGGCACAGCAACGGGCCTCGTCGTCACTTTCACTGGAGGCTGATGTTTGAGAGCGCCGACATTACCATGCTCCGCCTGCTGGAGGCCTTCCTGAAGTCTGCGCCGCAGCTCGTGCTGCAGCTGAGCATCATGATTCACGGGAACGGCGTCCTGCCGCTTCAAGGTCAGAGAAACACTGAGTCTCCTTCACACTCTCTGAATAGTTCATGGAAGGATTTCTTTTTATTTAGGGGAAAGGTGATCATAAACAGAAATTCAATAAACATCTAGTTTAGTCAACTCTAATTCTTTTAAGTAAACAATAGTTTAAATCTCTCCTTTGACTTATTGTAACATGACTATAATTTTTTTGCACTTTTTAAGCCCTATATTGTTGCTCGCCCACTTTCATTCTCGAAGGAATCCTGTCCGGATGACTCCAGTATGCAGTTTGGGGGGGAGTCAAATGTTTAAATGTGCCCCAGTATTTGGCGCTGCCCATTACACAAAATGTGTCCTGCCTGTGGGCATCTATTGTAACGCCTTTTAGAGTAATAAAAGAACTTAGTAATAATAAGGTAGAGAGAAAAACCCAACAGAACAGTTTGTAAGCACTTTTGTTTTGGACCTATACTGGAATAGATCGGGTCAGAATTATTATATTCCATGCAACACTGGACCAACGAGGTGGGTTTGTTTCAGTTTAATTCAATTCAGTTTATTTATATAGCACCAGTTCACAACAAATATCATCTTTAAGACACTTAAAAAGTCATTTCAGTTGAATCATACATACATTCCAATCAGTTTAAACGTTTTCTGTCTAAGGAAACCCTGCAGATTGCATCAAGTCTTTGACTTGCAGCATTCATTCCTCGAACATGTAGTGACAGTAGACAGTCGCCTGGGATGTGTCGTTGACTTCACAGCAATCCCTCATACTGCGCAAGCATGTAGCGACAGTAGAGAGGAAAAACGTCCCTTTAACAGAAAGAAACCAGAACCTGTCTCTGTACGAGTGGCCATCTGCCACGACCGTCTGGGGGTTCAGGAAGACAGAGCAGAGACACAGAACAAAATAACTAATGTGGGAGTACTTTATATGTTTAAAAAAAGTATAAAGTTGATAACAGAACACGGAGGACGTTCAGTTTCTGAGATCCCAGTCGATGCCCCCCCCCCAACAAGGCATCCCAGCTAAGCAGAACGCCAGACCAGGTGTAGCTTCTATAGAGAGAAAAACACTGAGAGAAAACAAAGTTAACAGTCGAAATAACACCCTGTAATGCAAAAAGTAGCAGAGTGAAGAAAAGTGGTCCGTCTGTCCACCAGCAGTCTAAGCCTATAGCAGCATAACTACAGAGATAGCTCAGGATGACCTAAGCCACTCTAACTATAAGCTTTATCAAAAAGGAAAGTTTTAAGCCTGGCCTTAAAAGTAAACAGGGTGTCTGCCTCACGGACTAAAGCTGGGAGCTGGTTCCACAGGAGACGAGGCTGATTACCAGGGGTGGACTGGGACAAAAATTCAGCCCTGGCCTTTTCTGTCCAGACCAGCCCACTACATTATCAGCCGACACTACATAAAAGTCCACAAATCTCGCAGCATCTCCTCTCATGCATACTACAGTACAAATGAGTCATATTCCTTGATAGCAGTTAACAAATAAAGCACAAAACTGTGAACTCAAGGACTAAAACTGACAGCTATGGCAATCAATCACTCAGTATTTATTCATTATAGTCTCAACAGAACAAATCAAGTATGAATTCTTAAAACATTATAAGACACATGACATACTCAAATCAGAGACGTCTCAGTAGTAGCCAAAAAGTGAAGTGGAGGAAGTGAGAGAACAAGCCCCAACAAAAGAAAAATGTCCAAAAACGGTATGCCTGTTTAAATTAATGACCAATCCCAAAAACGAAACGAGGGATTCGAGGGTCATTTGTACTTCACATTGCATTGAATTATCTAATGCAAATCTTTAATGGTGTGTTTCTTATAATGAGTTTTTTCCAACATTCAAAGCGAATAATCTTGAAATCAGGTATACCTATATACACCAAACTTTCCACCATTGTTCTATGCTATGAGCTGAAAAGAATTTGAGCGATTTGTCAATACATCGTTCTAAAAATATATATATGTGCTATTTTGTGTAAAAAAACAGGCCGAAAATGAGTTTTTTGGAGCTCCTTACACTGTTTTTTGATTTATGAAGTAATGAAATGAAATAAACCTATTTCCATCTGTAAAAAGTTTTTGATAACATATATGATTAGAAAATTAAAGAGAAATTCACTCTGTCTCTCACCAATTTTGAGATACGTTTAAAAATATATGCAAATTAGCACATTTTAACCAGATTACACCTCATTTGCATATCTAAGCTAAATTTATATCAAAACATCTAATACAAAAGATGTTTGTTTTAATACTAGGATTAAGTTTATCAAGTTTTATGAAGGTATCTTGAAGCTAACTGTTCTCCCTATTCACCTGTAGTGTCTCCCTTTAATGTTTGCTGTTGCTATGGCAACCAGAGACCGCTGCCGTTAGTAGCTGTTAGCTAGCTTAGCAAAATCATCTGAACACATTGGGTCAACGGCTCACCGGGATGATGCCCGGTATGCCAGATGGCCAGTCCACCCCTGCTGATAATTAAAAGATCTGCCTCCCATTTAGAAATCCTAGAAACTACAAGTAAACCTGCAGTCTGAGAGAAAAGTGCTCTGTTTTGAACATGTGGAACAATCAGATCTCTGATGTATGGTGGAGCTTGATTTTAGGGCTTTATATGTAAGTAGGAGGATCTTAAATTATATTCTGGATTTAACAGGGAGCCAATGAAGGGAAGCTAAAACAAGAGAAATATGATCTCTCTTTTTAATATTCATCAGAACTCTTGCTCCAGTATTTTGGATCAACTGAAGGCTTTTAACTGCATTTTGTGGACTTCCTGATAGTGAAGAATTACAGTAGTCCAGCCTTGAAGTAACAAATGCATGGACTAGTTTCTAAGCATCACTCTTGGACAGGATGTTTTTAAATTTTAGCAATATTCCAGATAGATGAAAGCGGGAAATCCTAGAAACCTAGGATCCAATTTATTATTCATGCATTTTATGATCCAGCAAAATGAACTTTTTTTAAAGGGTTTCACAGGATAGTTGATGTAAAGGTGTGTTTGTAACCATTTTAATGAACTGTTTAGGACCTTTTCTAGCATGTTCACTAACTTCCAGACCAATTGGCCTTATGGGAGCCCAGTCCTAATGCATTGGATCCCTGTTTTTGTGGTTAGGGGCTAGGTTTAGAGGTTATGGTGTGAATTAAGTTTTAATTAAGGTTAGGGTTAGCAATAGAATGGTAATGGTTTGTGATAATGTTTTGGTTAGGCATGAAGGCAATTAGTGATGGATGTAAAACTAAGTCTAAAAATGGGTAGAAATACAAACTTGTGTGTGTTTGCGTGTGTGTGTGCTTAAGGCAGATATCAGTAGGAGAGTCTATGCTTTATTCATGCCACTCCTACAAGAAGCAGATTGTTCTTTGATGAATAAAACAAAGCAATGCTCCTTTCTTTGGCTTCACGCTCACACACCTGGCGGCAGCAGCAGAAGACAAGCACTGGAAACATAGGGATGACACACATAACCTACAAAAACGCACAGAGACACACACAGAGACGCACTCGAACATTCAAGTGCACATTGTAATATTAAAGTTTAGTAGTCCACCTTAAACTTCTCGTTACTGTAACACAGTAGAGGAGTGGGGCTAACCTTAATGGAAAGGAGCGTAATGATTAACCACATAAAAGTGCATATGAATCAATAAAGACATCATTCTATCTAGACAAGGGTCAGTATGATCCAAAAATGTTAAACTTGACACTGATACAGTAGGGCAAAGCCAATCAGTAGAAGGGGGTTTGACATCCATTTAGAAAGAAAAATAATTTACAATTATTGCTATCCTGTATAGAAAAATGATAAACAAGACAAGAGTGAAGTGTTGATATCCTTTATAGGGGTACGCGTCTTGGATTCAGCTAGCCATTTAATGGGAAAATAGATTTTTTTACAGTGTTAAAAGGGGTCTGGATCAAACAAAAAGTCTTTTTTTTGCAGTGTAAGCAAACATATGTTCTAAACAAAAGTACTGTACAGTAAAACCCAAACTCAACCAACTTTCAAATTTCACCACACCACAGAGCACCGAGACTAAAGATCCAACCAAAGCCAATCAAACCCGCCAATAAACCGACCAAGCACTAAGCACACACAACAGCTCAACAAGCAGAGACACCAGACCTAACCCAAGCCAAGCCACCCGACAGCCACCACCAAACAATAAACGCCCAGCATCCCTGCAGCGCATCCATCCCCACCCCAGTCCATAATAAGCACAGTGAATTCCCAAGAAACATCCGAACTACTACACCCATGTACGCAGCAAAGAAGTGCAACAAAACCACCCACCGGTGCATCCTCTCAGGGATCCCCCTGTCATCAATCTGCTCACAAATCACAAACCAAATCAAAATAATCAGAACAAAACAAAACTGCCCAACTGATCCAACCTAGAAACTAACTGCATGATGCAAATACAGAGTGATATACTGTGATGAACGCTGTACGTCGCTGCTTGTTGCTGTTTGTGTTGGTTGTGTCATCTTTGCTTGTTGTTCTGCTGGGGCGGCAGGAAGTGCTTGTTCTCTGCTAATCTGCTGCTAATCTGTCATGTTCAGGGTACTTCATCAAATATTTTGGAACATCCAGAGCTTTTTGATTGAGGTAGCAGAACATGTTTGATGTAAGGAGTTTCAGTCTGGCTTTGTTGAGATAGCACTGATTTTCCTTGAAGAGATGTTTTGCACTGCAGAATATTTTAAAGTTATTGATAAATCTTATTGGACTGTCAGCGCAGGTGTTTTTGAGCCATCTATGAAGCATGCGAAGTCTGTTGAATCTTCTATCATTTCCTATAGGCAGTGGTCTGCTGATGAAGATGTGTATGTTAAGTCCTGTTTCTTCCAACTCCGTAGGTTAACACGTTTAAAACATATACTCAAAGGATCGCACTTGGAATCAGTCGATCATCCCATCATCACCTCTACATTAGATTATGCAAATTCAATTCTTTTTGGTATCGGCAAACCCTCTCTTCATCGCCTTCAAGGGGTGCAAAATGCTGCAGTACGATTTTTAACTGGCATATTTCTCCCGTTCTGGCCGTTTTACACTGGCTCCCTGTTTCCAATCGCCTTCAATTCATAGTTTTAATCTTTGTTTACAAAGCCCTCCATGACTTAGGCCCGACTTACCTTTCTGAGCTGCTCATCCCTTATGTCTCCTCACGTTCACTGAGGTCTGCTGACCACCAGCTTCTCTGTAAACTCAACATGGGTTATGAATCTCGAGGGGAGCAGGCTTTCTCATGTGCTGTCCCCTAAACTCTGGAATGAGCTTCCGCTCCAGGTGAGACAGGCTCCATCTTTACTGCTGTTTAAATCCCTTCTAAAAACGTATTACTTCCATTTAGCATTCGACCGTTCATCGTGTCACTTTTTTATTGTTTTTTATTTCTTATTTTATTTGTTGTTTTATTCTGTTTTACTTGTTCAGCACCTTGGTCGCTGACATGGTGTTTTTAAACGTGCTATATAAATAAATGTGGTATGGTATGGTAAGTCCCTCAGGTCTTTGCAGCAGATCAGAAAAATCCCTTTTTTTAAATATCTGGCATTTTTTGGCTACATCAGTAGATCCTGTGTGGATAACGAACTTTTCCAGGTTTGGTTGTTGATTTATGATTGTCGGGATTTTTTCTGAAATGTCTCACACTGTTTTTTGGGATCAACTGATAACAGTGGTGTTGTTCTTGCTTTTCCATGCCATTTATTGAACTATCATGAACAATTAGAACTTTTTGTTGGAGATTTCTTACTTTCTTGGGTGTCCACTTCATGAGGCTGGATTTATCCTGGCGACCTTGGCTGGTGCTTGAGGCCTGGATTTTCCTTTGGAGAACAGAGAGCTGCAAATCTGTAATAATCCCGTAGTAATATTCCTTGATGGAGTACTGTCTCTTGGAATTTCTTCTGTTTTTTCCTCAGGGGTAGAGGTGTTGCTGTGCTGTAGAGTGGGCCATTATTTACCCCAATGCGGATGCAGTGTCCTTCCAGTTAAGCACCTTGTTTTGGCTGAGGGAGTTGTGTTGTGCTGTGGGTTATTTCAAAGACCTTTGCATTGAATGTCGATTGAAACAGTGCTCCTAGGTTCTTTCTCATTGTTAGCAATCATCGGTAAAGTCGTCTTATTTTCATATCCAGTGTGCACTTCCACATTCACTTTCAGACAACGAAACTTCATTTCCATAACACCCATTCTCTGGAGCAGTTTGTCAAAGTCCTCAACTGAGGAAAATTGTATTTTGTTAAAATAAAATAAATCCAGTCTAATACAGGAACTCCAGAGGCTGGTTATATAAAGTAACTAAGAAAAAAAAGCAATAGAGAGCTGAGAAAAGAAAATGAGAAAAGAGAATAAGGCGAGACATCAGGAGA
This sequence comes from Valencia hispanica, assembly GCA_963556495.2. Lineage (NCBI taxonomy): Eukaryota > Metazoa > Chordata > Actinopteri > Cyprinodontiformes > Valenciidae > Valencia > Valencia hispanica. The sequence continues at coordinate 50,341,750 of OY747709.1, read as the reverse complement.
GGTCAGGAGAGGCTGCTCCTCCTTCAACAGCTAGCCAGAACTCTCAATGACTTTCGTGTTTATTGTGACTGAAAATATGTCAAAACAGCCAAATCTGCCTTACCTGTAAGTGAGAAAATAGGTAGCATCCTTATTTTAGCCAGCTGGCTAGCTGCATGGACAGAGCTGCATTTCTCCACACAGCTGGACAAAACAAAGTAATTCTTGTATTTCTCATTACTTTAAATGTGGGAGTAGTGTGACATGACATTTTGTATACTCTGATACCAGTAGCCTGCTCATGCCTTTGATGAATTGATAAAATAAAAATTCATAAATTTATGTGTGTGCTGTGAAGGACCAAAAATATTTAATTAGTCTTTTGTTACATATTTACAATTAGATAATCTTGGTAACATTTACAGAAAAGGCCTGTTTTACCCAAAAATCTAAGTTAAATCTCATGTATCTACCATGAATTGTTTCCTTTTTCTAGCATCTTTATGTATATTAGAGCATATTCAATAGCAGAGATCTACACACCCTGAAGATAAACCTTGTGCCCACTGACCATAACAGCTTTGCATGGATAGTGACATGCCTGGCGGACAGTGGAGTAAATCAGCCTGGCTCTGTGATTCTCCAGGAAAGGCAGTAAATGTGCTATGACAGTCACTTGAAGTGCACTCGGGTTCATCTGAAAACGTTAATGCATGTAGCTCTACCAAACACTCTCCTACTTTCTGTGATGAAAGTCTGAAACAACTGCGGTCCTGCATGGGGTGCTGTTTGTAGAGTTACAGAGTGATAAATTACCAGCAATAATTTGGATAATTCAGCCATTAGAGCAAAAAAAAAGGGAGTTGATTTTTCAAAGTCGTATTTGCATCCATGTTATTTTGCATTTATAGATGTCACAGTTACAAACTAAATAGTTGGCTAGCAAGCTAAATATTTAACTTTAGCTTACATGCAAAATATTTAGTTTGCACATTAATAATCTTTTCAAGTGCAGCTTGTTGGAAAAACATAAATGATGAAACAGATATGATAATAAATGGCAATGACATAGGCTAAAGAAGATAAATATTGACAAATTGCACCTATTCATAGATTTATCCAGAACTACATTATTTGAAATCCAGTTCATTGTCACTATGGATCCTTATTACCTCTCCAGAAATAAATAAAAAATAAAGAGTTTGTGAATTAATTACATGTGCAACTTAAGCAAGAAAATAAATTATTAAATACATTAGGAACCAAATGAGCTGTTAAATAAATACATTGCTGTTGTAATTGCGGACAAACTGATAAAATAAAAAAGTATGTAAATAAAGTTGTGATAAATTTGCTAAATGAACAAATGTTATAGCAAATATATTTACAAACAAATAGTTAACCAATGCTTCAACAAACACATACATTTGCAAAGAAATAAAAGAATACATACTGTAATAAATACATGAGTCAGCAAATAAATGTATATTAAAAGAATGTGATGGAGACCTGGCGCTCCATCACTACTTATTGTGATTAAGTTCTTAGAGGAATATTGCATGATTGGCAGATGTTGATGTAATAAACACACATATGAATTAATTGATCATTTTATTTACGTAGAAAATAAGGTTAAATGTTTGTTGTTGCAGAGGGGGACTGGCCATCCTGCCTGTGAAGAAAAACTTCAGTTAGTATGTGCACATGGTGACAAACATTGATACTTATATCTACTTATGCTGTGTTCTGAATGGGGTAAAATTGTATGTTCAGCAAGGTAATGGAATTGCTCACCTTTTGTTGTCTTCTTGGCAGGGGAGGAATGGTAAAGGAGGGAAGTAGCCCAATTGCCTGCTTAAGAGCTTTCGGAGCAAACCAAGTTAACAAGGAAGGGGGAAGTAGTTTTAATGTAATGAAATGTTTAAATGAATTATGCTGTATAGGCAGATTTATTGACTTATTTATAGTTATGTATATATGTAAATATTTATTCTTTGTTTTGTTTTGCAGGTTGTTGTTGTGGTATATAGAGGTGTTAGAGGTTTGGTATTTTAGTCCGACCTCAATGGGATGTCCCAGCTAATTACCTGTAGCAGGAGGGTATAAAAGCCTGAAATGCTCTTGGGAATGGGATAATGGTCAATGTCAGAAGTGCTAATAAAGAAGCCAGTCTTGGTTGAAATGTATCCAAGCCTCACGTCTCTTCATAAAACTGGGATGTCATCGGCGGCCTAATTGACAAGTGGGATCTTCTTTTTTTTCTAAAAAAAAAAAAAAAAATCATGACCAGAGGGGTAAAAAAAGCTGATTCCAATGGAGTGGAGGAAGAAAATGAACCCGGTGCTGCAGCTGGTCCAGGGGACAGACTGGATGAATTAGCTGGCATGGTCAAGTCATAAATTCAATCTCAAGCAGCGAGAGACCAAAAACTGGAAAAAGAATCGGCCCGCCAAGAACAAAGGTGGAAGAATATACAACACCAGTTCCAGCAGATCCAAGCCCAAGTAAGAGAAATGAGTGAAGAACATGAGCAGGACCAGACTGAACGTGAGAGGAATAATGAGACGGATGGTGAGGAGGAAGAGGATCCGCTTGAGTGCCCAAGTCTGGTTGGTCAACAGATTGTGCCGAGATGGGAACCTTCCACCCACAGAGACCCCAAGTTACTTCCACTCACGGCAGAAGAGGATATTGAGCCTTTTCTGACAACATTTGAGGATGGCTCAAGTCTGCCGTTGGCCCAGAGACGGGTGGGCTGTCAGACTGGTCCCTTTGCTCACTGGTAAAGCACGAAGTGCTTATGTTCACATGGACATTAGAGACTCTGAAATTTATGACACACGTGCACACATACACATCTGCAAATGAAGGTGCAGGGCTACAAATGGTTTCTGCATTTGAATAGCGAGATGCACTTCTTTTTTCTTTAGAAAACACCACAGCTCCCTCAAACATAATAATACAGGAAAAATAAGGTAATGATTTTGCAAAAGGATATATATATATTGAGTGTGAGCTTCTCTCCATTCACATTATGATGATCTTTTGACATTACATTCATATTTGTTCTACATAGTAGCCCCTGTAACTGTGAATGCAGTGTAAGGCAAATGTAGAGAGACTGCTGAAATTTAGGCCTCAGTATCCAGAAAATTATAGTTGCCCAATTTTCACTGCAAGGTGGCAGATTCCATCATCATCTACTCACCTTGATAAAATACTAAAACTTTGAGAACTACTTGAAATATTAGAGCTTGAGAACTTATTTCCAAACAGATAAAGCCAAGATGCAGAAGCGATGTGCAAAATCTGAGAAACCATTAATGAATTATCAATCATTGTGACTGCCTCTATAAAAGCAGGTGTTTTGGCACTTTGCTGATCTTAAATATACAGAGATGGGAGTTTGCAGCCAATCACCTTCTCAGCAGAGCGCACCACACGCTGCAGTCTCTGTTTGTCCTTGATGGTGGCGCCAGCATAACACACGGTGATGGAGGAGGTGAGGATGGACTCGATGATTGCAGTGTAGAACTGCATCATCATCCGTGTTGGCAGGTTGAATTTCTTCAGCTGCCTCTGGAAGTACATCCTGTGCTGGGCCTTCTTTATGACCGAGGTGATGGTGGGCTCCCACTTGAGGTCTTGGGTGATGGTGGTACCCAGGAAGCGGAATGAGTCCACAGTGGTGATGGGGGTGTCAGTCAGGACGATGGGGGGGAGTGGGGCTGTGTGCTTCCTAAAGTCCACAATAATCTCCACTGTCTTCTGGGCGTTCAGCACCAGGTTGTTGTGGCTGCACCAGGACACCAGACGTTCAGCCTCCATCCTGTAGGCAGACTCATCCCCGTCCGAGATTAGTCCAATAACGGTGGTGTCATCTGCAAACTTAATTAGTTTGACAGACTGGTGGTCGGAGGTGCAGCAGTTGGTGTACAGGGAGAAGAGCAGAGGAGAAAGAACACAGCCCTGAGGGGAGCCGGTGCTGATGGTCTGAGAGTCCGAGACATTCTTCCCCAGCCTCACATGCTGCTTCCTGTCCGTCAGGAAGTCAGTGATCCACCTGCAGATGGGATCAGGCACGTTCATCTGGGATAGCTTGCCTCGGAGAAGGTCTGGGAGGATGATGTTGAAGGCAGAGCTGAAGTCCACAAACAGGATCCTGGCGTAGGTTCCCGGGAAGTCCAGATGCTGCAGGATGAAGTGAAGAGCTATGTTGATGGCATCATCTACAGACCTGTTGGCTCTGTAGGCAAACTGCAGAGGGTCCAGGATGGGGGCCGTGAGGGTCTTGAGATAGGACAGAACCAGGCGCTTAAATGACTTCATGACCACAGATCTCAGAGCCACAGGTCTGTAGTCATTAAGTCCAGTGATCCTTGGCTTCTTGGGGACAGGGACTATGGTGGAGGTCTTGAAGCAGGCAGGCACATGACATGCCTGCAGTGAGAAGTTGAAAATGCCAGAGAACACTGGAGCCAGCTCATTTGCACAGTGTCTGGGAGTGGCAGGAGACACCCCGTCTGGGCCGGGAGCTTTTCTAGCATTTAGGCTCTTAAACTGTTTCCTCACATCTGCTTCATGAATATGAAGGGTTTTAGTTGGAGTTGATGTGGGTGAAGTCTTTGATGGTGTTAATTGATCTGTGGTGGGGGGATGAGTGTCCAAAGTGTCTCTATTGTTGGGACTGGTGGAGGTGTGAGGGCTGCTTGGTGGGTGGTCCAAACGGCACTAAAAGTCGTTGAGGGTGTTGGCCAACAGCAAGTCATCAGTGGAGTGGGAAGTTTTAGGCTTGAAGTTGGTAATGATCCTGAAACTTTTCCACACAGAGGCCAAGTCGTTCTCTGAGATCTGCTGCTGAATATTCTCAGAGTGCTGGTGTTTAGCAGTGTTCACTTCTTTTCTGAACCTGTACTTGGCCTCTCTGTAGCAGTCCCTGTCTCCGCTTCTGAATGCCTTTCTCTTTTCTAGCCACAGCTGTTTGAGTTTAGGAGTAAATCAGGGTTTGTCATTATTATAACTCACCCTGGTGCGTGATGGCACAATGTTGTCCTCGCAGAAGTGTATATAGGAGGTGACAGTATCCGTAAACTCATCCAAGCTCTTAGAAGCAGCCCTCATTGTGTCCCAGTCTGTAGTTACTAAACACGTGCGAAGCTCCTCCACAGCCTCGTTGCTCCACAGTTTTTTAGTCCTCACCACAGGTTTGGAGAGCTTCAGCCTCTGTCTGTACACGGGGATCAGATGGATAATCACGTGATCCGAAAGTCCGAGTGCAGCTCGGGGCACTGCGTGATAGGCCCCGCTTATCGTGCTGTAACAGTGATCCAGTGTCCTCTCCTCTCTAGTCGGGCATTTAATATATTGTTTATATTTGGGAAGTTCCTCTCTCAGATTGGCTTTATTAAAGTCTCCAAGAGCAATAATCAGAGAGTCCGGATAAATCCGCTCCATGTGCAGTATCTGCTCTGCGAGGGCGCACTGAGCTGCGCGCACGTCCGCGTCCGGCGGGATGTAAACAGCGGCCAGAATGAATGAAGCGAACTCCCGCGGAGAATAAAACGGGTTGCAGTTACTTAAAAGATATTCCAGAGAGGGAGAGCAGTGCTGAGCAATCACTGTCACATCTGTACACCAGCCACTATTAATGTAGAAGCAGACGCCTCCACCTGTAGTGTTACCGGAGAGAGTGGCCTGCCATCCAGCTGGAGCGCGCAGTCCGGGACGTCCTCACAGAGCCATGACTCCGTAAAACATAAGACACAAGATGAGGCAAAGTCTCTGTTCATGCTTCTCATCAGGGCCAGTTCGTGCATTTTATTCCGGAGTGAGCGTATGTTGGAGAGGAAGATCCCAGGTAGAGCAGTCCGAAGTCCGCGTCTCCTCAGACGCACGAGCGCGCCAGCTCGCTTTCCTCTCCTTCGGCGTCTCACTTTTCTGATCATAGTTTGTAGTAAATCCGCCGCAGATGCGACAGATACTGGAAATAAATCCACAGGCGTTGTAGTCCTGTAGTTTAGGAGCTCTTCTCTGGAGTAAGAATACCCAGAGGAGTGACCAGAAACACAAATTACGCACAAACACAAATTACGCACAAAAACAATACAGAAATAACGCACTGAAGTACCAGGGCATCCATTCGCGGCGCCATCAGGACAACTAGAAAAAGGCTGAACAACCATAGTTCTTACCAAGATGCTTCAAAGCTTGTTGATCAGATACATAATTTTTGAAGTTTTGAGATGTTTTCTAAAACCAAATTAAAGAACACCTTTTTTGCATTTTACCTTCAGAGACAAAAACTCAAACCTAAAAAAACAACCAGAAAAATAAATTTCAATTAGAAAATAATTTTAAAGCAGCAGTGATCAAAATAACATAAAAATGCAAAGTCGAAGCGCCTCTGCTTTAATTAATTACCGTCTCTGTGTGATTTATGGTTCATTTCAGAAGAGCCAACTTGATTTACACATGAATGTTTAATGTGTGCAACCGTGGGCCGCTCGTGGTGGGCTTCAAAGTTTCATCAGCAATCTGGTGATCATTCAACCAACTTCAAACTGTAATGTCCTGCCCCTCTTGCTTCCACTGTTTACTGATTGCCAATTGATGCCACTCGCCCGACTGCCTCCATGATCTCCTGCCCTGCACTCACTCAGTGCGAGATCGTCTATTGTCACCCATGTCTCAGCCTTTGAGCGTTTTCATGTCAGAGTCCATGATCATGTATCTGACCTGTTTTCTGCCTCATGACTGTCGGCTATTTCTGTCGGCTATTACCCTCAAGCCCTGCCCAAGGGCTTCGGTTTGTTTTTATAATTGCTCGGGAGAATAACCTAAAACCTAAGTGTGGCTTGAATATTACTGGGGACAGTTATTAAATATCCATATATATGTATTCATCCGTTTTACGTTTGATTACAATATACGCACTGTAGGGCATTGACAGGAGTTGAAAATCGTATCTTTATTCAATCAATATCCATCCATTTTCTTCCGCTTATCATGTCCACAAAACACATGTAGACCGGTTGGGCGAACTCCCACACACCCTCCAGGACCCTGCTGAGGGTGTAGAACTGGTCCAGTGTTCCACGGCCAGGACGAAAACCGCATTGTTCCTCCTGGATCCGAGGTTCGACTATCCGTCGCGACCCTTGCTATTCTCCGCAAACTGGAGTAAGGTCCAACTGACCATCCAGAATAAATCTGCTCTGAAAAGAAACTTCAAGAGTCTAGGCTGGGCCTTTTAAAGAGCAAAGGTGACAAAAAGTTAACACTACAGAGTAAGCACTGCTTGGTTGAAATTTAGTAAACATAGCCTCACACGAACACAATCTAAAGGTGCTGAAAAACGCAACATATTAACTGCTCAGCTGATTTTCTTTCTTTCCTGTCCTGACATCAACATAAATCTATCTTAACATGAAATTCAAAACACAAATCTGGTATTTTGCCTATCTATAATCCTTTTAATTATTATTTTTTCCTTTCACTTCTTGTTTCACCAGGCCTCTCGGCTTCAGCATCACTGGTTTCACTGGCCTGGATGATCGCATCCTACCAGAAGGTTCTACGAGACTCTCGTGACGACAAGCTGCCCATGTCGTACAAGGCTGTGATCGCCCAGATGCTGTGGCACTTCTTCACCATCGGGGCGAGGACCGTGGCTTTCGCCCTTTTTGCCTCCGTCTTCCAGCTCTACTTTGGCATATTCATCGTCAGCCACTGGTGCGTAAATTTTGATGAAACTGGGACTCGGCCACTCCCTTTAAGACAATCCCTTTTTTTGTTTGTGAGTTACAATACGGCGACTGTGATTTAGGTGGTAGGAGTTCGTCCCGTAACCGGTGGGTTGCTGGTTCGAACCCCCATTCCATCCGTCTCTGTCGTTCTGTCCTTGGGCAAGACACTTCACCCGGTAGCTCACCACCACCAGCATGTGAATGTGACTGAAAAAGCGCAATACAAATGCAGGCCATTTACCATTTAAAACAGGTTTACAAATGTTTGCCCATTCAGCTCTGCAGCTTTCCTTTTCTATGCTCCCAAAATCTGGAACAAACTTCCAGACAACTGCAAAGCTACTGAAACACTGAGTCCTTTTAAATAACAACTAAAAACTCATCTGTTTAGAGCTGCCTTTGAGTAATGTTTTCATGTATCATATGTTTTGTGTGTACTTCATGCTTTATTGCTGTTTTTACTTTATATGTTTTGTCTGTGTTCTACTGCTATTTTTATTTTTCCCGCTAATCATGTAAAGCACATAGAATTATCTTGTTGTTGAAAGTGTGCTATACAAATAAAATTGCCTTGCCTTGCCATTCTTATTTGCACAATAGCTCAAACTTAATCAGATTTTCAAGTCTTGCCACACATTTTCAGTAGCTCTAGGTCTGGACCTTGACTGGGCCATTCCACCATAGCTTTGGCTGTATGTATAGAGTGGTTGTCTTTTGCAGCCTCAAACAGGTTTATTACCTACATATTTAGCTCCATGCACCTTCTCATCATCACTTACTAGCTTCCTTGTCACTGCTGAATAAAAGCATGCACACAGCACAATGTGTCCACCTTGTTTAAATGTGAGGATGGTAATTTCCGGCTGGCAGGCAGTGACTAAACGTTTTAGAAATCTTGTCTGACCAGACAACCTTCTTCCACATGTTTTGCTGTGTCACCTACATGCCTGGCAGCAAAATGCAGAAGGCACTTTTTATGACTTTCTTTCAACAAGGACTTATTCTTACCACCCTTCCAAAAATCTGTGAGATATCAAAACGTATTGTTTTAGAATCTAACTCTGCTTTAAACTTCTCCACAACTTCCTCCCCAGACCTGTTTCTATGCAGACAAACCAGGATTAGTTTGAAGGATTATCAGTCCTGGTTAAATTACTGCCTGTAACTTTACCTATGTTACTGTTTTAGGTGCGTGATGACCTTCTGGATTATCCAAGGTGAGACTGACTTCTGCATGTCCAAGTGGGAAGAAATCATCTACAACATGGTCGTAGGAATCATCTACATCTTTTGCTGGTTCAACGTCAAGGAAGGGCCCAGTCGCTTCCGTATGGCTTTGTATTATTCCGTGACACTGGCTGAGAATGTGGCGCTGACCGCTGCCTGGTATACTTATCGTGGCCCCCAAACTAGTGACTCATCTGCCCTGGTAGTGGTGTGCCTGGTGGCCTGCAGCTTTGCCCTGGGAACCTTCTTTATGTTGGTGTACTACTGCTGGCTACACCCAGACGGGCCTGTTCTGGGTTCCCAGTGGGGAGGATGTGTAGATGAAGGTGTTGTAGGAACAGGGGGGATGGTGGGAGTTATTGACGCTTGCCTTACTCCCTCCCAAGGGTCCCAAACAGATATGGTCATAACCAGTCCTCCACGGACTTTACCCAGGACTAAAGATAAAGACACAGGGGAGCCAGTTCCTGGGGAACGAGACAGAGACAAGGACAGCTGCCTACCTGTCTTCCAGGTACGGCCCTCCCCTTCCTCCTCTCCTGCTCTGCTTCACAGGACCTCCTCCACATCCCGTGCACTGGAGGGTCCTGTAATCAGAATTGACCTCCCAAGAAAGCGATACCCAGCCTGGGACGCACACTTTATCGACCGGCGCCTCCGCAAGACCATCCTGCTTCTGGAGACCACCTCGGCCATCAGTCCACGGATACAATACAGGAGCAGCTTGATGGGCAGCAAAGAGGTGTTAGAATATGAGACAACTGTTTAAGCCAACAGGGGCTTTTAAACTATAAAGTGCAATCTGGGTCCAAGGCGCAGCCCAGAGTCAGTCTTCAACCCAGGAATATCTGTGCCGGGAGTGAAATGAAGACAGATGGTCGGGTGACTCTCATTAAGAAAAGAGGTTGTCAAACCGTGATTGTGAAATGTGAACCTCAATGTGGGACCAAAGCTGTTGAAGAACATATAGCAAGAATCACCTGTGGGGAGTTAATGGACCAACACTGAACCAGGATTGTCTCTGTTATATTTTCTAACACTTCAAACAAGAAGAACTTAATCTTACGCCTGGGACCAGTAAGTGTTAGATTTTGTTTTAACCTGGGTGGTCAGGACAACAAGTAAAAGGACACCAGAGAAATTGAGCTTGAGATAATAAAAAAAAAAACAGTCTGCCACATGAACTTGAGCCTCAGGCCATAGATACAGAATATAAATGTATGACATGTTGAACAAACAGACTGTCAGTGTGTTCACGGGACATGCAATCATTTTGGGTTTGGGAAAAATACATATATCAACAGGCTATGCGATTTGGCATTCACAGATGCTGAGTCATTGTCTACAACCAAATTCATTCCAGGTTTAGCCAAGATAAGCAAACATCTCTTACCTCCAAATTACCAATCACTTTCTTTTGCATGCTTCAGAGAATTACAGTCACTTGCAAGAATACACAGAGACGAGTCAGACAATTTATTGCAAGGGTCGCTTCGTTCTTTGCATCCCATCAAGTCCCCAAAAGGTTGCATGTGCCTCACAAATCTTTGGTAATTGTCCTCCTTAAACATTTCGTCAGTGGCGTCTAAAGGAGAAAAGCTGCTTGAATACCCAGCAGAGCCTTGGCTTTCGTCTGATAAAGGATTGTAACGGGGCGTAAAATCAGATGGTTCATGAAACGCAGGCCTGCAACACGACTGATACCAATTCACCCATCCATTTGTGCCACAACTGCAGCCATAGCACAAGTCTCGCTGTTTACATCCTAGCTGCACTGTCGACCCTCAAGGCAACAGACTTGCTTGGAAAGCTCAACGAGGATCTGATGAGTGGATGTACGTGAGCGGCTTCTCCAACGGCTACCAATGTATGGCATGCTGTAAATCGCCAGAAACAGGTCTGTGATGTACAGTTGAATAAATGCAGATGTCCACTACTGTATAAGATGTTAAAATAAGCTGTAGTTAGGTGATGAATGCCTTTTTTGATTAAGAAAGCTTCATTTACTCGTAAGAGTCTAAATGTTGTCCAAAGTGGTTCACCTTTTTCTATAAATCATAATATGTAGGATATGGAAGATATCATGATCTATTTCAGTATACTATGAACTGATTTTTAAAGGTTTGGTTTTGAGGGCAAAAATAATAAAAAGAAATATAGCACTTGTTTAAAGTTAACCGTCAAAGACAAAGAGTACAGAGTTTTTGCAAACTAGGTAGTTGCAATAGTTGATGTCTTTTGTAACAAAAAGGATATACTCGCCGCAACCGTCTAAGTTCTTTTGTTGGGTTTTAGTTTGGTTTCTTTGGAGGGTCATCATGTTTGAGATTAAGGTTATTTCTCCCCCTTCTGGCCGAGAGAGCTGTAACAACTCTGGGTGCTTAGAGTATTTTTCATTGATGGACATAGTCACTCTGTACGTTTACATGCAGTAAGAGAAAACCAAATTATTGCCTTAGTCTGACTGAATTCTGACTTTTGAGATACATGTATAAACCTTAGTCCAGCTGAAATTGAACCGAACTGGCCAACTCTTAATGGAGCTAGTACACCCAGATAATGCAGTTTGAAATGGAATTTCTTTGAATGTATACCACATCCCAGATTAGTCAAGCTATTCCCAAGAAGGGACGAGACAGCGGAGGAGGGAACAACAACACCAGTACGACAACAACACAGCAGTAATAATGCGTGTAACAGAATCGAACAGTGCAGTTCGTACAAAATCTACCGTGCTGCAGCGTTGTTGTTGTCCATTTCTTGTCTTATTGTGAATCCTGCTTTTACTTCATCTTCTTCACTTCCGCCAGCATTTGGTTACTATCTGTGTGATGCTATAGGACAACCAGAAGGATGCCAACACGAAGGGCACGTGTCACCACCTAGCGTTGTGGAGTCAAATGCACTTCATTCAATAATTCTATTTCCTGAGTGATATGTATACTGGGTTAAAGGCTCCCATTCTGGTTCAGGTATTAGCTCGATTATTACCAAAAGCTCGATTTAGATGTGCATGTAAATGTACTGACTGAATCAAGAAGTTTTACACCAATTAAGAAAGTTTCTAAAAGTGAAACAGCGTGATGGGTGGTTCTGGTTCCAATAATTTTCAATTTACATCTTCTTTATGGTCTCCTATTTGTGGTCCTCAATAAAGTCGAAATTAAGACTCTGAGATAGGAATTGCTGTCAGGTTTTAATATGTCCATTAAGGTTCTAAAAATGTTTAAAAAATTCCACCAAATTTAACCAACAGGTGATCCCATTTAGTATTTACAGTCTGTGATTGGCGTCATATGTAGGACTGTGTGTTTTGTTTTCTTTTTGACGTTTAGAAATGTTTCCTAGATGCGTTCTAGGTTGCAAAAGCCTCCTTTGTCACTATTAGTCATGGAGTAGTATGGGATTTAATTGCTTTTATTTAAAGATACAAACTCAACAATTGTTCCTTTGATGCAAAAACTATATTTTTACATGACTATATTTACTGTTATAATAATGTTTTCCTTGATTCGACTCATAAAACCATGAACCAGATCTTTACCCTAGCAGAGTATCTTGGTGGGTCTTAGGACCTTGGTTGTCTGGTCCATATGCGTTTTGTTGCTCTGAAGAACGATTATGAAGTATTTCGTGAGGGTGGTGCAGGAGTATGACGTGTATGGTTTTTTTTTGTTAAGAGCTATCTGGTCTTTTTATACCACAACCAACACTATGTCTTGACACCAGTCTTAACCCCATTCTCTTTGGAAGTTTCTCATGCACATACCACTGGAAGGACACTCCAGTGCAGACCTAGAAGCACCAAGAAGATTGGAAATATTTCCCAAAAAAACAAATTTGTCCTTTTTTCAGTCAGCACAGCAACAAGTGGGGGAGAGGTAGCACTGCATCTCATTCATACAGATGGAGAAAATATTTGGCACTTCAGTGCTTTCTGTGGCAGCCGAGTAAAAGGACCTGTTTTATGGCCATTTAAAAACCCATGTATACCTTGATACTAGTTATCGGCCCATGCCTAACCTATGGGGTGCCTTTTGTAAGGTTAAACAGCCAAAAATGATACAACAATAATTTTCAAACTTAACATTTAATTTAGAACAAAATATTTAGCTAGCAAGCTAAACTGGCTAGCTGAATATATATCTATGAACTGAATATTTAACTCAGAGCTAAATATTTTGTTAATATGCTAATTCAATTGCCGAGAACCAGAAGTGGATTATCAAAAAAAAAGTTGTGTCCCGCAAACCTCTATATAACCTCCTGCTACTGGTATAGTCACTGTTGCTGTAAATCCATCAGGAAACGTCTGTATTACCATTAAAACAGCACAACCTACGCTTTGAACTCAAATGATGGACATGTCAGTACGAAAATAAACAATGATAAAGAGGTGACATTCAAGGCGTATTCACACCGGCCTTGTTTAGTTTGCTTAAAACGAACTGAAATTCGTTTCCTCCTTTGGTCCGGACCTTTTGGGACAGTGTGAACACAACCCAGCGAACTCTGGCACGCACCAAACAAGCAAACTGAGACCCAGCGGTTCCCAACAAACCCTGGTGAGGAGCAAATCAGGTGTGAAAGCGACCAAACTTTATCCCAAGCAGAAAACAAAAACATCTACCTTTTTAGTCTCAGCTGGTACCTGTCTTTGTGGCACATTGTGAGAAGTAATTGTTTTTTTTTTGTTTTTTTTGAGTGTGCAATCTTATTCATTCAGTTTATTCATATTCTATTCATATTTATGATGCTACGTTAATTCTACACAATCCATCTACCTGCATCCTTTTGTACACCTCATATTGCATCAAACGATCTTGACGCTCAAACATTTCTGTAATGATCTGTAGCTGCATCAGAGGTTGCGCCAAAATCTTTTGTTGTCAGGTTACTGGTGAACTCAATAATCATATCGACTGCAAATGAAAATAAGAAGTAACACGAAGGAATTACAGGAGCTGATTTAGACTTGTGACTACATTATGACAAAGCACCGCTGTAAGCCGCCGCTGCAAGACGTAAGGACACGACGCAGCGGTCGCAAAAGCACCCTGCTTCTGTAAACAAATGCGCGAGTTGTACAGAGTTTTTAATGCCGGAATTTGAGGAGTTACAAGCCTAATCTAAGAAAATGGTTCTTGCTTGTGTAGCAAAGAGTTGTGAAAACAAGCCGAAGACATACAGCAACACGATGTTTCACAGAATTGTGTTTGTTTACAGAAGCAGGGTGGCTTTAGGGACGGCTGTGTCATGCTTGCACCAAGTGGTCAGGGGTGTGAATACTAATCTGTCAAAATGACCGACACCTGTCAGATTTTTCCGTCACCGTTTAAAAAAAATCGATCAGATACAGAAAATATTCGGTTAACACGACCCTTGTATATTAACCATAAAGCCAGAAAGATAATAAGAACAGCACTGTCCATTGTTTATGTTTACCTATTTTCACATGGCTTCCTGGTTCGTTTAACTGTCCAATGGCTGAAAGACCTTAGCACATGTGTCTTTTTGCTGAGAGACTCTGGTCCTGTTGCAATAATTTGCGGTGTGAATAGGAACCTCAACAGAAGAAAAACAAAAGCATTTGGTCCGGACCAAAGCAAGGGAAGTAATAGACCTTCCTGGTGTGAATACACCCTCAATCACACCAGCAGTTTCTATAGAGGTTCGCAAGACCCAGCTTTTATTTTGGTAGTCCATTTCTGCTTATCTGCAAGTAAAGTTGCGTATTAGCTAAATATTTCGCTCTGAGCTAAATGTTTAGTTCGAAGCTAAATGTTTAGCTAGCCAGTTTAGCTTGTTAGCTATGTGTTTGGCATTAAACTAAATATTTAGCTAGCCATTATAGCTTGCAAGCTCAATATTTAATTTATAAACCAAATATTTAGCTTGAACCTGTGACATTTATAAATAAATGAATAACATGGATGCAAATATGACTTTGAAAAATTAACCCCATTTATTTATCTTATGACAGGCTAAATAACCCAAATTAGAGCTGTTAACTTTTGACTGTAACTTTACAAATGGCAACCCATACTAATGCAACAATCATCAGTGAAAACCCAGTTCAGAGCCAATTCTTTTGATTCCAAGCATTTTTTTCTTTTGGGGGGGGGGGGGGGGCAGTACAAAAGTCAGTTAGTGAATAAACAATGGCTATAGCTCTTTCTAGCAATTTTGTGAGTGAAGAGGGAGGCATCAGAGAAGATGGACGGACAATTACAATTCGTCTCTTTCTGTCCTCGTTTTTCATCTTTGCCAATTCAAAACCGCAGGTATTGGAGGTAAATTGCTCGTTGTTGATCCATTCAATACTCAAGAGCTTTATCATCAGCCTTTTTCTATGTTAGTTTAACTCAAAGGCTTCACGAAGATGGAGATGGATCCTCAAACATTCACATTTGTGTTTAAACTAATTACCGAAGTTACTAAAACCTTGGTTGGAAAACATTTGATTGTTAAAAGCAGACTGGCCCTCAAGCTTTTGCTAACTAGGATGCAGCTTAAAAGTTCAAAGTTTAGCAGCACCACTAACTGGGTGTGGCCAAATGTCACTATCAGTCAGAAGCTGAAAGATATTGACTGGTCAGCAACAGCTTTAAAGTAAACTCTATCCAGGTTCATCTTAAACAAGCAATTTCTCCCTAGCAGCCTCTCTCTGAACCTAGACTGTGTTTATTTTCTGAAGGCTATAGGGGAAGTTTCCATATTTAAGTTGGTCTGACTTGATAAAAAGTGGTGGTCCCTTTTTGACTGTTTAAGAAAAAAACTAAACCAATGTGTGTTGGTGTAGATTCTTAGTCATCCAGGACATGATATTCTTGAGAGTTTCACCGTTAACGACTCTTACATCACCAAGATTGCTAAGTGCTTGAAGCTTACGCAACCCTGATAGCCTTGTTACATATAATGATAGCCCCATTAGTGAGCCTCAACCTTAGATTTATAAATCTGATACTCCCAATCCAGTTTTCAGAACTGAAAAACCTCTCGGATGAAAGACAAAACGTATTTAAGACAAGAAAAGTCCAGTTGCCTTCTTTAAACTCCCAAGACTACACCAATGTGGTGATGTATGTAAAGTAGTAACATTTACTCCCAGCTGGGGGTTTTCTTATACACATACTGCCCTTGTGCTTGCCATCAGTTAAACTGGGTTTTCTCAGCTTTGTCGATGTTGCAGCTCTGTAAGGATGTAGAAGATCTCAATGTTTGAGGGAGTTCCCAACCCATGGCTGCTTGATACAGGTACCAGGGAACATTGTAATGCAGCTACGAAGTTGCTTAATATCTTAGATGACAATAAGAGAAGATAAACGTTGAAGATACTCAAAAAAGACCCAAACGCTGGTACAATGTGACCCTCAGAGCATCTTCTGCTCTTGCTTTATAATGTCCTCATCATAGATACACTTCTCCCTGGTCTGGTCTCCCATTGGGGACAGGAGGGACCTGGATCACCACTGGGGGCTACTTTAACAGTGTCCTGTTGAGGATATGTTCCCTGAGTTTTTCCCTGCTTTTTCTTTTCTGTTGAGTTTGCTGTTTGTTGCTGCACACTCTACTGTTTCCTGATGTCTTCGAGGGATTGCCCCAAATGATTTCATTAAGTGTTACTCGGAACATAAAGAACAACTTGTCTGTATTATTAAAAGCCAGGAGGATAGAGGTGCTAATTCTTAGATAATGCCCTCCACTCTTATTGGCTCTCTGGTAAAGATATGTAAAAAGAAAAAGGTCTTAACATTTCATTGAAACTGCATAATTTCACTCTAGGTCTTTGCACTCAGTCTTCTCCTTTAACATTTCAGAAGGCTGAAGCATGCAGAGAGAGGGAGCTTTAACTGCTTCTCTTTGAATAGTCCTCAACGACCAGTAAGCATGTTGATAGTAGGGGTGTAACGGTACATGCATTCGTATTGGGATTTTCTGGCACAGCCCTGTCAGTTCGGTACTTACATGTACCGAAGGAATCCAGCTGTTTTCTACCTGAACACATGCAGAATGTTTATGTGAGAAACTCGGAGAGCAGTGCAACATTCCGCAGCGCAACTTCAAAAAGTGACACCAAAACAAAACAGAAAGGATTCCCAGCTATCACTAAACTCTGCCATTTGGGAAAATTACTGATTTCTTATGAAGCAATTCATAACACAATAAGGTCCATAACACGCTCTGCACTGAACTGAATGACTCACCTGAAACAATGTCAAGCTGAATGTAAACATCACTGATACTAGAGAAAAACCAGCTGATGTCTACATGGCTACCAGTAGCATCCAATCAGCCCAAACACCTTATTTTGTGTAAAACGCATCTGGTGGAATATTATTTAAGCATTTCTAAACATTAACACTGACTGTTTCCAAGTGGTTATATTGCTTTCAACTCTTTCTTCGTCTGCTTGTACTACTTTATTTATTTAAAAAATATTCAGTTCAATTCAGTTTATTTATATAGCACCATTTCACAACACATGTTATCTCAAGGCACTTATAAGTTATTTCAATTCAATCATACATACATTTCAGTCAGTTTAAAAGTGTTCTATCTGAGGAAACCCAGCAGATTGCATTGAGTCATTTCCTTGCAGCATTCACTCCTCTTGGACAAAAATGTAGCAACAGTAGACAGTCGTCTGCGTTGTGTTGTTGACTTCACAGCAATCCCTCATACTGAGCAAGCATGTAGCAATAGTGGAAAGGAGAAATTCCCCTAGGAAGAAACCTCAACCATAACCAGAACCTGGGTCAGTACGAGCGGACATCTGCCACGACCGACTGGGGAGTTGAGAAGGCAGAGCAGATACAATATAATATCCAATCAAATCTCCAGTCAGTTCTACATTTTCAACTTTTTACATTTATAGAACATAACAAAATCAAAATAATTTCAGGAATCGAAAGGAAGGAATTCATGAAACAAAGGGTTTTTTCTACTGCTGGTCAAAGTAAAAAAAAAATGCACATTTGTATTTATTTTTCTTAATGAAATGTACAAAAAATGTGCAGAACCATGAGTTTGAAACCCTAAATACTTACAGAACTGTGATTTTTGTGTACCGTTACACCCCTGGTAGATAGCATCTAGTGATGGTTATGAAGACTTGACGACCCCTTATGTATTTATGTTCCTTACCATCTTCCTGACTGTGTGGGGCCTTGTTTGTGGTAGTTCCAGTTGTTGAGTGGGGTGAGATGCTATTTTGTAGTATCCATTTCCTGACTTGCATGTTTTTCCATCCTTCCTATTTTGAAGACTGGCAATGAGAAATCAGCCTAAGTTGTATGTCATATTTATACCACCAAAACACAGAATACCATTAACTTGTAATAGACAAATTGGTAAACTTCAAAAATATTCTTTTATAGAGATTTTAGGGTGCCAACAGATTTGAAAAAAAAAAAAAAACTTTCTTCTTTTATTTTATTTTTGTTTTTAGAATAATTCTTATTATATTTATTTACATTGTAGAATACGGAGGCGTATTGCATTCACTAAAAAAGCTTTGTTTTTCTGAATTAACGAAATAATTTAAGATGTGTTTTTTGAATTAATAACATAGAAGTAATAATAATAAAAAAACAAATAAAATACTTCTGGCGTGTTTCTACAAGATGATGTTCTATGCCCGTAGGCATTATGAACTGAGTTGCCGTTTGGAAAGTTACACAGTCAAAAATGGACAACAATAGTTTGGGTTATTTACCCTGTCATGAGGGAAAATCAAATTAGGGTTCGTTTTTCAAAGTCATAGATGTGTCCATGTTATTTATTCATTTAAAAATGTCAGTTTCAAACTAAATATTTAGTTAGTAAGCTAAATTGGCTAGCTACATATGCAGCTTTGAACAAAATATTTAACGCAAAGCTCAATATTTATTTAATACGCAAATTCACTTGTGGATAAGCTGAAGTGATTATCAAAACAAAAGTGGGCTCTTGTGAACCTCTATACAAACTCTTGTCACTGTAACTGTTGCTATAATTCGGCAGTTCGGACTGGTGTAATTCGGTAAATATCTGTATTGCTGTTAAAAAAAGCTCATCCTACGTTTTAAGCATAAATGTTCAATTCAACCGGCAAAAGGACAGGTAGACAATCCATCGCAGGGCAATGCAAAGGAGCTTAATTCACTTTTACTGTGTTTTGGGATTGAGAAACTGGGAAACACTCTTTTCTCTAAACCATGTAGATAGGATTATTATTAGTTTGTCGACTTTGCGGAGACACCTGAAAAATTTGCTCCTGTTCATTCATCTTGTTAATTCAGAGAAACTGAGCTTTTAATTTTTTTTTCTCACGTGAATGCATTAATCTTCCATATTAGGTTCATATTTATTAGGTGTGGATTTTTCTCCTCACTGAATAAATGTTCTCACATTAAAAGGTTGGATTTCTCTAAACATGTCTGTATGAGATTAGATTAGTGCAATTAAATATTTATTTTGAAAACTTTTGACACATCGCTACCAGGGGTCTCTGATAAGTGGGAATTGTTTAATGAAGATTAAACCAGGAGTGGGGTAGAACATATTAAGGAGGGCAAAGAAAAGCAGATGACAGCTGCTAGTAACTCAGTTTGATGATGTAGACAGCATCCTACCTGAACTCATGGACCTTAGTCCACCGGTGACATAAGCAGAGATGTTAATGGTGCTGAAAACAATGACTTTTTGTTACAAATGATTATGACATGTTTAACGTGATAGGCTGACGTACGGCCGATGCATACATGAACCATCCCAGTCACGGGCCAAGGTACACTTTGCTTTCTTTGATTGGGTGATGCAGAAGTTTTTCTGTCATTAAGCTAAGATAACAGTTGATAGTAATGTGCTGATTATATATTGACTTGAACAAAAACATTTTTAAATGTTGACGAGTTCAAAAACTCAAATCATCTTTTGTTAATGCAAGGAGTTTACGTTGATTTATTTTTGTATTTGTTTTATATCTATTTACCTATTGTTTACTAACTTGGTGGCCATGTCTTTGGTATGACTCTTTTATTAAGATGTAAAATAAGAAAATAGAGGTTTTTTTGTTTTGTTTTTTACTCATTCTATATTTCTGTAAATATCAGAGTGATACTATTCTAGGATGTGCGTGTACCAGTATGTGTGCTTTGGTATGTAAGTATGTTGTGTATGTAAAGTATGTGTGTACCGTAAGGATGTACTCTCAGTTTCCTCTTCTACTTTGTTTTTGATAATGCCGCTTAAACATCCTTTGAGTGAGTAAGCAGAAAAATAAACCTGTGGTGAAAATTATCTATGATGATGTTTAAAAAAAAAAGAAAAACAAAGAACTCAACAAGATGTGCTGATTACTGTAGGTGGGAAAAATACTGTAGTAAACATGGCTCAACAGCCATCAGAATAAACTCAACAGGTCTGTGTCTGTGTCTTCTTTGATGCATGCCATTTGGAAGCAAGGAAATTATTTTACTTCTATTTCATTTGCAATTTAACGGTCTAATTTTAGTTTCTGAAGGTGAATGCTTTTGTATTTGTGCAATGCACCACATTATGAAGAATCATAGGTGGTCAGGGTTATGAAGAACTTATTCTTGTAGTGCAGATCCTATGCAAGAATCATATGCAATCAGACCCGGTGACAGAGAACATTAGCTGGGAGGCCTGTGGCTTATTCTGGAGGGGTTAGTAAAAATTATTTCTATTTAGCCTCTGCGTTTTTAAATCTTGCTGGCAGTGCGTTACATACTTCTGGGTCAAATCTGCCTTTTTTATCAACACCCTTTCCGTGTACATATACATTAGCGATCATTGGAAAGCTAAAAATGTTGTTATTCCAATGATGTACGCCAATCAAGGATACAATCGTAAATGTAGACACACTAAACACTTTTGTCACACCCCTCAGAAGGCAAGGTAATGTGCATCTCAGTTCGAAGCCACATTTCATTGACAGAATCAAACCATCCTCAAGGGTCCAATAATGTCCTCCAGCAAAATAGCTAGTCCACAACAAGTCTTCAATTCAAAATCCATCATAATCTGCTGCTCAAAACCTTGATAATCCCATGTGTATTTCTCACAAAAAAGTTTTTCATACCTACCGTTAGCATGCTCATATTAGCCTAAAAATAACACAGCAACACCCTTCTTCTTCTTTGTGATGTTTATTGGTTGTTGGCAAACAACAAATTGGTGCATTACCGCCACTGACTGCTATGTAGTGTTGACCAGAACGTTATTCATGGTTGCACTTGTCTCTGTTAGCCTGGTGATGCATTAGCATCGTCACTGCTTTATTTAGCCAAACTCTAATGTCCATTTTGGCATGCAACTGTGGGTGTTTCTCAATGCCAAGGAACCTCGCCATGATGCCTTGGTCCCGCCCCGGTTGCCTAGGAGATACGTCATCAGAGACCGCCAAGGCATGTTCCAATGTTCATGTGCTACCGAGGCGTCTGTCCTTCGTTTGTCTGCCGTTTAGCTAACTGACCAAGGATACATGGGAGGTTCCTTGATGCCTTCCCTCGGGCAAAAATTTCCCAGAATACAGCACGGCATTTTCGGAAGCGAGTTTCCTATTTAAATGTAAGTCAAGTAATTGTAGCTATCGGAAAATGTTTTTTAGATCCAAAGCAGTTATCTATGGTTGGTTAGTTGCTTAGTTGTTGCAGCTTCTGTTGTTAGCAGGTACTAACTCGCTTTCACATTTGATTTAACCAACATATAAACAATTAAAAAAGTAAAACTCTGTTATACATCTATATTAAAACTTATACGTATAAAATATAATGATGGGCGGGACGTAAACAGAGCGCGTAAGCAAAAGGCGGGCCCTGGGCAGCCGCGGTCACGTGATGTAAGTATGTTCCATTTAACCGTTTTCTTTGACCAAGGAAGGACAGTGTCGCCTCGCCTACCAAGGCATTGCCTTGGTGTGGAGATCTTCATAACCATGGAGGGTACTTCGAAAAAAGTGAAAAAGACGACAGAATATTATTCTAAATGCAGCAAGAATGGCTGAGGGGGGGTATATTGCTATTTGAGTAGAAGTATAAGTAGTAGAAGAAATGATTAACAAAAATACAATTTCATTGAAATTGTGGTGACATTTAAAATAATTGTTGAGTAATGCATGTGCTTGCACCTCAAAAAAAGTAACTAGAGTAGTACAGTGAATTTGGAATATTTTCATGGTAATAAACTGAAACCCATTGACAGTCACATGTGAAGCCCATGGGATAACGTGTAAATTACATGTGAAACATGTTATTTTCCACATAAAATCTATATGTGAAAAGAATGCGTGCTAGCTAAAATTGACATTAGAGCTTGGAAAAATAAAAACAAGAGCAAAGCAAGCACAAGCAGCTTGCAAAGCAGCCAATCCGGTTGCCCTATTCATTTTCCTTGGCGCTGATTGGCTGTACCCCCACGAGCGGAGATAGGGAAAACTGTACACATTAGCTTCCACGGTTGAAAACCAAAATGTTTCCCACTGTGCGGTTTTAATGCCTATGAAGAAATATTTGGTGTTTTATTTATTACTATTAAAATAGCCAGTTATATTAGAGGGGGGTGTATTTTTTGCAGATTTTGTGTTCCCTAAACCCAGTGAATAACACGGGTCCAGTGTATTTTGATCAACTGTGACTATTTTATTCTAAGTAGCCTTAAATTTCTTGAAGTTCTCATTCTTACAGACCGGGGCAACACCAGCGTTACTGCTGTCAAAGCCCCAATCTGTCTCGTCATCGATGACCCATCCTACCATCACTTGTAGATAAAACACCAACATGCTTGACCTGGCTAAGCATTATTCATTAAATCTAATGAACTAAACAAAAATATTTGTCCCTTTTCTCAAAATTAAAGCAAAGTTCTACATGGGAAGATAAAAGATTGTCCTAAGTTAGATGAGTGTTACATGCCCCTGTAGGCCTTTATTGATGTTTAGTGGTTAAACCACTCTGGACACATCAGGTCCTTGCAGAGTTCAATTTGAAGCAGGACTCCTGGTATTTACCTTTGCTCAAACATACAGGTAAGAAAAACTAAAAAGCCCAGAAGATAACGGTCCCATCTCAGCTTCTAGTTGCCTGGGTAACCGAATGATCATTGAGCAGTTAGCTCACCAGATACCAAAGAGCGGTTGCCTTGACCTTAGACGTGTGCATGGATGTGATCTTGCCACAGATTCTCGATTGGATTTAGATCTGGACTTTGACTGGGCCATTCTAACACATGGATATGTTTTGCTTTAAACCATTCCATTGTTGCCCTGGCTTTATGTTTACGGTCGTTGTCCTGCTGGAAGGTGAACCTTCGCCCCAGTCTCAAGTCTTTTGCAGGCTCCAAGAGGTTTTCTTCCAAGATTGCCCTGTATTTGGCTCCATCCATCTTCCCATCAACTCTGACCAGCTTCCCTGTCCCTGCTGAAGAGAAGCACCCCCAGAACATGATGCTGCCATCACCATATTTGACAGTGGGGATGGTGTGTTCAGAGTGATGTGCAGTGTTAGTTTTCCGCCACACATAGCGTTTTGCATTTTGGTCTCATCTGACCAGAGCACCTTCTTCCACATGTTTGCTGTTTCCCCCACATGGCTTGTGGCAAACTGCAAACGGGACTTCTTATGGTTTTCTTTTAACAATGGCTTTCTTCTTGCCACTCTTCCATAAAGGCCAACTTTGTGCAGTGCACGACTAATAGTTGTCCTATGGACAGATTCCCCCACCTGAGCTGAAGATCTCTGCAGCTCCTCCAGAGTCACCATGGGCCTCTTGGCTGCATTTCTGATCAGCGCTCTCGTTGTTCGGCCTGTGAGTTTAGGTGGACGGCCTTGTCTTGGTAGGTTTACAGTTGTGCCATACTCCTTCCATTTCTGAATGATCGCTTGAACAGCGCTCCGTGGGATGTTCAAGGCTTGGGAAATCTTTTTGTAGCCTAAGCCTGCTTTAAATTTCTCAGTAACTTTATCCCTGACCTGTCTGGTGTGTTCTTTGGACTTCATGGTGTTGTTGCTCCCAACATTCTCTTAGACGACCTCTGAGGCCGTCACAGGGCAGCTGTATTTGTACTGACATTAGATTACACGCAGGTGCACTCTATTTAGTCATTAGCACTCATCAGACAATGTCTATGGGCAACTGACTGCACTCAGACCAAAGGGGGCTGAATAATTATGCACACCCCACTTTTCAGTTATTTATTTGTAAAAAATGTTTGGAATCACGTATAATTTTCGTTCCACTTCTCACGTGTACACCACTTTGTTTTGGTCTTTCACGTGGAATTCCAATAAAATTGATTCACGTTTGTGGCTGTAATGTGACAAAATGTGGAAAAGTTCAAGGGGGCCGAATACTTTTGCAAGCCACTGTACTTGTAGTATGCTGAGGGTATCTGTGTGAGGCTCCTTCAGCGTTACCATAGAGCAGAATTTCCTCTCCTTCACTTTTCCCTACACCGTCCACCCATAAGTTCACCTTCATCGCTTCACTGCCCTCTTTTGGCCAAACTTGTTTACTGAAATCCCACCCTCACACATGGTTTCCATGAGGCGTGAATCTAAAGAAAGTCACGTCACACTTTAACCCTGCGCTCTTCCAAATGCTGCCATAACCACTAATTAGAAATGCTTTTTTTTTTACTCAATCTTATTTTGCTCACTGGGAAATAATAGTAGAATAACTGTACTCTTGAGAGATTTTTTAAAATCCTACATACAGGTAAATATGTATTTATGTAATCTGCACCTTTAATCCCCTCTTTAGCTGCTGGCAGCAAATGTTTAAAGATTTAAATTCAAATTCAAAAATACTTTATTGATCCCAGAGGGAAATTAATTGTTTTTTTAGCTCATATAATTAATTCTTTAAGGAGTTGTTGTAGATGATGATGGCTGTGGGCAGGAAGGATTTCCTGTAGCGGTCTGTATTGCAGCAAAACTGAAGAAGCCTCCGACTGAAGATGCTCTGTTGTTGTATGACAGTCTCATGAAGAGGATGCTCAGGGTTGTCCATAATTTTTTTAATTTTATGAATAATCCTTCTTTGCATTATCATCTCCAGATTTTCCACAGTCGTCCCAAGAACAGAACCAGCCTTCTTTATCAGGTTGTTGAGTCTTTTTAAATCCCTGGCTCTGATGCTGCTACCCCAACAGATGACGGCTGAAGAGATTACACTCTCCACAACAGACTTGTAGAAGATCTCCAGCATCTTGCTGCAAACCTTGAAGGATCTAAGCTTCCTCAAGAAGTACAGTCTGCTCTGTTCCTTCTTGTAGACGGCTTCACTGTTCAGCCTCCAGTCCAGTCTGTTGTCAAGGTGAACTCCGAGGTATTTATATTCCTCAACCACCTCCACTTCTTCTCCCATGATGGAAACAGTGTTTGACTTATTCCCATTTCTTCTGAAATCTACAATCATCTCCTTTGTTTTGGTCATATTCAAGGTGAGACGATTGTTTCCACACCATGTCACAAAGCGGTCCACCAGCTCTCTGTATTCAGCTTCTTGTCCATCTCTGATACACCCGACAATTACAGAGTCATCTGAGTATTTCTGGAAGTCTGAGGTGTACAGAGTGAAAAGGAATGGTGAGAGTACGGTCCCCTGTGGTGCTCCTGTGCTGCTGACCACCTGGTTTGACACACAATTCTTCAGTCTCACAAATTGTGGTCTGTTGGTCAGGTAGTCATTGATCCAGGCGGTTGTTGAGCGCTCCACCTGTGTCTTCAGGAGTTTCTGACAAAGCAAATCAGGCTGAATTGTGTTAAATGCACTAGAGAAATCAAGGAACATGATCCTCACAGTGCTGCCTGCTTTGTCCAGATGACAGTGGGTTGGTTGAAGCAGGTGGATGATGGCATCTTCAACTCCAACTCCACAGCGATAAGCAAACTGCAGTGGGTCCTGATACGTTCTTGTTTGCTTATTCAGAGGTGCCAACAGGAGTCTCTCCAGGACCTTCATGATGTGGGATGTCAGGGCAACGGGTCTATAGTCATTGATGACTGATGGGTGAGTTCTTTTTGGTACTGGAACAAGGCAGGATGTCTTCCACAACACTGGAACCTTCTCCTGAGTTAGGCTAAGGTTGAAGAGGTGTTGCAGAATCCCACAGAGCTGCTCTGCACAGGCCTTCAGGACTCTGGGGCTGACACCATCTGGACCTGCAGCCTTGTCCAAACATGCTTGACAAGAGCCTTTACAATGTATTCTAACTGAGCTAATAAAAGTTGGTGTTGTGTCATCCCAACAGACACAAGGTATCAAACACAATGGGTGCAGTTCTGTTTATTACATGTTCTTCTTGCTGAAATGCTTAATTTCCTGAATGAAATTAAAGTGTCATTACTTGTTTGAAAGAGACTAAGCCTGAATGCAAAAGTAGTATGTGGAAAAAAAACCTTTCATTCAGATTATTAATGTGAAGGAAGTTTGTCTCCTAAATTTGCTTAAGCTTGCATGCATTTATTTCTGTCAGTCTCTGAAGCTACGTTTACTGTGTTTCTGTTGGATTGAAGTCGTTGCATTTGCAGCATTGTGATTCTCCTCAAGTCCTTCTGCTGTGGAGCAGCAGCTGCCTTTCAGGTTGTTGTCCTTTCATATGACCTGGTTGGGTAAAACTCCCACAAATGTTCATCTTTCCATTGTCTATACCCGCTTATCCTTGCAGGGCTGGTGCCTATTGGGCCTGGGTCATTGGGCGAGAGGTGTGGTCCACCCTGGACAGGTTGCTAGTCCATCTCAAGACAACATAGAGACACAGAGAACAAAAAACAACACACACACTCACACCCAAGGGCAATTTAGAGAGACCAATTAACCTCACAGTCATGTTTTTAGACTGTGGGAGGAAGTATAGGAGTACACGGAGAGAACCCACACCTTCACGGGAAGAACATGCAAACTCCATGATGACAGACCTAAGGCCAGGATTCAAACCCAGGACCTTCTTTCTGCAAGGCAACATTGCTACTAACTGCACCATCAGCCCTTCTCACAGAGGTATCTTTCGAAATAACAAAAAATTCACACCTTCCATATTAAACATGATCTACATTCATTTCAATTCAAAAATATTTTATTAATCCCAAAGCAAATCTCCTCTTTGCTCCGGCTCTGGATACACGGCGTCTCCTTTTCAACTCATCTGGGAAATTGCGGCTGCAGTTGAGGTATTATTTGAGTTTTTGTGATGTTAATCAGCTGGCCCCGGTTGTAAACCACAATGTAGCCATGGTTACGCATCTTAGCAAATGTCCAAAAGTAAAAAAGTATCAGACAAAAATCCTTCCAGCTGCACAGCATCCAAAACTGCATTAGACATACATCTGTGAGACATGCGTTCAAGTGATCTTCCACATACAGTCAAAACTACATAATTTATTTCATTAGATGTCTTCCAAGTATCAATGTAATGCAGAATATATTTTTTTTATGTTTTTGATATCTATTTTTTTAATATAAACTTTGAAAATACTGACCTCTAAATCCCCTTCAGGGTAAGTAAGTAAGGGCAGCATGTCTCAGAAAGGCTGGTTTGGTTATAATGGGGGCTGGAGTGCTCCACCTACACTTGGTTTATTTGTCTATTGAGTGTAGTTCTTAAAATCAAAGCTGGGATGATGAGTAACATTTTTATGTTATTAAAAGCTTATTAAGGGACAGGCACTGCAAATCAGCTTAGGGTATACATGTTTTAATGTGTTGGATTTATCAATAAATGATACTTTCCTGCACGAATATTTTTGTGCTCTATAATTCACGTTTTTTATTGGAGAAGAGAGAATGGATGTTATCAGTCGTTTGGTGGAGTTTCCTCTCGGGCGGGAAGTGGACTTCCTTCGCTTCCTGCTCTCCCCTGATGCCCCCAGTGTTTACGTGTATGTTTTTCCACCAGGAGAGGTCTCAGCAGTGTACACAATCGGTGTAGAAAGAGAGCGGACAAGAATGACACACTTGCGTTAATTCTACTGAAATTTATGGGAACAAAGAGGCAGAAAAACAACTGAGCAACAGGACCAACGTCCTCCAAACACAAGCTGAGTGGAAACTGTGACCAGGATCAGGACTTTCTGACCTGCTGCAGGACCAGAAGAGAGCTGCCACAATGGACTATGAACCAAAGAAACCGAAGAAGGTAGATGAACTTATTTTCTTACACCTATTTCCAATTCTTATGTAATTAAGATCAGATCACTTAAAGTTACTCTAACAGCCAAATGGAAATTGTAGTTTTGGAGTTGAAAAGGTGTTATCGCCGAAGCTCCTTAAAATCAAACCTGTAAGCAACAGAAACGACACTGCAGTCAACAAAGAGAGTTAGACTTGCTTGGATTAACTCTTAATCCGGGTCTTGATCAAGACTTCTTTCAGTAATTCAGCAGAAACTTTTTCTCTAATACACTATATGCCAGTATGAACTCCCAGAGGCTTTACTTCTGTTATCTTTGTTGCTAAGTATGTTGAAGATCTGCTGTTACTATACCAGCGCCCCCCCCCCCCCCCCCCCCCAGAACACTCAGGTCCTCTAATTCCAGTCTACTCAACATCCCTAGAATCAGAACCAAACATGGAGAAGCAGCTTTCAGTTTCTGTGCTCTTCTAATCTGGAACAAACTTCCAGACGACTGCAAAGCTGCTGAAACACTGAGTTCTTTTCAATCACAGCTAAAAACATTTCTGTTTAGAGCTGCCTTTGAATAATGCTTTAATATATCATATTTTTTGTGTGTGCTTCTTGCTTAATTGCTGTTTTTACTTTATATTCTTTGTCTGGGTTTCACTGCTTTTTTTAATTTTAACCCTTAATCATGTAAAGCCCCTTAAACTACCTTGTTGTTGAAAGTTTGCTATACAAATAAAATTGACTTGCCTTGCTTTTGTCATGAAAACATTTTTAACAAGACGGATTATAATGATAAATATATGTTTCCACTATAGGGTGCCGCTTGTAAAGTTACACAGTCAAAGGTTAACAGCAATAATTTGGGTTATTTGGCCTGTAATAAGATAAATAAATGGGGGTTACTTTTCCAAAGTCATATTTGCGTCTATGTTATTTATTCATTTATAAATCTCACAGTTTTAACTACATATTTTGTTAGCAAGCTAAATATTTAGTTTACAAATTAAATATTTAGATCCAAACTAAATATTTAGTTTGTCAACTAAATATTTATTCGACAGACTAAATATTTAATTAAATATTTAGCTTCGAACTAAACATTTAGCTCAGAGCTAAATATTTAGCTAATTTAAAAATGTACTTGCTGAGAAGCGGAAGTGGACTACAAAAATAAAAGCTGGGTCCTGCTAACCTCTATTTAAACTGCTGGTGAGACTGATGTCACTTCTTTATCATTGTTTATTTTTGTCCCGACATGTTTAATATTTAAGTTCAAAACGTAGGATGAGCTGTTTTAACAGCAATACAGATGTTTGCAGATGGATTTAAACATCGACAGTGACTCCTGCAGAAGTTTATATAGAAGTTCGGGAGACCCCGCTTTTATTGTGATAGTTCACTTCCGCTTCTCAGCATGTGAATTTGCATATTAGCTAAAGGTCTGAGTTAAATAAATACTTTGTGGCTACATGTTTTGCTAGCCAGTTTAGCTTGCTAGCAAGCATTTAGTTCATTATATATTTTATATATAAACTAAATATTTAGCTTGAGCTAAATATTTATTTTGTTACCTAAATATTTAGTTTGGAACTTTGACATATATGAATGAACATGGACAGAAATATGACCTCCATTTTTTCCTCTTATGACAAATTATTGCTGTTAGTTTTGACTGTATACTTTTACAAACGGCAGCCCATATTCCACTATGTAAAATTAGATGGTTAGTATATCCTGGATACAACTGCAAACTGTTTTTTTTACTTATTTTTTAAAATATATTAATTAATGTATCAATTAATATTAATATTTATTTATTATTAAGCAATAACCATTATTCAGTTAAATGTAATTCAGTTTAGTTCATTTTTATAGTGCCAAATCACAACAGATGTCATCTAAAGGCACAAGACAAACAGGTCCAATTTATAACCTCTTACATAGAATCAGATTCAGTGCAAATTCAATTCAAGTCATATAGTCAGATTTGTGATCCAGTACAGTACTATTAGATCTCTATTATCAAGTGATTGCATGGAGTTACTGACTTTCTAGCACTCCCTTAAATATAGGAAAGAAAATGGTGACAGTGGGCAGAAAATTGCATCAGATTTAATGCCAGAGGATCGAAGGACTTCTCTGTTTTTCTTCCCAGGCTTTCGTCTCACCCATTAAGCGTCTGGTCTGGTCCAAATCTGGTCGTAGGGCTGTGGATCGAGGCAGTGTTTACCGCCGGCCGCTCCACACCGTCCCCCTCTACCCACCGGATTACCTCATCCACCCTGAAAGACTCATCTTTGATTATGTGGAAAAGGAAGTAAAAGTAAGAACTGAAGAAGAGCAGAGCCGAGAGAGATGGTGAAACAGAACCCATGCCTAACTGCTTACTTAATGTTTGACCTCTTCTCTTAGTTTCTTGGCCACCTGACCTGGGTGTCAGTTTCATTAAATCCATCGAGCAGAGATGAACTTCTACAGCTGCTGGACACAGCCAGGGTTGGTAGTTATTACTGCTCTCATTGTGCCAGTTAACCTAAAACGTGTTTTTTAATTCTTTTATGGTTTTAAATCAGTAGTCACCAGTGAATGATCTGCTGCAGAAACTGCTGGTTCATATTCCTTAGGTTATGCACCCTTAAGGGCAAATTGAGGCTCTAAGGGGCTGTTTACACGACAATGTTTTTCAGCAAAATTGAGGTTTTTGTCTCCGATTCGGCCTCTCGTTTACACGACAACAGGAAAACGCAGCTTTTCGAAAACAGCTTCCAGAGTGGAGTGTTCTGAAAACGCTGGATGATTCGTTGTCATGTAAATGCAAGCCGGAGACTTTTGAAAACGATGACGTCACTGCCAGCCACCTACAGACATGTTGGACTTGCGCACTGCGCCTTTCTACAGAAAAACAACAACAATGGCAGATCCAGGTATGCTGTTACTACTGATGCAGCTTCTGAAGTTATTTGGTCTCTGTAAGCAAAACTTAGAGATCATCAGGCTTCTATGCGATCGACAACGGAAACGCATACAGTACGTGCGTCAAATAATCAATACGCCTTTATTTAATCGGAGAACTACAAGAAGACCGCCATTGTTAGTTATCATGAAATGTTTCTTTTCCGAGGTGTGAGTGGGAAACCTTGGAACACTGCGTACACGGGGCACACTGCCATCTAAAGACCGGGCATATGTACTACATCGTTTTCCATCGCTCGCCCTGTCGCCTAAACGCAGTGCGTTTTCACCTGCGTATTCAAACAAAAACAGCAACGTTGTCGCGTAAACAGCCCCTAAGGCTTTTGAATGACTTGTAGGGGGCAAATTTGGAAAACCATTGTTCAATTTTGAAGGCAGTCATGTTTTCACCGCACTCTTAGTTCTCATAGGTCAAACCGGTTTTCCCTGGTCCCATTGTATCGTAAAACCATCACGATGTATCACATCTGCACTGGGATGTTTCTTTTCTTTTTTTACAAAACTTAGAATTACTGTTTGTACATGGGAGTTTTCTGCACCTCCTCCATCAGTTTTAGCCTTGCTGTGGAGGAGAGAACTGTATTTTCATGAGGTGTGGGAGGGGATCCAGGTGCGGGGGGGATTCTGAAAAGAGCTCTACCCACTGCAGAGTGTGCCATCAAGTGCAATAATTTTTAGATAGTACAGGTATCTGTGTGGATAGATTGAGTGCAGTCAAAACATGTTTTCCCTTTCACCACAGCTCCGAAGTTGATTCTACTGTATTAGTTTTACTTCAAATACTAGAAATGTGATATCATGAACCCTATCTCCTCCAGTATATTTTCTCCTTGTCACCATTGCTAAATAGGATGAAGTCTTCTCAATGGGAGTCTAAAACGTGAATTTAGCATTTAAAATCCATAACTTTGTTTTGGTCTCCCAGCAACCAGCAAAGCTAAACCCATGCCCAATATGGAGGTGTGTGTGCTTCTACCCAGCTTGAAGAACTGGCCTACGTTAACAGCGCAGGCAAAAGTGCATTAAAGCCGACTTTTTTGCCCATATAGGACCCATATCGGATTTTTGAAGACAGTCTGAACGGCACAAATCTGATTTTTTCAAATCCGATCCAGGTCACTTCGATATGTGGTACTAAATCCGATACATACCTAATGTTTTTAAAAGCGACTTTAGTCTGAATCAGGGGTGGACTGGGACAAAAATTCAGCCCTGGCATTTTCTGTCCAGACCAGCCCACTTCATTATCAGCAGACACTACATAAAATTCCACAAATCTCGCATCATCTCCTCTCATGCATACTACAGTACAAATGAGAGTCATATTCCTTGATAGCAGTCAACAAGTAAAGCACATGTGGCTTGACACATTAGTTCATGTTAAAGCAAGACACTACAGGAAAAAACATGGATTTTTTTTGTGACCTGGTCAATTTTGAGATTTGTGGATATTTAACATCCTTAACATGTTGGCTTTCAGAATAAAACAAACTACAACTCTGAAACACCTCTAAAATCGACTATTTTTATCATTTTAGTGCGGGTGCGACAGCAGATTTGGCGTTCTATTTTCCGTCTCACGGTTTCCGGTTGCCTGTTAACGCGAAGCAGACTAAACAAAAAGCCCCCAAAAAAGAAAAAGTGAACAGAAAAATGTCCAAAAATGGTATGCCTGTTTAAATTAATGACCAATCACAAACACGAAAAGAGGGATTCGAAGGGTCATTTGCACTTCACATTGCATTGAATTATCTAATGTAAATCTTTAATTGCGTTTTTCTCAAAATTAGTTTTTGCCAACATTCTAAACGAATAATCTTGAAATCAGTTATACCTACATACACCAAACTTTCCACCATTGTCCTGTGCTATGAGCTGAAAGAAAATTACAGAGCGATTTGCCAATAGTACTATTCTGTGTAAAAAAAAAACAGGGCGAAAATGAGTTTTTTGGAGCTAATGACACTGTTTTTTGATTTATGAAGTAATGAAATGAAATAAACCTATTTCCCTCTATAAAAAGTTTTTGATAACATATATGATTAGGAAATTAAAGAAAAATTAAATCTGTCTCTCACCAATTTTGAGATGATACGTTTACAAATATATGCAAATTAGCACATTTTTAACCAGATTACACCTCATTTGCTTATCTAAACAAAATTTATATCAAAACTTCTAATATAAAAGATGTTTGTTTTAATACTAGGATTTAGTTTGTCAAGTTTAATGAAGGTATCTTGAAGCTAACTTTTTTCCCTATTCACCTGTAGTGTCTCCCCTAAATATTTACTGTTGCTATGGCAACCAGAGACCGCTGCCGTTAGTAGCTGTTAGCTAGCTTAGCTAAATCATCTGAACCATAATAATCGAAAGTATCACAATTTGGCATATTTAACAAAATCAACCGCAACTACCAACAGTCAGCCCTTCAACTCTGGGCTAATATATTGTCACTAGTATTCAGTTATTCAGGTCACAAACCCACGCTAACGTTACTTACCATGCATGTCTCCACTTGTGCGTCTCCTCGCGCAGCAACACCTGCTGCTGGGGTGGTGACCCCGGCACCACACAGGTCTGTCAACCTTAAACATTTAGCAGCTTCCACCTCCAGAGATTTCAGCTTTTTGAGCCGTACTTTTTCAGCACCACCGGGGCGTTTCTTACCCTTCTCCATTTTCAGCTCAGCAGCATCCCGTCCATTGACTGTATCCCCGTCCCAGTGCCACCACTCCGGCCCATGTCATGAGACCCCACCCAAATTGTTACGTGTCTTCTCATTCTCGTCACGTGTCTCCTCATTCTCAATGGGAAATGAACCAATGGGCCGCTGTCCCTGCTTTATGGGTCAGTCGTTGGCCAAAAAAAAAAAAAAATTATATCAACCGGCCGCCAAGTGCGTCGGCCCACCGGGCATTTGCCCGGTATGCCTGATTACCAGTCCAGCCCTGGTCTGAATAGTGGAAGTTAATGCGGCATAGACAGCCGTTATTCATCTGCGCCGAAGGAGGCGAACGCCTGAACAAGCATGTCTGACACTGGACATGGAGCCAGTCAATAAACAGAAAATTACATAAAATACAAATTTTGTCAGTTACGACTGTGCAGGAATTGTCAAACTGCTGGATAAACACTAACATTTGCAGCTGCCATTTTTATTTCCGTAAAAAGAGCATTTCCATCTCGTCTACTTCTGTGCATGCAGGGCGTTTTAGGGCCATGAGCCGTTCACACTGGAGCATTTTTGGCTGTCACATTTCATTCCATTAATGTGAACAACCACAAAAAGGGGATTTAATGAAAAACATCTGAATTGAGCATTAAGACATGCAGTAGGAACGTAGTTTGGTGAGATCAGACACGGCGCCAGAATAATTTATCTGCAGGGGCAGTCTTTTTGTTTAACCCCTTAGCGTTTTTTAACGTTCCGTTGATGTTACATACTTCCAGGTCAAATCCGCTAAGATTCTTGAGAATTCAAGGATGTATACCAATCAAGAACACAATCATAACTGTAGAATCAGTAAACGCTTTTGTCAACCACTCAGGTAGAAAAATAATGTGCAACTCATCGTTCAAAGCAACATATCATCGACAGAACATCCATCAATTGCCTTCCACTTATCAGAGGTCGGGTCGCTGGGGCAGCAGCTTAGGAATCCCAATTTATTTGAAGAATGCGCCCCGTTTTACCAAATGCAAAAGTTGGTTGTGCAGCATAACTCATATTAAAATATCGGAATAGCACACGTCACATTTACGTTCTGTTGAATAGAAGTGTGCAACCATCTAATATCCTTGCCAACTACCAAGACAAAAAAGAACCGGAAACAAAAAAGAATGAAGTAGATTCACCTGATTGATCAGCCGCCTTTGTCGTCCTTGGAGTGAGTTTTTCCCAGAAACTCGCGTCCTTTCCCCTCGCCAGCGACGGAAGGATGGGGTCTCTCCTGACACTGTCTGGCCGAAAGCCCAAACGGAAGAGAGATTTCTCCAATGACTCATGCCCTTATAAAAACTCTGGTCTTCTTCTTCTCCTGTCGGAGCTAGAATGTCGGAGTGTGTCCCCCAACACAATAAAATTAGATGCAACCACTTGAACTTTTATTAATCTTTTCCGATAATCAGTATATTGTATGCAGAATGCTGGTGCCAGTGGTTCGTACAGACAAATAATTACATATTTTCAGATTCCCAGTTGTATTTCAATCCCAGGGGTAGGCGTGAAAAAATGTATGCTCCCTAGGTGGGGCATAACG
This sequence comes from Valencia hispanica, assembly GCA_963556495.2. Lineage (NCBI taxonomy): Eukaryota > Metazoa > Chordata > Actinopteri > Cyprinodontiformes > Valenciidae > Valencia > Valencia hispanica. The sequence goes on along the minus strand of OY747709.1, from coordinate 50,306,435 downwards.
GAAAATAATTGAGAACCACCGTTCTAAGCCTAATAACCTCCCACAGAAGTTTCTGCATGCTCAAAACAATCTGGGAACCAAAAATCTCCAAGGATCCTCTCCATTTTGGCTGATATCTAATGTGATGTTACTATTTTAAGAAGAATGGGGCCTTACTCTTTAACTCTGTGTTTGTCAGTAGCAGCTGAAGGTGCTGCCGCTGAAGACAAGTGTTGATCAAGACTGTATTCTCAGTCTGTCTGCTCGCTGTCTGCTGCTCACATGGAGAAACAACGAGAAGCTGCTGATGAGGATCCCCACACATGAAATCGCTGCTGCCTCCTACCTACGAGATGATGCGCTACACCTTCTGGTCCTCAAGACAGGTAAAGCAAATGTGACTGTCACAATAAGAGTCGGCTCAACGCACAAGCGAACTAAGCCGCTGCTTGGAGCCCCAAAACCATCAGGAGCCCCCAATAAATGTTTGAATTTAAACAAGGACCATAGAACAAAAAAAAAAATTACAGCGGTTTATTGAGAATGGGAATACTTTTAAATTTAATATGGCTTCAGCGAAGATAGATTAAAAGATTTTACATTGTTGAAAATTTACCTTTTAAAGGAGCTGGTAAATTTAGTTAGTAAAATCACAAATAATTAGTCCTTATTGCTTGATTGTTGTGTTACATATGTACGGTCAAAAATAATTCTCAGCAAATAAACAATAGGGTAACTGTAGATGTATTCATATTGGATTTTTCAGTACGACCCTGTCAGTTCGGTTTGGACGTGTACCGAACAAATCCACCAGTTTTTTACTTGAACACATGCAGAATGTTTATGTGCAGAATACAGAGCGCAGTGCAACATTAAAAACTGACACCAAAACAAAATAGAAATGAGCCCCAGCTATCGCTAAATTCAAGAAAGATGGACCAAACCAGAACTACTAGAGAAAAACCAGCTGACGTCCAAATGGCTACCAGTAGCATCCAATCAGCCCAAACTCCTTATCTTGGATAAAACTCAAATCGGAGGAATCCCCGTTAACCGAATACAAGTGAAATTCGAAAGATTAGTTAATTTATTTCGCTAATTCAACTTAAAGGTGAAACTAGTATGTGATATAGACTTGCAAAAGAAATTGGATGTTCCCAAAGTGCTGTATCAAAGCATATTAGTAGAAAGTTATGTAGAAGGGAAACTTGTGGAAGACAAAAACGTGCAGAAAGTAGCAGGGATGACCGCAGCCTGGAGAGGATTGTCCAGAAAATGTCATTGAAAAATGTCGGGGACCTTCACAAGGAGCGGACTGAGGCTGGAGTTAGTGCATCAAGAGCCACAACACACAGACAGATCCTGGACATGGGCTTCAAATGTCACATTCCTCTTGTCAAGCTGCTCCTGAACAATAGACAGAAGCGTCTTACCTGGGGTAAAAAAAAATAAAAATACACTAAATTTTGCATCTCATTTGGAAACCAAGGTCCCAGAGTCTGGAGGAAGAATGGAGAGGCACACAATCCAAGATGAAACACGAACAACTAACATAAATCATTCACTTTGGTTGCAGACGGCCGTTTCTCCTTCTCTGACATTATTGAGTGGAGAACCTCTAACATCTGTGGTGTTCTGTTGCGGGAGCGCGTAATGAGCGGAGGACCCAGGTAAATTCAGAAGTGCGCTTGTCCGATGAGAGAGACAACCGGATGGTCCAGTCGTTGGGTTCGGACCGAGCCATGTTATTGTCATGTTTGCTAAAGGACCCAAATGCAGTAAATAAAGTAAAATGATTTAATTAAACAAAAGAGCAAGCCACATGTACTTACAAAACCCGGGGAAACTGGGAAGGGAAACAACAGGGAGCACATTACCAAAAACAGGGACGTTAGAACAACGGACCAGCGATTGTAGAGTGAATGAAAATATATTTATAATGAGGAGGGAATGAGGAAGTGACAGAGAAGACCAGGGACTCATTAGCGGTTGGAGGTGAGAGGGAAAACACAGGTGGAATCAATTAGTAACTGAGACAACAGGAAAGGAATAGACATGAGAAGAAACAGAGAACAAACCAATAACTAAAGATAATATATCTAAGAAGGAATCTAAGGGGAATTAAAGAAAACACTGGAGAACAGAAGGAAACTGGAGGAAGAAATAAATTAAGAAACTATCTAAAGAGAAATAAACTAAGGAAACACAAATGAGAAGGAGGACACAAATAAAAAGGTGAAAACATCTAAGAGTAGGAAGGAAATAACTATGAAAGCAAGGAAGTGCCATAAAATAATACCAAGGACTAAATCAAAATGATAATAAAACCGAATAAGGAAAAGAACTAACTTCAAACACAAAAACCTAAGAACTATGACAGTTATTGACTGAAGTTGTTAGACAAATGTGACAAAACCACTTAATTATTATTATTATTTATTTTTTCCCCACAAAATATTTATGGCTAAGCTCTGGTCGAAGGTTGTTAAGCGGCCAAAACAGCTTCAATTGGAGAAATGTTCCTTGATTTCAAAACTTTGGCTGAAGTGGCGCTCGTCCATTACACACAAGTGGGAGTGCAGTTCAGCACACAGCAGGTGAAATGTTCGTAATTATGACACAATGTGGATTCTCTGTTCAGTTTGTTCGGATTTAATATTCATTCAAATGAATGTGGATGAAATACTACTAAATATGTCAGTATTGACGGATAAAAATAGATTATGACCGGTTTTTATTGAGAGACAACAACAAAAATTTTGCGCAGCTTCTGATAGCATAAACATCTATATAGATACCAATCTACGGAAGCCCTAAAGGGTCATACATACATACATTTTATTTCCTCCGTTTTCTCGTGATTAGGAATTTGAGACTTGACTTTTCAAATTAATAACTATATCAGGGTCACTTAGATTGCGCCTCCGATAAAGATGAAGCCTTTCTAACCGTCTTCTTAGATGACGCACACTAATGTGTACATTATCTGTAATAGCGAGGCATAAAGCTATTTCAGCCAGTGTCAGGCCTTGATTGAAAAGATGTGTGATGCGGTGATCGATATTATCCTGCTCCTCTGACATTGATACACTGAATGATGTTTCCTGCAGTGATTTAACAGACAATATCGTTTTGTTTTCTTGAGATCTCAAATTAAATATCTCGTTATCACAGGAAAACGGAGGAAAATTATCTCGTTATCACGGGAAAACGGAGAGAAATTATCTCGTTATCACGGGAAAACTGAGAGAAATTATCTCGTTATCACGAGAAAACGGAGGAAAATTATCTCGTTATCACAGGAAAACGGAAGAAAATATCTCGTTATCACGGGAAAATGGAGGAAAATTATCTCGTTATCACAAGAAAACGGAGGAAAGTTATTTCGTTATCACGGGAAAACGGAGGAAAACGGAGGAAAATTATCGCGTTATCACAAGAAAACGGAGGAAAGTTATTTCGTTATCACGGGAAAACGGAGGAAAACTGAGGAAAATTATCGCGTTATCACGGGAAAACGGAGGAAAATTATCTCGTTATCACGAGAAAATGTAGGAAGATTATCTCGTTATCACGAGAAAACAGGGGAAATAAAATGTATGTATGTATGACCCTTTAGGGCCTCCGTACAAATCAGTAAAAAAATACGAGCATTCTCTGACATTAGAGACTTTTGTGATAAAGAGATTGATTTTGTTTTCAAATCTGCATCCTGCAGGTCTAAATGTGGACTCTGTGGTCGCCGACGATGACAGCCTGGACAGAAAGAAACCGCAAGGCATCGACGGGCGACGCCAAACCATGAGCTGCAACGCTGAGTCGCGGCCAGCAGGAGGCACCATGGAGCGCAGACACACCATCTGTGGAGTTGACTGGAGGCCTTCGCTCTCCAGAAGCAACCATGATAAGAACCAAAATGTGGAGAGAGGAGGGGGCGAGAGGGCAGGGGGAGGAAGCTTAGAGAGGAGCGGAGTGGGGGGGAGCTGGGAGAGGAGGCAGCAAACAAGGAAAACAGGTGGGAGCTGGGAGAACCGCAGAGCAAGGCCTATAAGTGGGAACTGGGGGGTAGGAGGTGGAGGAGGAAGCTGGGAGAAGCGGCATGGAGGTGGCGGAGGAGCAGGGAGCTGGGAGAGGAGGGCAGTTGGTGGTGGTGGAGGGAGCTGGGAGCGACGGCAAGCCTGCACTGGAAGCTGGGAAAGAGGGAAAAGCTACGGCAGCTGGGAAAGAAGGAACTACAACCCGCTGGAACCTACACCCTGTCCTGATGCCTACTGCAACCTGGTCATCCTGGCTGTTGAGAATAGGGTGAGGTTTTATTGGTCCACATAAACACACGGATCCTGATTCACGTATAAACCAATCGTCTGTAACCGTAACCTTGGAGTTTATGTGTGCAGGATGCTGGAGAAGAGTACTGTTCCCTCATCTGCCAGATGTTCCAGATCATTTACGGGCATCAGACCATCGAATGTGTCGACAGGGCGGGATTTCACCACACCATGCCAGATCGGTATTGGCTTCAAAGGAGTGAGCGTCACAAAGTTGCTGTTTATAATAATAACTAGAAAAGCATTCGGAGAGCGTAGACCACCTCCAAGGCAGCTCAGTCACACCCCCACCCCACCCCAAGATGGTGATCCAGATCATCCCCAAAGTCTTATTACTTGTTCCTGGTCCCATTTCATCCAAACCCTTTGATAACTTTTTGAGTTATGTTGCTAACTAACAAACAAACAGACAGACAGACAGACAGACAGACAGACAAACAAACCCTGGCGAAAACATGACCTCCTTAGCGGAGGTAAAAAGCATGAGGAGTACATTCTGTCACTATATGTCAGAGGTGGGACAAAGTCATTGTTTTGCAAGTCACAAGTAAGTCTCAAGTCTTTGTCCTCGAGTCCCGAGTCAAGTCGAGTCAAAGATGAGGCAAGTCCCAAGTCGAGTCAAAAGTCAAAGCCAACAAGTCTCAAGTCGAGTCAAAAGTCCTACCATTTTAGTTTCGAGTCATTTCAAGTCCTCTTATAACCAGAAATAAATGTATACAAATCATGTCTGTCTGTAAGATTTGTATGTATTTAAACCTCTATTTATACAATAACAATCAAATACAGTAAAAAACTGAAAATTAAATTTTCATTTCAACAGCATATTGCACTAGAACAAAGCACAACAGCTTCAGTCCTGTATTGTATTGACCTCATATTGCAAAACAGTTTCAAATAGACATGGGTCCTTTTAACCTAAACTTTTTTAAACATGTCATCAATAAAATCCTCACCCCTCAAAATGATCACTTCTGAAAAACTGGACCAACCTGATAATATAATTGGAACGCCTCCATGGTGCGTAAACAAATTTCCCCCAGTTTTCATGGGAAGTAGCAAGTCTTCTCAAGTCAAAAGGCGCAAGTCCAAGTAAAGTCACGAGTCATTGATGTTAAAGTCCAAGTCCAGTTGCCAGTCTTTGTACATTTTATCAAGTCGAGTCTGAAGTCATCAAATTCATGACTGGAGTCACATGACTCGAGTCCAAGTCACATGACTCGAGTCCACACCGCTGCTACATGTCAGAGTTGGCAGAGCTCTAGCTACATAGTTATTCGACGCATTCAAACGGCACATAAATCTGTACATGTAGTTCCTCAATAAAGCATGAAAAATAGGGACGAACCTGTTTGCAAACATTTGACTTGCAGGTGTCCATCTTGGAAGCATGAAGAAGATTCTAAATGCATCCTGATAATAAGCCACTTACAGTTCCTTTACCATTACCAAAAAAAGGGATTTTCGTGAATAACTACTCAAATAATAATGATATCAAGGTCAGAGTCACATTTCTTTCATATAGCACATTTAGAACAGCAAACACTGCGCAAAGTACTTCACAGGGACAATAAAACAGGTAAAAATATATCAGTGTGAATCCAGCTGCTAAAGGTGTGTTTTCATTGTCCAGGAATCTAAAAAAGTTCGAATTGGATCACAACATGGGAGGGGGGTGCTGAGCTATTGTAATTACACCACAGATGAGCCGTACAAGACAAAGTACAGTAGGCTCGAAAGACACCCACTTTAACGTCATCTGAGCACATATTAAGTTTATATGCCAAAGTTTTCGCTTGCATCATGTACAACTTTCATCACAAAAATGCCTCCTTAGAATATGGCCAAGATATTTCACTGTACTCACTACATCCAGAGAAAGGTTCATGTGTTTGTTCCATGATGTGTGAAACATAGTACAGTATACAACTATAGCGAAAAGACACTATGACAAACTGTCGAATGCACAGTTTTCTGCCTTTTCATGGAGTTCTGTATGACCAACACTAATGAGCGCAGACACAAACACAGAGGTGTTTTACTAAAGCGCCCATCCAAACAGAGCTTTCTCACCCGTCTAATTCACAAAGTCCCTGCAAACGGAGATTTGCTCCCAAAAATGTGCTGCAGAAAAGTGAGATTTGCAGAGAAAAGGGGCCAATAATTCGACAGATTTATGTTAATCACATCTAGGAAAAAAATGTCTAATTCTGAAAGAGCATATTTCATTTTTTTCTTTTGAAATAAATATCCAATCATAAGAACAAACTGGTGCTTTATATTTATGTTGCATTTAAACAAATATTTTTGTGCAGAAAATATTTTTAAAGATCAAAACCCAAAAAAATCCTTTTTCTTTTTTTTTTTCAAAAAACAGTATCGTTCAATTAAAAAAAAATATTCCAGGTACTGTACCATAATGTTGGACCAGCAAGTGTTTTTGTTGAGTTTAAAAAAGGTTTTGTGTAAATCCTAAAATGCTTGGTTACAGACAATTTTATTTGTAAATTCAGTGCCGATGTTGGTTATTTAAACATAAGTTCTTACTTCTGGGAAGTTTAGGGTTATATCTTACATTCAGGGGTCGCGTTAACTGAATATTTTCCATATTTGACCATATTTGAGTATTTTTCTTTACGGTGACTGAAAAATCTGAAAGTCTTTTTGACAGATTTGTATTCACACCCTTGACCACTTGGTACAGACACGCAGACATTTTCAACTTTACGCACGGAGTAGTACAAGTAACTAAATGAATAAAAAATGTTAAAGATTCTCATGAAAGCATCTGAGCATCATCTCAGACTTGAACACTGCACTCAATGCATCTCACTAATTGGGAGCTGACAGCCTGTTGAAGAGTTACTGAGGGCTTTGGAGCGAGTCTCTCCCAAGGGTCTGTTGTCGTGCCAACCGCCGGTGCATGCTCCCACTTTCCTCCCACTAAAGCGATAGCGGGTCAGGAAACGACTCGTTCAGAGAGTCTTTCCAACTTCTGATCCCTTTTCCCTGATTTCAAAACTTTGGCTGAAGTGGTGCTTTAATTCCAGTCTCCAGTGTGGCAGCAGAGCGCAGATTCAGCCTCAAGAACAACATGTAAACCCCCATGAGAAGTCATCTGTCTGAGGCAAAAATCCAGAACCTCATGATAAAACCCTCCACAGCAATCCCACTGTTTGATTACGCATAAGTGGGTGAACATTTCAGGTCCATATGGAGCAGAAGGAACCTGTGAGACTGTGCGTTCAGGCCACAGCAGTTGAACTGTTCGTATTTTATGTGCAATCGTTTGATTTCATATTTTTAATACAGTATATAGTCCTCTTTTCAGCTTTTTCGTATTGAATATTATTTAATATGAATTTAAAAAATGACTATTGAATATGTTATCATTTTAAAAACTGACGGGTAAAAAAAAAATAGATTATGACCAGATTGTCGGTCAAAATGACACACAACAAAAACGTCTAGTGCAGTCTAACACTTCTAAGATCAGAGAAAACCAAGGAGCGTTATTTGAAATACTTGTGATTCAGTGGTGATCTTGAACAGTAAAACTTTATTGATTGCTGTATCTCCGTACAGGTGACAGCTGCCTGACTGACATGTCCTATAGTTATGATCCAGAGTTTAGCTGCTGCAGCTCTTTGTGAGTATCATGGTTGTGGACAACATTCTGTATGCTAGTGTGTATTATACACAAGATCCTCTAACAAAGCCTTTTGGCGCTAACTGAAAGCGTTCTTCCTTCTCTTTAAGCGATGGCTCCCAGGAGGCCTTTGAGCTCTACTACAGCGAGACGTACAGCGAGAGCTCGTCTGTCTCGCTGCAGGACTCCCGTCGCAGCCTGGCATCAACTAGTGACGGAGCGGACAGCAACCCCGCCCTGCTGCTGATGCAGGAGTACATGATTACAGTGAGTGTGGACAAACTTCACCCATCCCCACAAGGACAAAACCAGAGGTGTCAAAAGTATCCCCATTCAATACTCAAGTAGAATTATAGATACTAGGGTCTGAAAAGACTTCCGTAGAAATGGAAGTATGAATTCAAACTTTTTACTCAAGTAAAAGTTCAAAAGTACTGGTTTCAAAACTACTTAAAGTATAAAAGTAAAAGTATTATAAGTAAAACAAATGCAATTGAGGACTAAACCTTAAGTTGCACCACAAAACTACAACGCCTCACTCCATGAAACACTTTTATAAAAATGTGAATATTGAAAAAAACCTGTGATGCACCAGGCTACCTGTTTCAGCTGTAAATATCCCTATAGAAAATGGATACATGTTAGTGCAAGCAAATACATTAAACCAACAGGATGTCAGAGTGGTAGATGTTTAAAATTATTATCAAACCGTAGTCAAGTTGTATCTGGTTGGCTCAATTTATCTGGATAGGGTTGTTGTTTTTTTTGTCTTTCTGTTCTTCTTTTAGTTTAGTTTTTTCACAATGACCAGCCAAAATAATATAGGAGTAACGAGGCTATTTTCAAAATGTAAGGAGTAGAAAGTACAGATAATTGCATGAAAATGTAAGGAGTAGAAGTAAAAAGTAGCCTAACAGATAATTACCCCGGTGAAGTATAAATCCCCAAAATTTCCACTTAAGTAAGGCAACGAAGTATTTGTATTTAGTTACTAGACACCTTTGGACAAAACAAAGCTCAGCCTCTGCAAGGAGGTACTGATTTGGCTTCAATATAGGTTTCATCATGTTGCAGGGTAAACTTGTTCTCAAAGAAGGAAGAAAAAGCAGACGCCATGGAAGGAAGCTGAATCATTGCCGTACAGAATAAAAGACTCCTGTGGCTTTGGTCCCGGTCTAACAATGTGTCTGTGTGTGTGTGTGTCTGTGTGCAGCTGAGGAATAAGCTAAATCCATTGGAGCTGCAGCAGTTTGCCGTGCTGCTGAGAGAATACAGGCTGGGCTCAAACATCGACCACTTCTGCTCCGAGTTGCTGCAACTGTACGGTGATGAGCGCAAGTTCCTGCTGCTGGGTGAGAGATACGGATGGACGTTTATTACAACCTGCTGCTGGTAGCAGATCAATTATACCCGGAAGCCTCAGATTTAACATGTCAAACAGCATGCAGGCCGTAACCCCTTTTTTTTTTTTTTTTTTTTTTTTTTTAGGATTTATTTAAGGTCAAATAGGTAAATATTGAAGTTAAGATGCTGGGATGTTAATAATGCTTACCAGTTCCCAAAACTAAGATTTTGCTAAGAACGCCTCTGTTTGAATTTTGGCCACGCCTGTAGGAACCAAGCAGGCAGACTGAAAATGTTCATGCTTTAATAATGGAAGCACTAGATTTAAAGGAATTATCCGTAGGGTGACCAACCGTCCTGTTTTCCCCGGACATGACCTCTTCTCGCGTGCTGTCCAGGGCGTCCGGGGGGATTTCATAGATTGATGAAAATGTCCTGGTTTTCGTCGTTTTTAGGTTGACTAACAAGCATGCTTAAATTGACTGCTGCGATGCATGCAATACGACACATTTCCTCTCAGAACGAGATGCTTTCGTGGATTCTGAACCGTTTCATAAACGTAAGACAGCGGGTTTTGATGCGCTGCACCACTTTGCCTTTCGCCCCGTGCGTTGCGACTTTTTACAAGATATTAAAGCGCAAGTGTAGCTTTCCAGACAAACAGCGCTGGCATGTGTGTTTCTGTGTGTGACAAAAGTGGCAAAGATCTAGTAGGTCCACATGGAAACGAAATCTATAATAATAATTCATCTATTAACTGACTGAGGAGGATGAAGATGAAATCTAAAAAATGGAGCAGGCATTATTGTGTTTTTGAGACTGCTGCTTTTATAATTTTATCATTACATTAAAAAGAAAATAATACCTGTTTTCTCAGAATGTTATTTCAGATTTTTGTTTAATTTTTGTCCAGTAAAGCGAACTATTACTGTTTCTGGTACATTTTCTAATTTGGAAGAGCAATTATTTCTATTATGAATTAATTTCTAGAGATTTTAAAGTCATTTTTGCACCTGTGAAAGCCTATCTGAAGTTTGTTATTAACTGTTCATTCTAACCACATGGAAAATGCGTGCTTTAAATATGTTAAAATCAAAAGTCTGGTCACAGTCGTGACAGTGTTTCAGGACTGGGCCAAGTGTCCTCTTTTTTTAGAAATCAAAATATGGTCACTCTATTATCCTGGAAATAAACATTTTATTTCCTGTGAAAATGTCTGATCTAGGAATCTTGGTTAGTTTCACATGGACCAATTAGAGAGATCTGGCTTTGATTTTCCACTGGAAGAAACAGCTGGACTTGATTAACCGATCGCATTTCATGATACACGGCCCATGTATAAAATACATATCTAAACCAGCCTAGTGCCGTTCCTTTGGTGTCTACAGCATGTTGACGGTGGAAAACTACTAAAAGCAACATGAATCAAAGAAACTTTGAATGGGTGCCGCTGATCTGACAGCTCTGATGTTGCTTAGTGATTTACACGTTTATCCTGTATTGTTTGTTCTTCAGGCATGCGCCCGTTTGTCCCGGACAAAGATGTCGGGGTGTTCGAGGCTTTCCTTGAAAGCATCGGGATCCGAGAGGGCGGGATTTTAACCGACAGCTTTGGACGCATTAAACGCAGCATGAGCGACACCTCGGCTACAGCCATGAGAGGGTACGCGAAAATGGAAGTGAAGATTGGAATTTGTGATTATTCTCAAAGAGGGACTGATGGGAAAGAGGGATCACAATAAAATAGAATATCATTGAAAAGTTTTTATTTTTATTTTCAAAAATTCAATTCAAAACTTATGTTATATATATTCATGATCCAAAGAGTGATGAAGACCCACAAAGAGTTGTTTTCTAAAAATTATATTACACAAGAGTAATAAAAATATTTAATACTGAAATATCATGCAATGACCTAAGCTATCACAGAGAAGAAGGCTGAACGTTGACAGTTATTCAAAATGATAAGCCTCAACAGAAAAAGAGCTGTATTCAAATAAATTTTGGAAAGTTGAGTGGAAGGAAAAAGTGTAATAGAGTTTTATTCGTCAGGTTTGTGCATACAAACACGGGATTTGATTTCAGTTCCGCTGTGCTCTTTAAGCACACATTTTAAATATAAATATATAAAAACGGAAAATATGTGTTTTTTTGTGAACATGTATGTAGTGTTTGTAAAAATAAAAAAAGAGGAAGGCAATGTGCATAAGGAACAGGGAGAAATGAAGCCTTGAGAAGATTGTGATTTTTTTGTTTGAGTTTAGAACATCTCTAGTACTAAACATAGAACAAAAACCAAACCAATCCTGTCAGCAAGTTAACAGCCGTTCTTCTCTCAGTAGGTACGACAATGGCTCTCTAGCAACAGGGTCTCAGGAATTTAACCGACGCATCACTGACATCACCCACGACATCCAGGCACTGGGCTTCCAGGACACACATGGAGACATCGAGGAGGAAGACTACTACCTCTGATGAAGGCACAGAAGGAAATACTGACTTTTTCCTAACACTAGTGAGTCTCTGTGGGGCCAGGGGCCCAGAAGAGAAACGGCCCCTGTTGAAAAAGCTAAACAAATGATTGGCGCCCTGAAGTTGTGGCTTTACTCACTAGTCAAGAAAACGTTACAAGTTTAGTTCCTATTTACAAAAATAAAAGCATTTCCCAACGGTTCTTTTTATATATTCATATTTAAAACGTCTTCATTGAGAGCAAAGAGGAAATACGGTTAAATTCCTTGTTTGTGTTCAAACTTTGTGAATAAAGCTGATTCTGATCCTAAGTTAAGCCGATTGTGTGTTTAGATCTTTGGGGAATATGGGAAATATTTTAAAGGCAAGGCAATTTTCATTTGTTTATACACACTTTCAACAACAAAGTAATTCAAGGTGCTTTACATGATTATGGGGTGAAATAAAAATAGTAGCAAGAAGCATACACAGATACATCAAAGCATATAAAGTAAAAGCAGCAATACCTCAAAACATAACTCAACGACAGCTTTAAACAGATACATTTTTAGCCTTGATTTAGAACAGCTCAGTGTTTCAGCAGCTCTGCAGTCGTCTGGAAGTTTGTTCCAGATTAGAGGAGCATAGAAACTGAAAGCTGCTTCTCCATGTTTGGTTCTGATTCTAGGGATGTTGAGTAGACTGGAATTAGAGGACCTGAGTGGTCTGGTTGGTTGGTATAGTAAAAGTAGATCTTCAACATACTTTGGTGCTAAGCCATTCAATGATTTATAAACTAGTACAAGTATTTAGAAGTCTATTCTCCGAGCTACAGGGAGCCAGTGTAAGGACTTTAGAACTGGGTTGATGGGCTCTACTTTCCTGGTTAAAGATTACTTGAATGCCTTTAATGATAAACTAGAAATTATTTTGAGACATCAAGACAGCATGTGCAAAAGGAGAAAACTGCAGTAAAAAAAAGAAGGAAAAGCGCTGAGATTTTGGTTGGAAATGCTAAATATTCCATATAATTTTTCATTTGCGCATGGCTCCTAAACTAGAAAAATCCTTGATCTGGCTCCTGTGAGGAAAAGCTTCACTTTATCACTTGTTTTATTCAGCGACTGTCATTAAAAAGGACAGAAATGGTCTGAAATAAGAAATAGGGAACATTTTTATGTCTGGCTTTTAAAAAAAATGAAATCCGTGTGTAAACAGATGTTTATGTTTAAGTGTTGGCAGAAAGGTTATTGAATAACATGGATGAAAATGGTAAATAAATGGTAAAATGGCCTGTACTTGTATAGCGCTTTATTTAGTCCTTGAGGACCCCAAAGCGCTTCACGTTACATTCAGTCATTCACCCATTCATGCACACATTCACACACTGGTGATGGCGAGCTACATTGTAGCCACAGCTGCCCTGGGGCGCACTGACAGAAGCGAAGCTGCCGAACAATGGCGCCACCGGGCCCTCTGACCACCACCAGTAGGCAGAAGGGTGAAGTGTCTTGCCCAAGGACACAACGACTGAGACGGATTAGGTTAAGAGTCGATTGACTGGATAACGTTTTTAAAGATACCGTGAAATTAATATGTCTGTCATATCTTCCGTGTTTAGTTTTAGTGAGTTTTGGTTTGACTTTACTCTAAAGGTTTTTGGTTTACAGCAAATATACATACACCTGCTGAGGATGACTACCCCCAAGTGGTCAATAGAAGCAACTACACCAAGCAGCTTACATTCCAACAATCAAGTTTTTAATAACAAAACTGACAGACTGCTAACCTTGCAGGACACCACGATTAACTGGATTACCTTCAGAACAACAACAAAAGCTGCTGGCTCTTCACTTAATTTTACTACACAACATCAAATCATATAAAAAAATTTTAAAAATGTTATGCCGTTATGTTTCTAGGTCATGGGTCACATGGTGTCTAGTCTTATCAGGAGGGGAGGAGAGGAACTAAAAACAACTGGATGACTGTGATCACCTGTAATGAGTCAAAAAAAAAAAAAGATGGACAAAAATTGTTTAAATCTTTTCTAAATCATAGTTGGGTGGTGGAATCAAACACATACAGCTGCAGCAGATTAAACGGGTCAATATGAAAACTGGACGACCCAATCGGTCAGTTCGACCATGAACAGAACCGTGAAGCTGAGCGCATTAAGCTTTTGTTTGAAGAGGCGGAGACTATAGTTTCAGTAGAGGCCCAGGAAGCCTCTTCAAAAAGGCACTGAAACAGAGGAATGCGTCATGCTCTGCCACTCTGAAAGGAAGCAGGAAAACACACCCATGACTCAACTTGAATTTAAAATGAACATCCTGCTCTCATCGAGCTGACAATAAAGCCATACGAACCATAGTAAATTGTTTTTTTTATCTTTAAATACCTTAGTTTCATTGTCTGTAATGTTAAGATGGGCTGGGGGGAATGGAAGAACAACAAAACAATTAATCCAACGGGATCATGAAGCTAAACTTTCACAGTATCTGTCTAAATAAAATCTCAAGTACTAAAATGGGGAAAAGGGACAAAAGCTAGTGTCCTCTACAGACAGGCTGTTAAGAGCCTGGAACAAAAAGGAACACATGGATGGACAGCAACACAGCAGGAACAGCAACAATTTAAAATATAGCAGCATGTAATCCCATTGGTTAAATGTCATGTGATACCCATTCTTATTGGTTAAAATCAGATAATACGAGAGTAGAAACTCTAGCTGTATGGAAAATCCAGGAAATACACCTGTTCGCAAATACGTTTAACCTCTTATTGGTGTTGTAGCCCCAGAACTAAACTCTACCAGGGCCTGCAACGAATTTGCCAGCTTTTTCACTGAAAAGATTCTAACAATTAGACGGTCAATCTGTGCCTCAATATCGAACCCACAACCAGTGCCATCCCCAATCAACAACAATGTAAAGAAAATGTCTGAATTCCACGAATTAAACCAGAACAGCCTTGAAAAAATCATTATCCAATTAAGCTCCTCCTCCTGCTGTCTTGATATCCTACCCACAGCTTTTCTTAAGAAAGTTCTTCGTGTTATTGTGTCTGATCTTGTTCAGATAGTGAACTCATCCCTCCTGTCAGGTGTCTTCCCCAGGCTTTTAAAACAGCAGTTATTAAACCACTACTAAAGAAGACAACACGTTAATGCAGAACTAAAGGCCGATCTCTAATCTTCCATTCATCAGTAAAATTATTGAAAAAGCTGTGTTTCAGCAGTTAAATAGCTTCGTAACAATGACAAACCTTTTTGATGTTTTTCAGTCTGGTTTCCGCGCTCACCACAGCACTGAGACTGTCCTCGTCAAAGTATTCAATGATCCGCATAAATACAGACTGTGGAAGAACCACAGTGCTGGTTCTGTTGGACCTCAGTGCAGCATTTGACACTGTTAATCATGATATATTACTGGAACGACTGGAGAGCTGGGTCGGACTCTCTGGTACACTACTTGGCTGGTTCGAGTCTTACCTAAAGAACAGGGACTTCTATGTTTCAATAGGAAACTTTTCATCAGAACGAACAGAAATCACATGTGGGGTGCCCCAGGGCTCCATCCTGGGGCCCCTCTTATTTAATATCTACATGCTCCCACTAGGCAAGATTATAGCAACCAATAACATTAGCTACCATAACTACGCAGATGACACTCAGCTCTACATTACGATGTCACCAGGTGACTCTGAACCCATTAAAACCCTAAATCAATGCATTGACCAAATAAATGGATGGATGTGCCATAACTTTCTCCAGCTGAATAGAAACAAAACTGAAGTAATTTTTTTTGGACCTAAAGAGGAACGATCAAGAGTCAGCACACAGCTTCAGTTAATACAGCTAGAAACTACTGATCAGGCCAGAAATCTAGTTGTAGTAATGGACTCAGACCTGAACCTCCAGGGTCACATAAAGGCAATAACAAGGTCAGCGTTCTATCACCTGAAGAACATTTCTAGGATTAAAGGACTGATGTCACAACAGGACCTCAGAAAACTCATCCATGCGTTTATCTTTAGTCGGATTGATTACTGCAACAGCGTCTTCACAGGTCTGCCTAAAAAGTCAATCCGACAGCTGCAGCTGATCCAGAACGCTGCCGCTCGTGTTCCTCACTAGAACCAGGAAAGTAGAGCACATCAACCAAGTTCTAAGGTCCATACACTGGCTCCCTGTAGCTCAGAGAATAGACTTCTAAATACTCCTACTAGCTTATAAATCATTACATGGCTTAGCACCAAAATATGTTGAAGACCTGTTGTCATGGTACCAACCACCAAGACCACTCAGGTCCTCCAACTCTAGCCTACTAAACATCCCTAGACTCAGAACTAAACATGGAGAAGCAGCTTTCAGTTTCTATGCTCCCCTTATCTGGAACAGACTTCCTGACGAGTGTAGAGCTGCTGAAACACTGAACTGCTTTAAATCGAGACTAAAAACCCATCTGTTTAGAATTGCCTTCGATTAAATGATTGATGTCATACGTATGAAATGTGTTCATGCTCTCTTGCTTTATTGATCTTTCTCTTACTTTATTGTGTATCATGTGTAATGTGTGTTTCTTTTACTTTTAATTTCCATTGTTTTTTAAATCACCAAATCATGTAAAGCACCTTAAATTACCCTGCGGTTGAAAGTGTGCTATACAAATAAAACTGCCTTGCCTTGTTTGTCGTTCGGGGCACATTATGGTTTTCTTTTGTGAATGCTGGCTAATCGTTGACATTGAGGACCAGACGTCACGTTATAGCGTCCGCAGAGAGCGGACGTCAACGTCGCCGCCATATTGTGTGTGGCACTTTGAAAAAACGCAGAAAACTGTGCCACTGTGTTGTTGTGGTACTGTATATTTAAAATAGTATAATTCCCAGCATGCCATTTCAAATTCATTTCAATAAAAACATATGAGTTATACGTGAATTAATACAGCTAGAGAGAGCTCATCGTGCGTCAAACGGAATGCGCCAACTTGATTTGACTATGACCAATATGAAAGGGCGTCACGTGACATCCAACCAATAGGATTAAACCTTGCCTTTATGGTCGGTATAAATAACGCCGCTTAGCTTTCTCCTTTTCATCAGTTTGTTCTCGCTCCGGACTCTTAACAGTCTCTCCGTGGGAGAAAGCTAATTTTTTTTTCTTCCCCTCATCCCAACGTTATAGCTTTTTGTGGAATCATGGTGAGTGTGGACATCGTGAACCCGTTGATTGATAAATAGGTTGTTTTTTTTCGTTTTTTTTTATTAATCATCTCCATCGAGCTTAAAACGGAAGTTAACATCAAAGACTTAATTAACTTAAGTATTTAAAAATTAATAGCTGTATTCTACTGTTTTTGTACGGGTTTAATTAGGAGCTCGAAAAGGGCAGGATGATCATTTAAGAATGACCAGGCCTCAGCCTAAAGTCAGGTTGAGTCATGGGTGTGTTATCCGGAACTTTTTTTTTTTGCAGAGTCGCAGAGCATGACGCATTCCTCTGTTTCAGCGCCTTTTTGAAGAGGCTTCCTGGGCCTCGGCTGACACTAGTCTCTGCCTCCTCAAACAAAAAAAAGCTTAATGCTTTCAGCTTCACGGATAATTTCATGGTTGAACTGGCAGATTGTTTTCATATTGACCCGTTTAATCCGCTGCAGCTGTATGTGCTTGTTTCCACCACCCAACTATTCAACTCCTTAAAATCTTTACTCCACAATTTTATTTCTGAGTGTGGTTTTATTTGGTTTGCCAAAAGTGAAAACACCCATCCAGTGCTAGTTTTTAGTTCCTCTTTTCTTTCCCTGAAATGTGAGGAGCAGTTCTCAAACCATGTGACTGCCTGACCTTGAAGCATGAGTACAATGAGGCGGGACATGGCTTTAATTAATTTTTTTTGAGAAATTAGTTTTCTACAAGAAATTAAAACTGTATTTTTGTCACCTAAAGCGTGAGTGTATCTCGGTACACGTCGGTCAGGCCGGTGTCCAGATCGGCAACGCCTGCTGGGAGCTTTACTGCCTGGAGCATGGGATCCAGCCGGACGGACAGATGCCCAGTGACAAGACCATCGGCGGAGGAGACGACTCCTTCAACACCTTCTTCAGTGAGACCGGAGCCGGGAAGCACGTCCCTAGAGCAGTCTTTGTCGATCTGGAGCCCACTGTCATCGGTGAGCACAATCACTTCTGGTTATTATTGGAAAATTGTCAAATTATTAAATGTTTATTGGATAAAATTATTTTCCAGATGAGGTTCGCTCTGGGACCTACCGCCAGCTGTTCCACCCTGAGCAGCTGATCACTGGGAAGGAAGATGCTGCCAACAACTACGCCCGAGGACACTACACCATTGGCAAAGAGGTCATCGACCTGGTTCTGGACAGGATCCGCAAACTGGTGGGTAACATGGATCTATTTTCCTCTGTATATGCAGTGAAGCTACTGTATTTAAACTCTAATCTGTCCTCAGGCGGACCAGTGCACAGGCCTGCAGGGCTTCCTAGTTTTCCACAGCTTCGGGGGAGGAACCGGTTCTGGTTTCACCTCCCTGCTGATGGAGCGTCTCTCTGTGGACTACGGCAAGAAGTCCAAGCTGGAGTTCTCCATCTACCCTGCTCCTCAGGTGTCCACTGCTGTTGTGGAGCCCTACAACTCCATCCTGACCACCCACACCACCCTGGAGCACTCCGACTGTGCCTTCATGGTGGACAACGAGGCCATCTACGACATCTGCCGCAGAAACCTCGACATCGAGCGCCCCACCTACACCAACCTGAACAGGCTGATCAGCCAGATCGTCTCCTCCATCACTGCGTCTCTCCGTTTCGATGGCGCCCTGAATGTTGATCTGACAGAGTTCCAGACCAACTTGGTGCCGTACCCACGTATCCACTTCCCCCTGGCCACCTACGCCCCTGTGATCTCTGCAGAGAAGGCTTACCACGAGCAGCTCACAGTGGCAGAGATCACAAACTCCTGCTTCGAGCCGGCCAATCAGCTGGTGAAGTGCGACCCTCGCCACGGCAAGTACATGGCCTGCTGCCTCTTGTACCGCGGCGACGTGGTGCCCAAAGACGTCAACGCCGCCATCGCCACCATCAAAACCAAGCGCTCCATCCAGTTTGTGGACTGGTGTCCCACTGGCTTCAAGGTTGGCATCAACTACCAACCGCCAACCGTGGTTCCTGGTGGCGACCTGGCCAAAGTCCAGAGGGCTGTGTGCATGCTGAGCAACACCACGGCTATCGCAGAAGCCTGGGCTCGCCTCGACCACAAGTTCGATCTGATGTACGCCAAGCGTGCATTCGTCCACTGGTATGTGGGTGAGGGAATGGAGGAGGGGGAGTTCTCCGAGGCCAGGGAGGACATGGCTGCGCTGGAGAAGGATTATGAGGAGGTTGGTGCTGATAGCTTGGGAGACGAGGATGAAGGGGAAGAATATTAAATTAAGCATTGCCTTTCTGTAATGATCAAAATAAAGCTGTTTTGCTGCAGTACTTGTAACTTGAGTTGTGTGGGTTTTGGAAACTGGGTTTCTGCAACGCAATTAGAGTACACTTCAAATAAACCAATGAGGGGAGAAAATAGAGAATCAAGAAACTGTTTGTAGTTGCTCCATTTGACCGCATGGGGGCAGTAAATCCCAGCAGTTTAATACTGCATACCCATCTCGCGTTGCTGTTAAAACTAAAGCTTGTTTTAATGCTTTGTCTGGTTACTAAAGCTGAACCCTCAGGCTAATTCAGCTGCTGTAACCACATGCCATTACAAAGCTTCGTTGTAGTAAGGAACCAAATTTTAAGATTCTGCAGGAGATGAAGGGAGTAGACTAAAAATGTGCCTGCAATCTGCTGGGATTCCTTAAAAAGGAAAGTTTTTAACTGATTGGAATGTTTGTATAAATGTATTGAAATGACAAGTGCCTTGATATGACATCTGTTGTGAATTGGCGCTATATAAATAAACTGAATTGAATTAAAAATGTGCCTGTGTTCCTAAAAAGATGTCTGGCTGCATCTCACTGGCCACTGGAAAAAGGGCCTGAACTACCCCTAAAGAGGCAACGCTTGACCCTTAAGGCTTTACAGACCCTTTCCAAAAACTTTAATAGCTTTGAAAAGTAATTCCCTACAACTCCATCCTGACCACCCACACCACCCTGGAGCACTCCGACTGTGCCTTCATTAAAAAAAAAAAAAATTTAAAAATACTTTATTGATCCCAGAGGGAAATTAAGTGTTGGTATAGCTCATATAATTAATTCTTTAAGGATTTGTTGTAGATGATGATGGCTGTGGGCAGGAAGGATTTCCTGTAGCGGTCTGTATTGCAGCGAAACTGAAGAAGCCTCCGACTGAAGACGCTCTGTTGTTGTATGACTGTCTCATGAAGAGGATGCTCAGGGTTGTCCATAATTTTTTCGATTTTATGAAGAATCCTTCTTTGGATTATCTCCAGATTTTCCACAGTTGTCCCAAGAACAGAACCAGAACCTTTATCAGGTTGTTTAGCCTTTTTAAATCCCTGGCTCTGATGCTGCTACCCCAACAGATGACGGCTGAAGAGATTACACTCTCCACAACAGACTTGTAGAAGATCTGCAGCATCTTGCTGCAAACCTTGAAGGACCTAAGCTTCCTCAAGAAGTACAGTCTGCTCTGTCCCTTCTTGTAGACGGCTTAACTGTTGCGCCTCCAGTCCAGTCTATTGTCAAGGTGAACTCCGAGGTATTTATACTCCTCAACCACCTCCACTTCTTCTCCCATGATGGAAACAGTGTTTGACTTATCCCTGTTTCTTCTGAAATCTACAATCATCTCCATTGTTTTGTTCACATTCAAGGTGAGACGATTGTTTCCCCACCATGTCACAAAGCGGTCCACCAGCTCTCTGTATTCAGCTTCTTGTCCATCTCTGATACACCCGACAATTGCAGAGTCATCTGAGTATTTCTGCAGATGACAGGTGTCTGATTTGTACTGGAAGTCTGAGGTGTACAGAGTAAAAAGGAATGGTGAGAGTACGGTCCCTTGTGGTGCTCCTGTGCTGCTGACCACCTGGTTTGACACACAATTCTTCAGTCTCACAAATTGTGGTGTGTTGGTCAGGTAATCAATGATCCAGGCGATTGTTGAGGGCTCCACCTGTGTCTTCAGGAGTTTCTGACAAAGCAAATCAGGCTGAATTGTGTTAAATGCACTAGATAAATCAAAGAACATGATCCTCACAGTGCTGCCTGCTTTGTCCAGATGACAGTGGGTTGGTTGAAGCAGGTGGATGATGGCATCTTCAACTCCAAATCCACAGCGATAAGCAAACTGCAGTGGGTCCTGATACGTTCTTGTTTGCTTATTCAGGGGTGCCAACAGGAGTCTCTCCAGGACCTTCATGATGTGGGATGTCAGGGCAACGGGTCTATAGTCATTGATGACTGATGGGTGAGTTCTTTGGGTACTGGAACAAGGCAGGATGTCTTCCACAACGCTGGAACCTTCTCCTGAGTTAAGCTAAGGTTGAAGAAGTGCTGCAGAATCCCACAGAGCTGCTCTGCACAGGCCTTCAGAACTCTGGGGCTGACACCATCTGGACCTGCAGCCTTGTTCCGGTTCAGTTTCTCCAGCTGCCTCTTCACCTGACTTTTGGAGACAGACAAGTGGGAGGGGGAGGCAAAGGGGGTAGCAGCATTTCCTGACTTGGTTGAAGTCAAACTTGTGGAATTAGAAGAGTCCATGGCTGAGGTGAAGGATAAAACATCCGAGGTGTAACAGGAAAGCTGTTGATCAGAGGAGAGTGGGATGTCTGTTTGGCTGGGAACAGGAGAGGAGGATGCTGAGCTAGTTCCTGAACTGAACCTGTTGAAGAATGTGTTCAGTTCATTGGCTCTGTCCAGACTTCCATCTATCCAATCCTTCCTGTCCTTAAAACCTGTGATCTTTCTCATTCCTGACCGGACATCTCTGATATTGTTCCTCTGTAGTTTGTTCTCCAGCTTCTTCCTGTATGCCTCCTTGTCGTCTCCGATCTTGACCATAAGTTGCTTCATGGTGGACAACGAGGCCATCTACGACATCTGCCGCAGAAACCTCGACATCGAGCGCCCCACCTACACCAACCTGAACAGGCTAATCGGCCAGATCGTCTCCTCCATCACTGCGTCTCTCCGTTTCGATGGAAGAGTTGTGGAAGCCCAGATTTCCCTGATGCTTGCGGCCAGCTCTGTTTTTGGGTCTGGTGCCCCTCATTATCCTCTTGATAATACCCCATAGATTCTCAATGGGGTTCAAGTCCGACAAGTTGGCTGGCCAGTCAAGCACTGTGATGGCATGGTCATAAAACCAGGTTTTGGTGCTTCTGGCGGTATGACCTGGGGCCAGGTCTGACTGGAAGATGAAATCTGCATCTCCATACAGATCCTCAGAAGGAATCAGGAAGTCCTCTAAAACATTCAGGTAAACTGATGCTGTGACCTGGGACTTAAGAAAGCAGAGTTTAGACACCTGCAGCAGCCATTGCACCCCAAATCATCGACCTCAAGCAGATTGGGATCTGTTACTTATCAGTCTTCCTCCAAACCCTTGGACCTTGATAACTAAATGAAAGGCACACTACAATCTGAAAAGAGGACCTTGGGCCACTGGCCTCCAGTCCTCCTTGGCCTAGTTGAGACGCGTCTGAATGTGGTGGTTTTTGAAGCTGTGACTCCCGCCTCGTTCCACTCTGTCAGGGTTTCTGTCAGATTCATGAATCTCCAATGTTTGATAATCAACTGAACAGCCAGCCTCCTTTAACTATGAACCTTTCTGGCTTACCCATCCTATGGAGGGTAGCAATCATGGTCTTCTGGCCAGTTGTCAAGTCTGCAGTCTTCCCCATATTGAACCTAACGGACACTGGAAGCACCTGGGAAAACCTGTGCAGATGCTTTGTTTTGTAGATTAGTGTGTGACACTCAGTTTAAAACATTTATGCCCTGTAAAATTTGGGCTGGTTTCTTCACAATATTCTAATTGTTTGAATTCCTGGGTTTTAAGCTGGAAGCCCAAATTATGTACAAATAAAGAACTAAACACCTGAAATGTTTTGTTGTGAGCCCTGAATCTATAATCTATGGAAGTTTCATGTTTTGAATGGAATTATGGAAATAAACTTTTCCATGATATTCAAATTTTTTGGAAAGGGCCTGTATAAGAGCGCACCAAGCATGGGATGGAGACCTTTTAAAATGTCCATAAATCAATGAAGTATGAGGTTTTGGTTGCAAAATGGAATTGTGATATACCTGTATGACAAATACACTGCCTGGCCAAAATAATGTTACCACCTGGATTTAATTAATAGGTACAAGCCTCCTATTGGATAATTACTGCATGGGTGATTATTTTTCAGGTGTCAACAAGTTACTTAACCGCAGCTGGTGCAATGAGTTGCTTTTCATTTCATAAACAACCATGTCAAAAGACACATGTCGTGGAAAAGATGTTAGTGTGTTTGAGAAGGGTCAAATCATTGGCATGCATCAAGCTGAGAAAACATCTAAGGAAATTGCAGAACTGTCCAACGCATTATTAAAATGTGGAAGGATAGTGGGGACCCATCGTCTTCGAGAAAGAAATGTGGCCTGAAAAAAATCCTGAGTGATCGTCATCAGCGATCACTTAAACGTTTGGTGAAATCAAAACGAAAAACAGAACTCAGAGCTATGTTTAATAGTGAAAATAAGAGCATTTCAACACACACAATGCAAAGGGAACTCAAGGGATTGGGACTGAACAGCTGTGTGGCTGTAAGAAAACAGAAAATCAGAAAGGCAAACCGAAAAAAAGGCTTCAGTTTGCTAGGGAGCATAAAGATTGTACTCTGCACCAATGGAAGAAGCTCATGTGGTGTGAGTCCAGATTTACCCGGTTCCAGAGTGATGGGTGCATCAGGGTAAGAAGAAAGGCAGATGAAGTGATGCACCCATCATGCCTAGTGCCTATAGGCCTGATCATGGTAGGTTCAGCAACAGTATGTGCTCCAAGAATGACGTCAGCTGAATACCTGAATATACTGAATGACCTGGTTATTTCATCAATGGGTTTTTTTCTTCCCTGATGATTATTCCAAGATGTCAATGCCAGGATTCATCAGGCTCAAACAGAAAAAGAGTGGTTCTGTGAGCATGAGACATAATCTCCACGCATGGATTGGCCACCACAGAGTCCAGACCTTAACCCCATTGAGATTCTTTGGGATGTGCTGGAGAAGGCTTTGCGCAGCGGTCAGACTTTACCATCATCAATGCAACATCTTGGTGAAAAATTAATGCAACACTGGATGGAAATAGATCTTGTGACAATGCAGAAGCTTGTCGAAACAATGCCACAGAGAACGCTAAAGGCGGTCCAACGAAATATTAGTGTGACCTTTTTTTTTTTTTGGTGGCAACTTTTTTTTTGGGCCAGGCAGCATATATTTCCAACCAGAACAGTAATCTTTTCTAGGCTGGTTTAGATCACATGACAGCCTTTTTCAAACATCAGCTTTGAGTGTCAAAAGCATCTGGGGTGAATTTGTTTTAAATGCATGTTGATTATTGGCTGTTTATTCATGAAGCTTGTCAGCAAAAGGAAACATGGGGTCCTTTGAAAAGTTTCTGGCAGACTACTGCGTTGACTGTGAACTTAAGAAAACCCAGTAGACTGGAACCAGCAGTTGCCACGGCAGCCAAAATCATCCCCAACTTCACTGGACTTCAAGCATCATGGGTTCTGGTCTCAACTCTTCCTCCAGACCCAAGACCTTCAATTGAAAATGAGCTTTGGACCACTAAGCAATACTCCGGTTCTGATTCTTCTCAGCCCAGGTTAGACGCTTATAGCCCAAGTGTCGGATCCGTCTGCATAGCAGCTCTTGATGTTCTGATTCCAGCCTAAGTCCACTTCTGGTGAATTCTTGAATGAATTTTGCTTGACAGTCCTCTCAAGCGTGCAGTTATTCCTGTTGCTGGAGCACCCTTTTCTATCAGTTCATTCCTTCTTACTAAACGTTCTATGAATCAGTCTTCTGGACATGTGTCCTATAAGCAGTCTTCATTATGATTGTTTTTCTGACCCAGACAGACCATTTAATGGTTCAGGAAACCAATGCATGGATGTTTTTTTAGCGGATTAGGGTGTCACCATGAGTTTCGATTATTTACTTTTTTCACGATAATCAAATTTTGGGACGCTGAATGTCGGGTTTTTATTATTTAGAAGCAATAATCTACATTATATATTTATCAACACATCACCACAGTTTTGGCAGACCTACATTGGCTTCCTGTTCAGCCCCACATACATTTTAGAATTTTGTTTGTTTTTAAATCCCTCAATGGTCTGGCTCCTAGCGACCTACCTGAGCTCCTTAGTCCCTACAAACCTGACCGGTCACTCAGGTCAGCTGACCACCATCTGGTACATATACCTAGCTTCCACTGTAAATCTCATGGTGAGCCTAAACTGTGGAACCAATTACCTCTACAGATTAGGTTGGCCCCATCGCTCAACACATTTAACTCTCGTCTGAAAACACATTTTTATTCCCCCTCGACTCTCTAGGTTTGCTCAGCCTTTAGCTGGTTTTATTTTATTCAAGTTTACTTTTGTGTATTCTGATTTGTTTTGTACAACACTTTGTTCAGCTCTCATACTGTTTTTAAGTGTGCTTTATAAATAAACATGGTGTTTCATTGTTTTGATTGATATTTTTTAATTTAAATCTTACATGACTTTGGGTCATTTTTGGCCCAGTTGCATGTGACAGAAGTCAAACACCACGTAAACTGTAAATTCTTAACTGAAAAACGTATATAGGTCTTCTGAATCCCACCTTGCAACAATAACTGTTCTTACTATTGGCAGCTGGTAAAAAAAATAAAAAATAAAATGTGAAGATGAGTTGCGCGTTGTCGCCACAGGAAGGCGGCATGGTGCCTTAGTTATAAGCAGAGGTCCGGATTCCTGAGATTATATCATTTAGTTAACATGTCAGTCATGGGCATTCACAGAATATTGTGGGTAGGTTTGGAGAATTAATGAAAAAAAAACAACAACTTTAAGACAGAGATTTTATTCAGGAAAAAGCCAAACTTGACAATTTCAGTTGTATTCAAACAGCAAACCCGATACTTTGATGGACGAACATCTCTGTTTGGAATGCATTCAAGAACTCACTGCATTTGATCACTTTCTGCTTTGCTTACTGACTTCTCTGTGGTTCTTTTAATACTCTTCTCCTTCCTCCTCTCCCTCACCCTCAATGGAGTCGACGCCAACCTCCTCGTAATCCTTCTCCAGAGCTGCCATGTCTTCCCTGGCCTCGGAGAACTCCCCCTCCTCCATTCCCTCACCCACATACCAGTGGACGAATGCACGCTTGGCGTACATCAGATCGAACTTGTGGTCGAGGCGAGCCCAGGCTTCTGCGATAGCCGTGGTGTTGCTCAGCATGCACACAGCCCTCTGGACTTTGGCCAGGTCGCCACCAGGAACCACGGTGGGCGGTTGGTAGTTGATGCCAACCTTGAAGCCAGTGGGACACCAGTCCACAAACTGGATGGAGCGCTTGGTTTTGATGGTGGCGATGGCGGCGTTGACGTCTTTGGGCACCACGTCGCCGCGGTACAAGAGGCAGCAGGCCATGTACTTGCCGTGGCGAGGGTCGCACTTCACCAGCTGGTTGGCTGGCTCGAAGCAGGAATTCGTGATCTCAGCCACCGAGAGCTGCTCGTGGTAAGCCTTCTCTGCAGAGATCACAGGGGCGTAGGTGGCCAGGGGGAAGTGGATACGTGGGTACGGCACCAAGTTGGTCTGGAACTCTGTCAGATCAACATTCAGGGCGCCATCGAAACGGAGAGACGCAGTGATGGAGGAGACGATCTGGCCGATTAGCCTGTTCAGGTTGGTGTAGGTGGGGCGCTCGATGTCGAGGTTTCTGCGGCAGATGTCGTAGATGGCCTCGTTGTCCACCATGAAGGCACAGTCGGAGTGCTCCAGGGTGGTGTGGGTGGTCAGGATGGAGTTGTAGGGCTCCACAACAGCAGTGGACACCTGAGGAGCAGGGTAGATAGAGAACTCCAGCTTGGACTTCTTGCCGTAGTCCACAGAGAGACGCTCCATCAGCAGGGAGGTGAAACCAGAACCGGTTCCTCCCCCGAAGCTGTGGAAAACTAGGAAGCCCTGCAGGCCTGTGCACTGGTCTGCCTGAGGACAAGGATGGAAACCAAAGTCAACTGCTGACCCATTGGACGATTCAAAGACAAATTTGGAAATTACTGGCATTAAGTTTACCCACCAGTTTGCGGATCCTGTCCAGAACCAGGTCGATGATCTCTTTGCCGATGGTGTAGTGTCCTCGAGCGTAGTTGTTTGCAGCATCTTCCTTCCCCGTGATCAGCTGCTCAGGGTGGAACAGCTGGCGGTAGGTCCCGGAGCGAACCTCATCTGAGCAGAAAAAAAACAAACCATCAAATTAGCTTAGCTTTCAGATATACCACGATAAATACCATATTTAATATGCCAGAAGTGATTGTGCTCACCGATGACAGTGGGCTCCAGATCGACAAAGACTGCTCTAGGGACGTGCTTCCCGGCTCCGGTCTCACTGAAGAAGGTGTTGAAGGAGTCGTCTCCTCCGCCGATGGTCTTGTCACTGGGCATCTGTCCGTCTGGCTGGATCCCATGCTCCAGGCAGTAAAGCTCCCAGCAGGCGTTGCCGATCTGGACACCGGCCTGACCGACGTGGATGGAGATGCACTCACGCTGTTGGGAAAGAAAAAGAAAAAAAACCAAGGACTTTAATATTTCATACTAGACCATATTTATTTTTTTATAATACTTGTGAGTTAAATTACCCTCCCAAGTGATGTACGTGATAAATATAAACATATTTTGTTGATGAATTGTGAAAAAAGAAACAGATTTTTCCGATTTGGACCGGCAGTTCATGAGTAAAATGTTCCGATTTTATTATTTGCTGCTGTGTCTCTGTTTATTTTAACTGAATTAAGAAGACTTTACTTTTGGTTTGCGAGTCTTGCGCTTTTTGGCAGTTTTTTTTTCTTCCCTTCTTCCTCCTGGCGCACTGCAGTTGTATCTGGAACTGCGTTGCTACGCAACAAACCCGTCACCGGTTGCAACCGGTGACGTTTGTTTAAGCCCCAAAAATGTAAGTGAAAGCTATTCAAAAAGCGGTCGATTAGCTGTCACCCGGACATTTTCCATGTCCGCGTAGTTATTATAACGTTAAAAACCGCGGGGGAGGGGGGTACCCCGGCATCGGTTCATCCCTGTGGCAGCCTCAGGAACCAGTCAGAAGGTGTCCGTTACTAGCCTGCATTTTTAATGACCGGCGCCATGCTGACGGTGCATTTAATCCATTTTCTACCCGGATAAAAGGTTTTCGTGGGAGTGGGTCGTGTTCTTTCTGCCACTGAATTACAGTCACCGCCTCCAGCTTGTCGCCCAGTGATGGCGACCGCGGGTTTTTAATCATGCCAAAGGGGCTGGGATAATAAAGCCTTCGTTATTCCCAATGTCCACCAAGGAAAGATAGCGGTGGTGGGGGAGGGGGACTCTTTTGTCCAGACTGCCCGTCCCGCCACGTCCCTATCCGAACCGCGCCAGAACCCTTCCCTTCATCGAAAATTACATTTTAACCTGCGCTTCACAGTGCATATAAAGCATTTAAGTCTCAAATAAATACAGTTTTAATGCCTCAAAACGTCATTCAATGACGCTTTTGCAGTAAATACATTAATTTTTTTTGCTTTTTAAATCAAGTTATTTCTCCATACACCATCACTTAGACCTCAGTTACGTCCTGTTTACAAAGCTGGTTAAAGGTTCTTACCATGTTGCTTAGCTGAAGTTGTGAAAGAGGATGGAAGAGTCTCCTCGGAAAAAGGAGTCTTACAATTCGACTGTTATGAGGTCGATGTAAGAGATAATGGCGAACATGACGATGTCGGAGCTATATATGCTGGCGAAGACCCGGCGCCGGCATCTTCTGCACTCCTATTGGTCCATTCCCTGTCACTCTGTGATTTCGCGGATTTCTATTGGACGATCCCTAAGTCTAGGAGAGTCTCCGCCCATCAACCCCACCCAGTTGGTAGTCTGCTCTCCCGGTATTGTACTGGAAGCATCATGGCGTTTCTGCCTGAGTGGAAAAGCTGCGTAATTTTTAGATAATGGTAAATGGGTCAGTCTGCCAAGAACTATATCAAAAGTATTTTTATTGTTTAAATTTATATATTTAATCCAAACACATGTAAAAATGAAACATTTATAGAATATAGTTAACCAAAAAGATAACTTGTAGCATCAATTATATATTTTACACGAACAGGACACATGATACATGTCATTCCTTTCTTTATTTAAAAGCAAATGATTACTTTGCTTGTATGTATTTTACACAATGTATATTCAATAAAATAATATTGATTAAGAACCAAACAGCAAACACAGTGAGACAAAAGGTGTGGTATCATTTGCTACATTAGGCTGACGTGTTGGTTTCTAAATCAAAAGGCCAGAGTAGAAGCCCATCCTGCATGGAGAACACGGGATCATACAGAGAATGCTTCGTTATGTGGCTATAACAGTTACTGTCCCCTTTTGTTACTTGAAAAACAGAGAAGATATTAAAAAAACACATATTTTTAAAAGTGGGGTTGAGTTTCTCCAAAGCAAGGAATTTAGGTAATGCAAGGCTGTATCGCTGATAGATTTCCACTTATTGGCTATATTTATCTATCTATCTATCTATCTATCTATCTATCTATCTATCTATCTATCTATCTATCTATCTATCTATCTATCTATCTATCTATCTATCTATCTATCTATCTATCTATCTATCTATCTATCTATCTATCTATCTATCTATCTATCTCTCTATCTCTCTATCTCTCTATCTATCTATCTATCTATCTATCTATCTATCTATCTATCTATCTATCTATCTATCTATCTATCTATCTATTTTCGTTTTCCTAATAACCTTGCTTTGTTTATTTTCTGCTGAAATTTTTTTTTTGCAAAGTGCACAGTTTCGGCCCATATTTGAGCTTTAAACCAGTGATATGGTAGAGAATATTTTTTACCTTATCATTCAGTCCATTATCTTGCACATTTTGTCCTTAACCCAGCACTTATTTTCAAATCTTCCAAACTTTGTGACGATATTTCAGATTTTGAACAGCCTTAAAAGAATAGCAAAGCATAAGTAAAGCATAATTTAAAACATGTCCAACATATTTTAGATTTTTTTCTGTACACCTTGTGGTACTGATTCACCTCATGCTGTTTCATTTGCATGTTATTCAAAATTTCCTGCTATTACATGACGGATGTGATATGTATCTGATTTTATTTCCTGTTGTTTGGCTCGACTTTACAGTCGTCTGTTGTTAAAAGAGGTCAAACTGCCCCATCACACATGAGGGATGTAGGCCACAGAGAGCTGCATGATGCCCAACCCTTCCCCCTCCATCCCTGCTCCTAAGATTTAACGGTTCCTACAAGCTGAATAAGGGAGTTGCTTGGAAACAGCCTGGTAACCACACACAGAGAGCGCCTTTATCTGGCCGACACGTGACCAGGCTTAAACTGCAGCACCGTTAGGATGCTGTGTCGTGTGCAGGGGGGGGGGGGGGTGATCTTTCTCTTTCCCCACATCTCTGTGTCTCTTCTCTGTAAGGGAAACGCCCTTAATTCTGCCTTCCCTATGAGGATGGTGGACTGTAACTTTAAAAGAGGATTAGACAAAGCAGCTCTTTCTTTTGGGGTTTTGTGTTGTTGTCTTTCCTGAGCTATCACCTTTCAGAGACAACGACCATAAACTGTTTTAGGCCAAAGGGGCATTTAAGCCCCTTAGTTGCTAACAACAAAGTAATCTCCATGCCAACAGTGGTTAGAGTCATGCTATACCTTCTTAAACTGTGGGCACATTAAAGATACGATTCAGCGGGGTATTTTTAACAACAAATGTCTTCTAACAATAAAGACAATTGGATAATGAAATGTGTTGGGGTTTTTACTACGATAAAGTGTGGTGCTTTTAAATAGCACACTGGTGAAAAACAACTAATTCCGCGTTATATTGTTCAGATTCAAATTCAAAAATACTTTATTGATCCCAGAGGGAAATTAGGTGTTGTTGTAGCTCATACTAATTAATTAGCTAATACTAATTCGTTCTTTAAAGAGTTGTAGATGATGATGGCTGTGTTGCAGTCTGTGTTGCAGCGAAACTGAAGAAGCCTCCGACTGAAGACACTTTGTTGTTGTAGGATGAAGAGGATGCTCTGGGTTGTCCATCCTTTTCTTGGTTTTAAGAAGAATCCTTCTTTGCATCATCATCTCCAGTGGTTCCACAGTCGTCCCCAGAACAGAAACAGCCTTCTTTATCAGGTTTGGCCTTTTTAAGTCCCTGGCTACTCTAACAGATGATGGCTGAAGAGATTACACTCTCCACAACAGACTTGTAGAAGATCTGCAGCATCTTGCTGCAAACCTTGAAGGACCTAAGCTTCCTCAAGAAGTACAGTCAGCTCTGTTCCTTCTTGTAGACGATTTCACTGTTCAGTCTCCAGTCCAGTCTGTTGTCAAGGTGAACTCCGAGGTATTTATACTCCTCAACCACCTCCACTTCTTCTCCCATGCTAGTTCCTGAACTGAAACTGTTGAAGAATGCTTTCAGTTCATTGGCTCTGTCCAGGCTCTGTCCAGGCTTCCATTTTTATATATATATATATATATATATATATATAAATATATATATATATATATAAATATATATATATATATATATATATATATATATACACAGTGGCTTGCAAAAGTATTCGGCCCCCTTGAACTTTTCCACATTTTGTCACATTACAGCCACAAACATGAATCAATTTTATTGGAATTCCAGGTGAAAGACCAAAACAAAGTGGTGTACACATGAGAAGTGGAACGAAAATCATACATGATTCCAAACATTTTTTACAAATAAATAACTGAAAAGTGGGGTGTGCGTAATTATTCAGCCCCTGAATCAATACTTTGTAGAACCACCTTTTGCTGCAATTCCAGCTGCCAGTCTTTTAGGGTATGTCTCTACCAGCTTTGCACGACTGAAATTCTTGCCCATTCTTCTTTGCAAAACAGGTCCAGCTCAGTCAGATTAGATGGACAGCGTTTGTGAACAGTAGTTTTCAGATCTTGCCACAGATTCTCGATTGGATTTAGATCTGGACTTTGACTGGGCCATTCTAACACATGGATATGTTTTGTTTTAAACCATTCCATTGTTGCCCTGGCTTTATGTTTAGGGTCGTTGTCCTGCTAGAAGGTGAACCTCCGCCCCAGTCTCAAGTCTTTTGCAGACTCCAAGAGGTTTTCTTCCAAGATTGCCATGTATTTGGCTCAATCCATCTTCCCATCAACTCTGACCAGCTTCCCTGTCCCTGCTGAAGAGAAGCACCCCCAGAGCATGATGCTGCCACCACCATATTTGACAGTGGGGATGGTGTGTTCAGAGTGATGTGCAGTGTTAGTTTTCCGCCACACATAGCGTTTTGCATTTTGGTCTCATCTGACCAGAGCACCTTCTTCCACATATTTGCTGTGTCCCCCACATGGCTTGTGGCAAACTGCAAACGGGACTTCTTATAGTTTTCCTTTAACAATGGCTTTCTTCTTGCTTGCAGTGCACCACTAATAGTTGTCCTATGGACAGATTCCCCCACCTGAGCTGTAGATCTCTGCAGCTCGTCCAGAGTTGTCTAGCGCTCTCCTTGTTCGGCCTGTGAGTTTAGGTGGACGGCCTTGTCTTGGTAGGTTTACAGTTGTGCCATACTCCTTCCATTTCTGAATGATCGCTTGAACAGTGCTCCGTGGGATGTTCAAGGCTTGGGAAATCTTTTTGTAGCCTAAGCCTGCTTTAAATTTCTCAATAACTTTATCCCTGACCTGTCTGGTGTGTTCTTTGGACTTCATGGTGTTGTTGCTCCAAACATTCTCTTAGACAACCTCTGAGGCCGTCACAGGGCAGCTGTATTTGTACTGACATTAGATTACACGCAGGTGCACTCTATTTAGTCATTAGCACTCATAAGACAATGTCTATGGGCAACTGACTGCACTCAGACCAAAGGGGGCTGAATAATTACGCACACCCCACTTTTCAGTTATTTATTTTAAAAAAATGTTTGGAATCATGTATGATTTTCGTTCCACTTCTCACGTGTACACCACTTTGTATTGGTCTTTCACCTGGAATTACAATCAAATTGATTCACGTTTGTGGCTGTAATGTGACAAAACGTGGAAAAGTTCAAGGGGGCTGAATACTTTTGCAAGCCAGTGTACTCCTCAGTATTTCCTTGTCTCCCTCCTTGAAGGCGCTATATTTCTTGTTTAGGAGTTCCTTCAGGTCACTGGTGATCCAGAGTTTGGTATTAGGGAAGCATCTCACCGTTCTGAGGGAGATTATGTTGTCCACACAGAAGTTTACGTAGTCAGTCACGCACTCAGTCATGGCACTGATGTCCTCTTCATGTGCTTGGCAAAGACTCATCCAGTTTGTGGTCTCAAAACAACCCTGCGGGGCTTCTTCAGCTTCCTTTGACCACTCCCTCACATTTCTCTCTGTCACACAGTATCTGAACAAATGGTTTATATTCTGAGAAAATAAAAACAAGATTTTGATCTGACTGTCCCAGAGGAGGTCTTGCTTTGGACATGTATGAATATTTTACATTTGCATAAAACGAATCCAACATCAAACTTTCTCAAAGCGTCGAGACCCAGCTTTGCGTTCCGACTTCCGGTGTAAATGGAATGCACCATATTTATTTGGGTCGATGTCATCACAAGAGGATCAATAACTGAGTGTGTGCTCAATCATTTTGACTGACGGGATAAAAAAATCAGGTCAAAATCTACTTTTACCCGTCAGATTTTAAAATTATAATAATTACATAGTCAGTAGTATTTAATTTTCTTTCATTTTAATTATTATAGTAACAATAGGCTACATGTAGTAATTATGAACATTTCATATTTGCTTTATATATAACTAATTAAATCTCTAATAAATAAATAAACCATTGAACTTTGTGGCTGTAACCTGACAAAATGGAAAAAACCATAGGGGGTTTAAATACTTTTGCTAGGCTCTGTTATTCCTTCTTTTGCATTTATATTTGAAAAGATTATATTTTTCCCCTCAGTTATCAAAGATTGCACTTATTTGCTTTTCCTTGTGTTTCACCAATTCTCATGCAGATGTTTCCTACCTTTGTAAGGTAGTACTTACAAAGATACTTTACTATTTTTATTACTGTGAATAAAAATGATCACTTGTGTTTCTTAGATCATGGAAAGCGGTTATCCCTCCTGTGCAGACGTATTCTCTTTATTTCCTTCATCAGTAAGTTAATACATCCTAGAAGCTGACAGATTCAATTCAATTCAAATTCAAAAATACTTTATTGATCCTAGAGGGTAATTAAGTGTTGTTGTAGCTCACATAATTAATTCTTTAAGGAGTTGTTATAGTTGATGATGGCTGTGGGCAGGAAGGATTTCCTGTAGCGGTCTGTATTGCACCGAAACTGAAGAAGCCTCCGACTGAAGACGCTCTGTTGTTGTATGACAGTCTCATGAAGAGGATGCTCAGGGTTGTCCATAATTTTTTTGATTTGATTAAGAATCCTTCTTTTCATTATCATCTCCAGATGTTCCACAGTTGTCCCAAGAACAGAACCAACCTTCTTTATCAGGTTGTTGAGCCTTTTTAAATCCCTGGCTCTGATGCTGCTACCCCAACAGATGACAGCTGAAGAGACTTGTAGAAGATCTGCAGCATCTTGCTGCAAACCTTGAAGGACCTAAGCTTCCTCAAGAAGTCCAGTCTGCTGGGGGTCGGCCAGCGTGGGGTCTCTGTTGGCTGTGGGGGTCGTGGCCGGCCAGCAGCCGGCATGTGCAGCTGCCTCTCTCTTTTTCTCTGGGCCGATTGTCATCGCCGGTCCCTGTATGGCGTCTCGCCTTGTTTGCTGGTTGGGGTGCCTGGCTGCTGGTTGCGGCGGCTTGGTGGCGTTTCTGGCCCGGATCAGTCCTTTTTTGCACTGGACTTGGCTCCTGGGTCTTGGTCTTTGTGTGGGGCGCTGGGGTTGGGCATTTGGCCGGGATCGGTCGGACTTGCGGGTGGACTGGCCGGGTGGTGGGCGTGCAGGGCAGGTGGGTGGGGCGCTGGGTTTGGTCTCCTGCCGGGCCGTTGAGCAACAGTGGTCGCTCCACAAAGAATGAGGCTGGTGGATGTCGGCCTGGTGGGTCGGCCGCCCGGCTCATCGGTTTGCTCCTGGTCTGGGCGGGTACGTCGCCGGGGTTTGAAGGCAGGTTTGAGCGCAGGTGGCGCTGAGGGCTTCCTTTGTTGGCGGGGAGGCTATTGCTAACTAGCGACAAGTGCTCTCCCCCTACGAGGGCACTTGGACGGGGGGAGGGGTGTGCTGGAGGGGGGGCGAACTCAACCAGGGTGTCTGGTGTCCTTTGTGTTCTGATAGTAGAGCGAATGTCAGGGTGGGTTTAGTTCCCCTTCTGGGATGGGGCTGGGGGGACTGCCTTGGGGTCCGTGGGGCTTTGTGGGGCTGTGGCCGTGGGCCCCGGGTTGGACGTGCCATGGCCTCCCTCCCCTGGTGGATCCCGGTGAACAGCGGTGCCTATTGGGGTCAGTGGGGGAGCTGGCTCCCTGGGAAGACATTTTTTCTCCCAGTCCTTCCCTCCCCATCCCTGGACACCTCTGTCCACCCGCTCCATCACTTTACCACTCATATAGGGTCTTGGGGCATGGGCACATCACTGGGGTGCGAGGAGGGGCTTCCCTCCTCGCTATCCCGTGGTGTCCTGGGTCCCAATTTTAATATACAACTTAGACACTCCCACTTATAACATTTTCACACGACACATATGTAGGGACTTTGGGGTGGGCACACTTTTCGGCATCCAGAGGGGGAGCGGTACAATCAGCTTCACCTCTGGTGCCGGTGCCCACTGTTAAACCACATATAGACACTGAGGGCTCGGGGTGGGGGTTGGGGGATGTGTGGCTGCCTCCCCCACATCCCACCCCTCTGTTTTAAATGCACATTATAACAACACGCATCAACACCATACTCGAGCGGGAGGATGGAGGCTAGGGGTCTTTTCACACCCCTGTTCGCTACAGGCCATCAGGGGTTGGGGTCCGGAGGAGGACAGGCGGTCTGGTCGGGGTCCTGGGCTGTCGGGCTGCTTTGCCACTGTGGGGCCCTTGGCGATCTGCTTGTCTCCATCCTAGAAGGTAGGGGGTCCACCTCCCGGGTCCGGGGGCTGGTGGCTCTACTGGGGCATCGGTACCTGGACCTGGGAGCATAAAGTGTGCATGGGGTGTGTGAGTGAGGGTACAGCGTCATTTTTTTGGGTGTCTTGGTGAGTCAGTGAGAATGTATGGGTTTAAGAGGGAGGGAACGTATGACTGTGTCTGTATGTCTTTGTCTACCTGTCAGGTTGGATCTTGGTCTGCCCCCTCGCCTGGTGCACCTCAGGCCTTACACTTAATGGGGGGCCTATTTCCCCTCCGTCACTCCCCGCCGGTGACGGGGGCCCCTGCTTGCCGGTGCGCCGGTGGTCAATCCGGTTCGGACCTGGTGCGTGCCTGGCCGGGCCTGGAGGGGTCGGTCGGCCGATGCGCTGGGCCGATATCTTCCTTTGGTTGGTTGGGGCACCTCTTTTAGAGGTGCCAGGTTTGGGATTGTTGGGTGGTGCCTGCTCGGTGGCTCGGCGGGATGGGGATCCGGCGTCTCTGCCCGTTTGATCACCTGTTCTGTGCGCACCGTGCGTGGCCAGTTCATTGGCGGGTTGGACCGGCCCTGGCCCTCGTTGGATGCCTGGTCTCGTCGCCCTGCGTTGCACGGGATCAGGACCCGGGAGCTGGTACAACTTGGCGTCCAGATGCTGGCTGAGCCCGGCCGGGGGATGCTGTCCGTCCCCTGCGGCTATTGGTGGGGCGCTGGGATGTTGGCGGTGGGGATTGGCCCCAGGGTGGAGGCGTTGCGTGGCGGCCGGCGGCCGGCGGCCGGCAGCCGGCCGCGGCCCCTGCAGTGCCGGGGGCCCCTTGCCGGCCAGTCCCTTGTCGGGTCCCTGCTGGGGGGTGGGGTACACCTGGGCCCCGGCTCCCACGGGCCGTTGACCGGCCCGCCCCGGCACGGCCGGTTGCCGGCGGGGCCGGTTGCCGGCGGGGCCCGTGGGCTCGTCACTGCTGCCCCGCGGGCCCCTGCCTAGTGGCCGCTGGATGTTCCCCTGGGGTTCTCATTTGCTCCTCTCTTGGGGGATGCGGTCGGCCCCGCCCGGGTCCGCCTGGGGTTCTGGCGGTCGTTTGGACGTCTTTGCTCCAATCTCCTTCATGTCTGCATCGATTCCTGGGAGATGGATTGATGCCTGCTCACACCAACTATCGAACACTCTTATGGAGAAACCTTATATGCACCAGCATGCTAACACACACACATAGATGTGGGGTCTCTGGTGTTTAAGGAAATATTCTTGGGCTGAGGTTATCATTACTAGAGCTTGATTAATCGGTACCATGAGTTTTTCTGGGACATTGTTGTAGTATTTTTATATCTATTTTTGTGTGATGTGGTTGTGTAATTCTTAGTTCACAATGTTTGGTTGGTTTTGTCGATGTTCCTTTTTCGTGTTTTGTTTTGTTTTTCCCGCCTCTCTCTGCCATCCTGTAGGTATGGAGGCAGACTTCAATGTCTTCCTGTGTTTTCCTTGTTCCCCTTCCTCACTTGTATTTTCAACTCCCCCTCTCTCATGACATTTTGTTTCCTACCTCTCTTCTTCATCTTCCTTCTTTCTTCTCCTTAATTTTCCTTCTCCGTCTCCATAACATCAGGAAATAAAAACCCCAACAATTCATAATAAAGATTTTTCACACATAAATCAAGTGGAGTACTATAGCAAAAGCTGTACTGCTCCGCTTGTGAAAGTAAATCTGTTGGGCTTCTACTTGGTACTCAGACACCAATTCTGAGCTCCACACTGCCAAACAGGACACGTAAAAAAAAAAAAAGAAGTCCAGTCTGCTCTGTCCTTTCTTGTAGACGGCCTCACTGTTCAGTCTCCAGTCCAGTCGGTTGTCAAGGTGAACTCTGAGGTATTTATACTCCTCAACCACCTCCACTTCTTCTCCCATGATGGAAACAGTGTTTGACTTATCCCTGTTTCTTCTGAAATCTACAATTATCTCCTTTGTTTTGTTCACATTCAAGGTGAGACGATTGTTTCCACACCATGTCACAAAGCGGTCCACCAGCTCTCTGTATTCAGCTTCTTGTCCATCTCTGATACACCCGACAATTGCAGAGTCATCTGAGTATTTCTGCAGATGACAGGCCTCTGATTTGTACTGGAAGTCTGAGGTGTACAGAGTGAAAAGGAATGGTGAGAGTACGGTCCCCTGTGGTGCTCCTGTGCTGCTGACCACCTGGTTTGACACACAATCCTTCAGTTTCACAAATTGTGGTCTGTTGGTCAGGTAGTCATTGATCCAGGCGATTGTTGACCTGTGTCTTCAGGAGTTTCTGACAAAGCAAATCAGGCTGAATTGTGTTAAATGCACTGGAGAAATCAAGGAACATGATCCTCACAGTGCTGCCTGCTTTGTCCAGATGAGAGTGGGTTGGTTGAAGTAGGTGGATGATGGCATCTTCAACTCCAACTCCACAGCGATAAGCAAACTGCAGTGGGTCCTGATATGTTCTTGTTTGCTTATTCAGGGGTGCCAACAGGAGTCTCTCCAGGACCTTCATGATGTGGGATGTCAGGGCAACGGGTCTATAGTCATTGATGACTGATGGGTGAGTTTTCTTTGGTACTGGAACAAGGCAGGATGTCTTCCACAACACTGGAACCTTCTCCTGAGTTAGGCTAAGGTTGAAGAGGTGCTGCAGAATCCCACAGAGCTGCTCTGCACAGGCCTTCAGGACTCTGGGGCTGACACCATCTGGACCTGCAGCCTTGTTCCGGTTCAGTTTCTCCAGCTGCCTCTTCACCTTTCCTGACTTGGTTGAAGTCAAACTTGTGGAATTAGAAGAGTCCATGGCTGAGGTGAAGGATAAAACATCCGAGGTGTAACAGGAAAGCTGTTGATCAGAGGAGAGTGGGATGTCTGTTTGGCTGGGAACAGGAGAGATAATTAGCAACACAACTCAAAAGGTTATAGAGTTTGCTGAAATATTTGGGAAACATTTGTATTGGGACCAGGAACAAGTGATTAGAATTTGGGGGTCATCAGAAACCCGGCATTACCAAAAAGGGGATTTTCGTGAATAACTACTGAACTAATAATGATGTCAGTGTTAATCCAGCAGCTAAAGATATGTTTTCATAGTCAAGGAATTTAAAAAGGTTTGATTTTTTGTTTTATTTTTGTCTGTACTCTCATGCATGGAGCGTTCTGCGACAGATGGAGAATATGCTCTGTCACGTTGTAGGCTATCAGGTTTTGTCTGCAGACAGCTCCATGCCACGAAGGACCACTCCCATCCCCAGCATTCCCATCCTCCTCTCTGTTCACACTGAGCAGCTGCCCCGACCCTCCCTGCTTCACAGCTGCTGGGGAGAGAGAAGAAGAGGAGGAGGAGGAGGAGGAGGAGATGGGAATGTTCTCAGATATTCCTGGCTCGCAGCCATGACTGTTTTCTGTTGCCCTCTTTCATCCCTGCAGTCAGTTTGAGCGTGATATACCCTTATTTTAGGATGGGGAAAAAAATCCCACATTAAGTTTCACATTTCTGGTTGGGGGAAAAACAAAAAGCTTATGAAAAAAGATTCCTAACAGCATTCAAAGATGGAGATTCATGCACCTTTTTCTGCTTTTCAGGGCAGTCTCCAGTTCCTCCAACAGGCAGAGGAACAGGAAGAAGCTGCGTGCAACAACCCTGACCTCTGTGGTGATGAACGGCAGTCACAGGCAGACCAGGCAGCCACGTGATCGGCCCACTGGATGACATCATTGCAGAGGATCCGGGACAAAGAGGGAGGAGAGGCAAGGAGCTGCCATGGTGGACTGACACCATCACAGTCAGGTCTGTGCAACATGAACGCCCTGCAGACATCATGAAAGCTTCTCAGCCATCAGGAGCATTTTTATAGCTGGGTGTCTGCACCGACATTTGGCCTCGTTTGTGTCAGATGCAGTTGAAAAATGCCCCTCCCAGGTGGATGCTGATGTATGCATAATAAATGAACTCACACATATCTCCAAATTTTTTCACCTTTCAAATTATGGCATAAGAGTCTCATAAAGGGAGTGGGAACAAATCACAAGATAAACATATATATAAGCTTGAAACACAGTACATTATTCTTATTATTCAGGTTCCTTTTGTTCAGATTTTGTTTATTTAAAATACGCTAAAATATCATGTAGTCTGATCTGCGCGGCATCACCAAATGGCGGCGGTAGAATAGTGTGTTTTTCCACTCTGCACAGGAGCAAATCTGCTGCCCTGCCTGCATAAATCTGCCTGCACCGCCCTCCCATTCAGCAGTTGTTGCATCGACCCCGTTGGGTACAACACGCAACGCAAACACCCCGTTTATACAAAGCCTCCTTCGTGGCATTTTCTCCTTCTCCTCTTCCTCTTTGAAACCCTCCAGACGGCAAAATGGTGAGTTATTCTCGTTATATGTTATAAACACATATCTGGAGTGGAAGAATTGGTGAGGGAGAGGTTGATCTTAATTCAGCCCGAGCCGGTGTCTCGGCTGTCACACGACGCCGTGGAGGATTTTCTTCCTGCCATGCGTAAAGTTACAAACAAAAAACAAACTGGTGTATATTATTGTATAGCCTATGTCGGATGTTTTTCTGTATATTTTCTTTCTACATTTATGATTAAATGGACCTGTCGTATTATATATAGATGATGCACAGTGTAGTTGTCATTGTTTGGAGATGAGAACAATGCACTGACACGGAGACGTTCAGACGCACAGTAAGAGCAATAAATCTGCTTAAAATGCTAATAAACAACCTTGTTTACTTGAGTTTTTAAAATGTATTTTACTATAAAATACTTCAGTTTTTTCTATTTATACATTAAAATCTTTATCTACACGTTCATTAAGGCAAGGAGGGGCGAATGAATAGAGGCACTAAGATTGTTTTGATTTTTTTTTATAGGATCCAATTTAGCCTATGCTTTATGAAATTAACTGGAGCATTTAATTCTAAACTTGACAGAAATTTACAAGATATATTTAATTAAATTCACCACTACCTGATAAAAAAAAAGCCTAATCATGAAACAGATTTGTAGAGGCAGATCTGTTTTTTTTTCCTTTTGCGTCCAAGCATCCGCTGTGATTGTGCATCTCCAGGGAGATCAAGTGGAATATTCCAGGCTCACCGAGTGTCCGTGCCTGTGCACATGCATGTTAATTTGCATGTGTGCTTATGCTTGCAAAAGAGATGCAAAAGTTGGAGAAAAGGAGTAGAGCAAGGGGAGAAAACGCGGATCAAAGAGGAGAGTATGGGGCTGCTGCTGGCAGGCATTTCTATGTCCCCTGCCGATTGTGGTGCAGGGTGGTGCCTCTTCCTGCTGCACTACATGCTCCTCACAGACAGGGGGAGCACTTAAATTTCTCCTTCATGGCATAATTTAGAGCTATTATTGTGGCAAAAAATTGTCATGGGTTTTATCTGAATTGAAATGTCTTTTTCCTCGCGCGACAGCGTGAGTGCATCTCCATCCACGTCGGTCAGGCCGGTGTCCAGATCGGTAACGCTTGCTGGGAGCTCTACTGCCTGGAGCATGGGATCCAGCCGGACGGACAGATGCCCAGTGACAAGACTCTTGGAGGAGGAGACGACTCCTTCAACACCTTCTTCAGTGAGACCGGAGCCGGGAAACACGTCCCCAGAGCCGTTTTTGTCGATCTGGAGCCCACTGTCATCGGTGAGCACAATCACATCTGGCATATCAAATAAATATGGTATTTATCGTGGTATATCTGTAAAGCTAAACTAATTTGATGTTTCGTTTTTCTTCTCAGATGAGGTTCGCACTGGGACCTACCGCCAGCTGTTCCACCCTGAGCAGCTGATAACGGGAAAGGAAGATGCTGCCAACAACTACGCCCGAGGACACTACACCATCGGCAAAGAGATCATTGACCTGGTTCTGGACAGGATCCGCAAACTGGTGGGTGACATAGGTCAATTTTCCTCTGTATATGCAGTGAAGCTACTGTATTTAAACTCTACTTAATCTGTCCTCAGGCAGACCAGTGCACAGGCCTGCAGGGCTTCCTAGTTTTCCACAGCTTCGGGGGAGGAACCGGTTCTGGTTTCACCTCCCTGCTGATGGAGCGTCTCTCTGTGGACTACGGCAAGAAGTCCAAGCTGGAGTTCTCCATCTACCCTGCTCCTCAGGTGTCCACTGCTGTTGTGGAGCCCTACAACTCCATCCTGACCACCCACACCACCCTGGAGCACTCCGACTGTGCCTTCATGGTGGACAATGAGGCCATCTATGACATCTGCCGCAGAAACCTCGACATCGAGCGCCCCACCTACACCAATCTGAACAGGCTGATCAGCCAGATCGTCTCCTCCATCACTGCGTCTCTCCGTTTCGATGGCGCCCTGAATGTTGATCTGACAGAGTTCCAGACCAACTTGGTGCCGTACCCACGTATCCACTTCCCCCTGGCCACCTACGCCCCTGTGATCTCTGCAGAGAAGGCTTATCACGAGCAGCTCTCGGTGGCTGAGATCACGAATGCCTGCTTTGAGCCGGCCAATCAGATGGTGAAATGCGACCCTCGCCACGGCAAGTACATGGCCTGCTGCCTGCTCTTCCGTGGTGATGTGGTGCCAAAAGACGTCAATGCCGCCATCGCCACCATCAAAACCAAGCGCACCATCCAGTTTGTGGACTGGTGTCCCACTGGCTTCAAGGTTGGCATCAACTACCAGCCGCCCACCGTGGTTCCTGGTGGCGACCTGGCCAAAGTCCAGAGGGCTGTGTGCATGCTGAGCAACACCACGGCTATCGCAGAGGCCTGGGCTCGCCTCGACCACAAGTTCGATCTGATGTACGCCAAGCGTGCATTCGTCCACTGGTATGTGGGTGAGGGAATGGAGGAAGGGGAGTTTTCTGAGGCCAGGGAAGACATGGCAGCTCTGGAGAAGGATTACGAGGAGGTTGGCGTCGACTCCATTGAGGGTGAGGGAGAGGAGGAAGGAGAAGAGTATTAAAAGAACCACAGAGAAGTTGAACAGGATATATTTGATTGCAACAGATTCTTAAACAGATTCAAACCAGAGATGTTCTTCCATCAAAGTATCGGGTTTGCTGTTTGAATAAAACTTCTGAAATTGTCAAG
Organism: Valencia hispanica; assembly: GCA_963556495.2. Lineage (NCBI taxonomy): Eukaryota > Metazoa > Chordata > Actinopteri > Cyprinodontiformes > Valenciidae > Valencia > Valencia hispanica. The sequence goes on along the minus strand of OY747709.1, from coordinate 50,263,228 downwards.
TCTGGCTTTGTTCTGAATAAAATCTCGGTGGCGTGAAGTTGTTTGTCTCACTATTATTTATCCAAAACGTCAGTGAGTTTTTCCCCAAAATGCAAAAGTTGATGAGCTGAAGAGTAAAAATCAGACATTATTAAAATAATCCTACAATTTTTAACACATGCAATTTATAGCCTATCCTTCTTTTAGAAATGTATGGTGGTACTGAACTAAAATAAACACGCAAGCACTTCAATGTTTTTTACATTTATTTGAAAAACATCCAAATTCAGTTTTGCCCAAATCCAAGAGTTTTGGCTCACACTTGCTTCAAGAAAGTAAAAAAAAAAAACAGTATATATAAAGCATGATTTAAATACACTGTTTGATTTAACACTATTTATTACAAATTTGTGAAGCCTTTATTTAGGAAAAAAGTATAAAACTCATCCTAGGGGCTTTAATGCTCTCTTGTTGTCGTCTGATGCTGGGATCTACAGCGGCCTGTCCTGCAGCAGAGGGCTGTTGTCGATGGCTCCTCGTCTGTTTAGAGAGTTCCAGAGCATGGAAGCTGCAGAGCTGCTGCGAACCCCACTGAGCTGTGGGCCTTCAGATGCAGCTTTGTCTTCCTTTAAAGGATGGTAGGGTTTAAGGCGCCTGCGCAAATCAGAAATATAGACATCATGTTTACATTTGTACAGTTTGTAATTCAAGGCTGGATATAAGTTAACAGAAACCCAGACAATTAGGAATGTCAGTGAGTTGGTTCAATACTTTTGGTGATATGTTGAAAATTTGAGTTCTTGAATTTTATTGAACATAGCCCTCCCAAAAAGACCAGTTAACGTTTAACATCTTTTAACAATTAAAATATAAATATTTTTAACAAGGTACACTACCTATCATTAGCTGTTTGCAACACTAGTGGCAAAACATTCCCTGTTAGCTACACATTAGCAGTTAGTAATTGTTAGCAATGCCTTAGCTGTTAGCCACACATTAGCAGTTAGCAACATATGTGTGATTATCTATACATTAGCTGTATGCAAAACATTAGCTTTTCCCAACACATTGGCAGTTAGCAAATATCTGCTGTGAGCTATATATTAGCTGTATATAAAATGTTTGCTTCACATTAGCTTTTAGAAACATTTGCTGTTAGCCACACATTAGCGGTTGATAACGCCGTGTTACATTTGTACACAGTATTCGAAAGGACTTCAAAGTATGAAGTCGTCTTGAACACAAATACCATAAAATGCCTAATTCCAACTTGAAGATTCAAAGATTTCTCATTGACATTGTATTGATAATACAAATCAGCCTGGTCACTGAGGACCATAATTTTGAAATCCAGCTCTTTTTTAAATTTGTAGATATAACAAAGGACAGTTAAGTTCATATACAACCATGAATACATACACTCACATCTAAGTGCAATTCAGAGAGGCCGATAAACCTAACATGCATGGTGGTGTTTTTTGATAGAGGGAGAAAGCTGATGTATCTGAAGAGAATATGCAAATTCAATACAAAAAGGCCTGGAAGGGATGCAAAACAAGGTCCTTCTTGCTGCAAGAAGGCCGTGCCAACAACTTCCCAACAATGCATCCTGAGGCTACTACAAACTGAAGGTACCATTTTTAATTGGGTGTACCTAGATAAAAGGTAAAAACGTGTTCTTTAAAAATGTAATGTATGTTTTATCAGACATAAATAAAAATGTAAAGGAAAAAATAACTATTTTGCCCTGTACTCGTAGAAATGGTTTCATGTTTCTTTTTATATTTTCTTATCTGTATGTTATCTGTATGTTACAGCTTTACTGTAAATGTAAAGATTCGTGTGAGAGATACAGTGGACCCCCGCCTATTGGCGGATTGACATATTTGCAGATTTCTCTGTGGAAAGTAACTCCAAATTATTCGAGGACATTTCGCCTGTTCGCTGATTTTTTTAGTGGAGTATATCTAAAATATTTGAAAGAAAATACGGGTTGAAAGATCAAATACCCAGGTGCAATGCTACTTGACCTGCTGTAGGCTGGCATTTTCAAGGACGTCTATTAGAAGCGCCATTTAATTTCCTTAGCACTGATTGGCTGTACGCCCAAGAGCTGAGGTAAGGAAGGCTGTATGTTCCACGGTAGTGCAAAGACGGTTTCTACTAAGGTATATTTGGTATTTAAACTATTAACACAGGCGGCTATGAGCATTTGTAGAGGAGCTCTCTAGTATTTGCAGATTTCAGCTATTCGTGGGAAGTTGTGGTTCCTAACCCCTGCAAGTAATGGATATCCACTGTACTTCAAATCTACTCTTGGTAGCAACATCAGGGTAACATTTATTGGACTTATGCAGAGATCCAGTATGAAACTGAACATGCAGTGAGCAACCACGAGATTCAGCTTTCATGATTTAGACACAGAAAAGCAGATGAGAGCAGATAACTTGCAGTAAAACGCCTCCAGGGCCTGCTGTAACAATGAGAGGGGCCTGTTGCTTTCAGTAAGAAGGAAGAAGGAGATATGACTAATTTGAATATGTTCTTATCTATGCAAATTAAAGAAACCATGGATGTAAATCTTATTTCAACATTAATTCAATTCAATTCAAAATTCAAAAATACTTTATTGATCCCAGAGGGAAATTAAGTTACTTGATGAAAGCCACTGAGTACATTTTGAGCAAGAGAAGATTTTACAATTACAGTTCTTACTTGTATGAGTATCCAATGATTCCCACTGTGAGAACGAGTACCAGGAGACCCAACAGCATGACGATGGTGCCGGAGGAAGACAGACCTGAGCCTGTAAAAAGGTTTGCAGCGTCAAGATCCCTAACAGAGCTTCTTATGATTTGTCACATTGCTGGTTTGTTACATACCCATGTCAACTGTGAATTTGGCAGTCGTGGCCGCTAAACTGACATCGTTTGCCATGGAAACGTTGATGCAGTAGTCCCCGGAGGAATTAAACAAGTGACGCAGCACCAACTGGCACTCCTTTGAAGGCTCCACCATGTTGCACGCCATGTGAATCGGCTTCAGGCATTCTGAATCTAGAATCACACTGCAAACTTCTTTGGGAAGACTGTGAGAGGAAGGCAACGCAATGAGTGAAAACTGTCTTGAAGTTTTATCCAACCTTGATTTTGTTCCTGACCTAAATTATGGCACGTGCGTACACACCTTCCTTGGCAGGTCACAGTAATGTCTAAAACATTTGTGTCTTTTCGAGGTGTTGTCATGAGAACGTTTTCCATTTGCACAATCTCTACTTTTTCAATGCCCTCTGGAAAAAAAAGATTAACATGATTTATGGTCACTTTTTTAAATCTTTATGTTGTTTTAGTGGATGTTTCAAAAATAACTTACCAAAAACTTGAATGCCAGTGCAGAAGGAACCATATCTATATATGACACAGTCGTCGTCGGATGGTTTATTGCCTGCGTCTCTCTTAGCAAGAACAATGGCTGAAGCTCGCCCCGATAGCCTCACTGTTTTCTTTGCATCTGGTCAACCACAAATAGAATTATTAGTTCTTTTTTGTTGGATGATTGCTAACTCAAAGAGTTTGAATGCATTTATTCAACTTAAAAATAGATTTCTTGTTTTACAGCTTTTTGAAGGTCTTGGATGGATGGATGGATGGATGGATAACAGGTTCAGGACTTTGCTTTAAATAGACACATATTCTGGGTTTCTTTCTCCTTCTTGTTTTAACTATTAACAGGTAATCGTGACTTACTTGCTGCCATTTTGTAGCCTGTTGGCAGCTTGTTTATCGGGGACGGACTCTTTGCCACTGCATCCGCTTCCTGGACAGGCTGGACCATGGAGGCTGTGGAGGCTTCGCCCTCAGTGTTGTCCTCCTCGGTGTCTGATGGCACCATGTTGATGTTCCGATGAGCTGGCTTGGAGGTGACCAGTATGGGACCTGCAGACACCAGAGCAGTAACTTTCACGTCACACACAGAAAATAGTTGAATTAGTGTGTATTTTCAAGACATTATTTTATTTTCTGTAAACAATATTTGATATTGTAAAAAAAACCAACATGAAATTGTTGATAGTCTGGCAAGCATTATTGTTTCATTCCAGGCTAGTTCAAGTTCACTATCATGTTCAATATAAAAAGATACAGTTCAACATATTTTAAAAGCCTAAATAATTCAAATAAATAAAACATAAGCAGGCTCTCTTCAATAGATTTCCACCTTTTACCAGTCCCTCCAGGATTTTGAAGCACCTTTTTGTGATTGCTGCGGCCAAAAATGCCTGATTTTGTGTCAGCTTTTGTCAAAAGTTGCAACACAAGTTGCAATGTTTTTATTTGCGATTTTCCCTTGTGTTAAACCACGCATTCTGAGCATCCATATACAAAATGAAATGATGCAGGAATAAAGAATAACAGAAAGAAATAGCAAGAATAGTGTCAGCTGATAAAGGCTCAGTGTGTTTTTTGTTGTCCATCATTTTGACCACAAAATCCCATCATAATCTATTTTTACCCAGTAATTTTTAAAAGTGTAACAATGAAGTATTCAATATTATTCATCATTTATTCATTTTAATTAATATTCAATCCGAACAAGCTGAACAGTGAATCCACATCGTGGAATCACACATTGAGTAGATGACTAGATGTAACAGTGATAAACACCAATGACTGTGGCCCCAGTAACTACATGTAAACAATGAAATTAAACAATGTCACTTAAAATATGAACATTTCACCTGATGGGTCCTGAACGCATAGTCTCACAACTTGATGTTGTTCTGGAGGCCGAATCCGCGCTCCGCTGCCAAACTGGAGACTGACAAGCGCCACTTCAGCCAAAGTTTTTTAATTGAAGAGATCAGTAGTCGGAAAGACCCTCTGTACGAGCCGTTTCCTGACCCGCGAGCTATCACTTCAGGCAGAGGAAATACCGCAGCAATGGGTGGTTGGCACGACACAGCTCCAAAGCCTCTGTAGCTCTTCAACATGCTGTCAGCTGAGCGATAGCAAGATGCATTGACTACAGTGTCCATGTCTGAGACAATGCTCAGATGTTCTTATTGGAATCTCTTTTTTTAATTGCTTTAGTTACCTGTACTTTGTGCATTAAGTTGAAAATGTCAGTGTGTCTTCACCAAATAGTCAGAGATGTGTCAAAATTATGTTTTGTGGTAGAAAAAATGCTTGTCAATCAATAACTTTGTATTTGACCACAATATTGCATAGGGTGCAAAATTATTTACCCACATTTTTCATGTAGAAAACTGTAGCCTAAAGCCTATATTCCTTGGCAGTGATTTTTGTTGGCAAATGCCACATACTTCACTCTCGCTTCCTCTCACAGAAGACGCAGGAAGTGTACGTGATACGTAACGCTGTCAGATATCAGGTCATGAAAAGGAGCATCACTATTGGCCAAAAATACTTTAAAGTTGGGATTATTGGGTTAAATTGCAAGATGTGCAGAAGTCGGAAGAATTGGCTGAATTTCTGTTAATAGTTGCGGTCGCAACATCTCGAAATCCTGGAGCGACTGCTTTACTTATATAGAAAATATATATATAAAGCCAGCATATATTCCTTACCTGTGCTTGCCTGGTCAGGAGGTGGTCCAGGGGTGGACATTGGGGTGTCGGATGGCGGGTCGCAGGCCTTATCAGGGATGACTGCCTGGATGACCACCTGAGGTTTGAACGAGCCAGAGCTGACGTAGGTGTGAGTGACAGTCAGCTCTCTGGATATCAGGGCTCCGCTTTCGTCCCCAAAGTCCCAGTTGAAGGTGATGTCGGCGTTGCCGAGATACTCGCTGGGGTCGTGGAGGGTGACGGTGAAGGCGATCGCTCTGTTCTGCACGAAGCGCAAGTCCCCAGCCATGATGTCGTTGACTTGATCCAGGGAGACCGCGAAGGGGATCTGATCTAAGGAGATAAGAAGGTTACTTACACTCATCATCATCAAGGTGGTCCCCCCATTTAGATAAGAGGACTGCAGAGTGTGTTCCAACTACAGGGGGATCACACTTCTGAGCCTCCCTGGTAAGGTCTATTCAGGGGTTCTGGAGAGAAGTCAAACCTAGGATCCAGGAAGAACAATGCAGTTTTTGTCATGGCCACGAGGCCATGGCCATCAGGACGCGATCTCCAGCTTTTACAGAAGTTGTTAGCTGCCGAATTTGAAGCAGCTGGTTGTGAAGCAGCACCTCCAAATCCGAGACCATGGTCTTGAGCCAAAAAAGGGGAGAGGGCCTTCTCTAGGTCAAGGACGAGGTCCTGCCCCAAGTGGAGGAGTTTAGGTATTCCGGGGTCTTGTTCACAAGTGAAAGAGAATGAGGCAGGAGATCAATAGGTAGATTAGTTTGGGATCTGCAGTGGTACAAGCACTGTAGAGATAGACCTGAGCTGAAAGGCAAAGCTCTCGATTTTCCAATCGATCTACGTTTCTACCCTCTTCTATGGTCATAAGCTTTTGGGTAGTGTCCGAAAGAAGGAGATGTCTGGGCTAACCCCCTCAGAGATGGGATGAGAAGGTCGGTCATCCAGGAGGGACTCAGACTAGAGCCGCTGTCTCTCCACATCGAGAGGAGCCAATTAAGGTGGCTCTGGCATCTGGTTTGGATGCCTCCTGTCTGGTTTGGATGCCTCCTGGACGCCTCCCTGGTGAGGTGTTCTGGGCTTGTCCCACCGGGGGGAGACCCAGAGAAAGACCCAGGACTCACTGGAGAGACTGTTTCTCGGCTGGCCCAAGTGGCAGAGAGAAAAAAGTCTAGGTCTCTCTGCTTGGGCTGCTGCCACCGCGACTACTGCGTGGATGGATGGATGGATGGATGGATGGATGGATGGATGGATGGATGGAGGGATGGATGGATGGATGGATGGATGGATGGATGGATGGATGGATGGATGGATGGATGGATGGATGGATGGATGGATGGATGGATTGATTGATGACTTACCCGTAATGGAAAACTGTGTAGAGGCATATCCCAAAGGAATAAACTTCTCTTTGCTCCGGTAGTGATAGATAACAATGTCCATGGTGTAGGAGCCCAGTGGGATATCATCCGTACTGATAGTCAGAGAAGAGGAGGGCCCATCTGCTACCTGCCAGTACTGACCTGCCAAAGGAGGAGACAGAGAGAAATCAGTCAGCTGATGCCGTCTTGTAATGTGTTGTAGATCAATACAAGCTGATTTTATACGATAGTTCGTCCACAAGTTCCAGAGAGCTCCACTCACCAAAGGTCTTCCACACAAACACATAGGCCGGCTTCTTGTCGTCCTTTACTGGTGTCCCGTCTGGAAAAACAGCTTCCCAGTCTGCATCCTTTGTAGGGTACACTGGATCTGACTTAAAATACTTTGTTCCTGCAAGGAGAGAGAGAGTTATTAAAATATGTTCAAAAAGCTAATGTTTTAGACTGATCACAGTTTAAAAACAGATATGCTGATATACTATCTGTTTAGAGCTGCATTTGAGTAATGCTTTGTTGTATCATATTTTGTTAATGTTTCTTGCTGTTTAATGCCTTGAAGTATGTGTGTATGCTCCTTCCGTTATTGCTGTTTTTACTTTATATGCTTTGTGTTTTAATGCTACTTTATTTTACCTCTAATCATGTAAAGCACCTTGAATCATCTTGTTGTTGAAAGTGTGCTATACAAATAAAATTGCCTTGCCTTGCCTTACTAACATTTGATTTTCCAACACAAATTACAGTTCACCGATGTCAGTTTTTTAAGGAAAAAAAGACTAATTATAACTCAAAAATTTGTCTGTTTTTAAAAAAAAACAAAATTACAAATGAGGTTTGTTATGAGAAGGACCATGAAGATAAGTGACTGTAGATCAGGGCTCTGCAGTTTTTATAATAAAAAGATACGTTTTTGCCGTCAATCCAGCAAAATAAAGCCTGGTTAGAGCCATAACTGTTACATGGCCATTTAAATGAATATAAAGAAGACTTGTGATTTTTTCTAAATATCTACTATGGGCTGCACAATTTGAAGAACTGTTGCCTTGTACCCGCTTAGACCCTATATGGTCTAAGCGGGTACAGGAAATGGATGAATGGTTCTACTAGAGGAATTTAAAAAAAATTTTTTTATGAAACACAATTTCATTTTTGTTTCTATGATTTGAAATAAAGGAAATAATACACTTTTACAAAAAGCTGATGGTATAAAGCTTATATTAAATGAATTAATTAATTTAATATATTAATTAAATAAAAAACGAAAACATGTTTTTTACCTAATGACATGAAAAAAAACTGACAAAAAATATGTCTGGTATTGTTAGTGCCATTCTGTTGTTGTTCCATAAAAACAGCAAAAACCTGCATTTGTTATAATATCTATGATTAAAAACAGTTGTTGGTTCTTTATCATTTTGTCCAAAGTTATTTAGAGCCACATGGCCCAAAAAGCCACTTGCGGTTTTGGGGCTGCAGGTTGCAGACCCAAGATCTACTGTATGTGTTACAGTTAACTCGACGTTTACGTCCTCTGGAGGCGGCTTTAGATATCTCTCCTTGCAAATCAATTTCCATCCCCATCACTGGTCTGCTTTGGGGTGCTTTTGATAAGTTACACAGTCAAAACATTAACTAAAGTAATTTGTGTTATTTAACATCTCATAAGAGAAAAATGGGGGTTTATTTTTCAAAGTCATATTTGTGTCCATGTTATTTATTCATTCATAAATGTCCCAGCTGCAAACTAAATATTTAGTTTACAAATTAAATATGTAGTTCTAAACAAAATATTTAGTTAACAAGCTAAATATTTCGTTTTCAAATACATTTTTTAGCTCTAAGCCAAATATTAAGTTAGCAAACTAAAAATTTAGTTTGAAGCTAATATTTAGCAGCAAGCTAAACTGGCTAGCTAAATATATAACTTCGAAGTTAACATTTAATTCAGAATAAAATATTTAGCTAATATGCGAATTGACTTACAGCAAAACGGAGGTGCACTATCAAAATAAAAGCTGGGTTTTGCAAACCGCTATACAAACTCCTGCTGCTTGTGCAGTCACTGTTGCTGTAAATCAATCGGTAAACGTCTGTATTGTCGTTAAAACAGCTCATCCTACGTCATAAGCTGAAATGTTGAACATGTCAGGATGAAAATAAACAATGATAAACCGGTGACATATTCAGTCTTTCCAGCAGCATTTATAGCAGTTCGCAACACCCAGCTTTTATTTTGGTAGTACACGTGTGCTAATCAGCAAATTTGCATATTAGCTAAATATTTAGCTCTGTACTAAATGTTCAGTTTGAAGTCAAATATTTAGCTAGCCAGTTTAGCTGGCTAGCTAAATATTTAGCTTCAAGCTAAATATTGAGCTTACTAAATAAGTATATAGTTTAAAGTTAAATATTTAGTTTGTAGTCTAAAAGTTTAGTTGACAAGCTAAATGTTTAGTTTGGAGCTAAATATTTAATTTATGAACTAAATATTAACTTCGACGCTTTAAATTTAGCTAGCTAATTTAGCTAGCTGCTAAATATTCAGTTTGAAACTGTGGCATTTATAAATGAATAAATAACTTGGACGCAAATACGACTTTGAAAACTTAACACCCATTTATATATCTTATGACAGGTTAAATAACTCAAATTAGTAGTGCTAACTTTTGACTGCGGAACTTTACAAACGGCACCCTACAATCTGCATGTGGAGCAAATTGCGTCCAGTGTTGTAGTCAAGTCACTACCTCTCGAGTCCCAAGTCACTCTCAAGTCCTTAGTGTTCAAGTCCAAGTCCCATAGGATTAGTCCAAGTCAAGTTACTAGGTCCTACTGGCCAAGTCCAAGGCCCTAAAAAAATCTTCCAGTCCAAGTCAAGTCATAATCACCTGAGAGCAAGTCAAAAGTAAGAGAGCAGGGTGTAGATTTTAAGACTAAAATAATGGCAGCCACACGGTTTTCTTTATTTAAAAATAAATTTTACTCAATGCTAAGCTAACACAGTTGCATGTGCAAAACAATAAAATATGCTTAAAATAAATTAGAAAACAATAAAGTATCCACATGTCACCCATACCCATACCCACCCAACCTCCAGGGTCACATAAAGGCAATAACAAGGTCAGCGTTCTATCACCTGAAGAACATTTCTAGGATTAAACGACTGATTTTGCAACATGACCTAGAAAAACTCCTCCATGCGTTTATCTTTAGTCGGATTGATTACTGCAACAGCTTCTTCACAGGTCTGCCTAAAAAGTCAATCAGACAGCTGCAGCTGATCCAGAACGCTGCTGCTCGTGTTCCTCACTAGAACCAGGAAAGTAGAGCACATCAGCCCAGTTCTAAAGTCCTTACACTGGCTCCCTGTAGCTCAGAGAATAGACTTCTAAATACTTTTACTAGTTTATAAATCATTACATGGCTTAGCACCAAAATATGTTGAAGACCTGTTGTCATGGTACCAACCACCAAGACCACCCAGGTCCTCTAACTCTAGCCTACTAAACATCCCTAGACTCAGAACTAAACATGGAGAAGCAGCTTTCAGTTTTTATGCTCCCCTTATCTGGAACAGACTTCCTGACGAGTGTAGAGCTGCTGAAACTCTGAACTGCTTTAAATCGAGAATAAAAAACATCTGTTTAGAATTGCCTTTGAGAAAATGCTTAATGTCATATGTATGAAATGTGTTCATGCTCTCTTGCTTTTTTTTATTTTTCTCTTGCTTTATTGTGTATCATGTGTAATGTGTGTTTCTTTTATGTGTTTTTTTTAAATCACCAAATCATGTAAAGCACCTTGAATTACCCTGCTGTTGAAAGTGTGCTATACAAATAAAATTGCCTTGCCTTGCCATACACTTACAAAAGTTTTAGGAAGTTATTAAATTTGTCCAGTAATCTGACCTAATATAACAGGCTAATATTAGCATCAGCTACATGCTAGTTCCAACAATAGCAATTTATCATGTCGGAATCCGAGTTCAAGTCCTGATGTTGCAAGTCCGAGTCCAAGTGCAAGTCATCGGCGTGGTGCTCAATTCAAGTCACAAGTCCCTGAAAAGTGACTCAAGTCAGGACTTGAGTCCGAGTGTTGAGCCGAGTACTCCATCCCTGATTACGTCCTAACTGGACCATTTCTCTTTAGTGTTTTACTTGGTGATTTACTGCATCAGTCAGTGAATTTGCTAACATGATTTGAAAGTAAAATGTTTCGTATGATGTTTTATTTCATTATTTTCTTCAGACATAACTTCATTATAGAATGTATGTAGCATTCTGGGGTCTGAATTAATCTTGGATGTCGTTTCTCATCAGAAGATTATTATTATTATTAGTCTGTCTAGCATATTACATTGTCTAGCAAAAATATTCTATTCCTTTAAACTTTTTTTTTTCAATTATTAGTTTTTGTCAGGTCACAACCACAGACCTAACTTAATTAATTTGCATTTTTATTTGACCGATCGATGAAAAGTAGGACATGACGGTTAAGAAAAGGGGAAAATATAATACAGATTACACATTGATTACACACAAAATCTGAAAACTGTGGATTTTTCTGCATTTGTATTCAACCCCATTTATTCCGATACCCCAAAATGAACTACTGCTGACGTTATCAGGTCAAACACTTTCTTGAGCCCAAGGTTTTACATTCTGCTCCTGTCATTCCTGTCACTGAAAAAGCAAACAATAATATCAAAAATAGGATAGTTATGACAGTCCCCGCATGTGTGTGTGTGTGTCCTTGTTTAGCTATCCTATTTAGGACCTTCTCTGGCATTTTCGCTACCTTCTGAAGACCAATGGACCTTAAAGGGACCTAAGTGTAGGTCCTAATATGGTGGACCCCTTTTTTTAGGGTTAGGTGTGTGTGTGTGTGTGTGTGTGTGTGTGTGTGTGTGTGTGTGTGTGTGTGTGTGTGTGTGTGTGTGTGTGTGTGTGTGTGTGTGTGTGTGTGTGTGTGTGTTACCATTGACTATACAGTCTTCAGCCCAAACCAAGTTTCCATCAGGCAGCACCTTCTGGTTGTGGGGGAACTCCAGATCGATGGTGAAGGTGACTTTGGCTCCAGTCAGGGTCGGTGAATCATTCCCAACATTGAAGATCACCCTTCCACCTTAACAAGAAGAAAAGTAGCCATATTTCTCAATCAGCCCTGCACATGTGGTTGAAGAACATTCGAAGCTGTTCACAACATTACAACAGACTCACCTTTCCAGGAGTCTTGATATCTTGGGTCGCCTTCTTTCCAGATCGGGTACATTTTCACGTTCCATGACGGGTAGCGAGTGAAGCGGTTTTTAGCCTCTAAAACATGAAGAATCAGCAAGCTGATCAATAAATCATACAGGTGAGTCATTCATATCTTCTCCTTAATTTTGTGAGATTTAATGAATTCCGTTGTGTGCACAAAATAGGTCAGGAATGGGTAATCTTGCCAACAATGAAAACTTGGTGGTACCAATCTCTCTCATGTGATGCTAATCTGAGTGTGTGCAGGATTATATTACAGATTAACAGTGTCTCAGGACAGAATTAGGCTAAAACATTTGATTGTGACCATTAAAGGAACAATGAGGGAAGGGGGCACTAGAGATCTTATCCAGTGGAACACCCCAACAAAAGGACATTTAAGTAGGCTGAATTAGAGCAATAATCCTGCGGCCTGTAGGACGAATTAGGCCGCATTAAATCATGGTATTTGATCCGTCTAATTTTATACGTCTCTCACAATCGTTCTGGAGGAATTAAAAAGAAAAAATCAGTTCATTTCATTTAATTTGCAGATATTACTTTTCTCTAAACCTCTGAAGGTCCCTCCACAGTATTTCAATCAGTCTCAGGTTTTTACTTTGACTGGACTATTGCAACACCTGGATTTTCTTTATGTGTTCAGCAGCACTGCTGTAGATTTACCGCTGGGTTTGAGATCATCGTGCCATTGATGACCCAGTTTCAGACAGATAGTCTCACATTTGAGTCCAGAATACTTCGGTATGTAGAGGCATGCAATGTTTCCAGATCATGTGACTATGAAAGAAACCCACATCATTACCCCTCAACCACCGTGCTTGACAGTTATTATGAGGTCTTTGTGCTGATACGTTTTTCTCCAAACATGGCTGTGCATTGTAGCCACACATCTATGCTTTGGTCTGATCTGTTCAAAGGACAGTGTTCCAGAAGTCTTGTGGATCATTCAGACGCAACATTACAAATCTGAGCCACGCAGCCGTATTCTTTTCAGGGGGAAGACCCTTTCCCCAGAAAGTCATTCCAAACATGTCTTTTGGCCTTTTTCTAATGATCCTGCGATGGATTTCAACATTTAACACACTAATCGAAGCCTCTAGCGTCTTAGAAGGAGCTCTCAGCTGCAAGGGGTCGTGTTAACCAAATATTTTCCGTATTTGACCGTTTAAAAAAATACTTTGCCGGAAAAATCTGAGGGCCGTTTGCCATTTTGACAATTTAGTATTTATGCTGTAACTCTGACCACTTGGTGTAAATGCGCAGACATTTTCAACTTTACCCACAAAGTACAGGTAACTAAATTAATCACACAAAAAAAAAAGATTCCCGTGAGAGCATCTGAGCATCATCTGATGACTGGACCTTGTATTTGATGCATCTCGCTAACCGGGAGCCGACATCGCAATAAAGAGATTCTGAGGCTTTGGAGAGCGAAGTGTGTCAGAATACATCAGGAAACGGCTCGTTCAGATAGTCTTTCCAACCTCTGATCACTTCAACTGGAGAAATGTTCCCTCATTTCAAATCTTTGACAGAAGCGGGGCTTAATTCCAGTTTCCAGTGTGGCAACTGAGCGCGGATTCAGGCTTTAGAACAACATCTAAACCCCCATAGGAAGTCGTCTGTCCGAGGCAAAAATCCAAAACCTCATGAAAAAAACATACGCAGCAATCCCACTATTTAATTACGCACAAGTGGGTGATAATTTCAGTTCCATGCAGAGCAGGAGGAAGCTGTGAGCCTGTGTATTCAGGCCACAGCAGATGAACTGTTCTATTTTAAGTTTATATATACAGTGGCTTGCAAAAGTATTCGGCCCCCTTGAACTTTTCCACATTTTGTCACATTACAGCCACAAACATGAATCAATTTTATTGGAATTCCACGTGAAAGACCAAAACAAAGTGGTGTACATGTGAGAAGTGGAACGAAAATCATACATGATTCCAAACATTTTTACAAATAAATAACTGAAAAGTGGGGTGTGCGTAATTATTCAGCCCTTTTGGTCTGAGTGCAGTCAGTTGCCCATAGACATTGCCTGATGAGTGCTAATGACTAAATAGAGTGCACCTGCGTGTAATCTAATGTCAGTACAAATACAGCTGCCCTGTGACGGCCTCAGAGGTTGTCTAAGAGAATGTTGGGAGCAACAACACCATGAAGTCCAAAGAACACACCAGACAGGTCAGGGGTAAAGTTATTGAGAAATTTAAAGCAGGCTTAGGCTACAAAAAGATTTCCCAAGCCATGAACATCCCACGGAGCGCTGTTCAAGCGATCATTCAGAAATGGAAGGAGTATGGCACAACTGTAAACCTACCAAGACAAGGCCGTCCACCTAAACTCACAGGCCGAACAAGGAGAGCGCTGATCAGAAATGCAGCCAAGAGGCCCATGGTGACTCTGGACGAGCTGCAGAGATCTACAGCTCAGGTGGGGGAATCTGTCCATAGGACAACTATTAGTGGTGCACTGCACAAAATTGGCCTTTATGGAAGAGTGGCAAGAAGAAAGCCATTGTTAAAGGAAAACCATAAGAAGTCCTGTTTGCAGTTTTCCACAAGCCATGTGGGGGAAACAGCAAACATGTGGAAGAAGGTGCTCTGGTCAGATGAGACCAAAATGGAAAACGCTATGTGTGGCGGAAAACTAACACTGCACATCACTCTGAACACACCATCCCGACTGTCAAATATGGTGGTGGCAGCATCATGCTCTGGTGGTGCTCCTCTTCAGCAGGGACAGGGAAGCTGGTCAGAGTTGATGGGAAGATGGATGGAGCCAAATACAGGACAATCTTGGAAGAAAACCTCTTGGAGTCTGCAATAGACTTGAGACTGGGGCGGAGGTTCACCTTCCAGCAGGACAACGACCCTAAACATAAAGCCAGGGCAACAATGGAATGGTTTAAAACAAAACATATCCATGTGTTAGAATGGCCCAGTCAAAGTCCAGATTTAAATCCAATCGAGAATCTGTGGCAAGATCTGAAAACTGCTGTTCACAAACGCTGTCCATCTAATCTGACTGAGCTGGAGCTGTTTTGCAAAGAAGAATGGGCAAGAATTTCAGTCTCTAGATGTGCAAAGCTGGTAGAGACATACCCTAAAAGACTGGCAGCTGGAATTGCAGCAAAAGGTGGTTCTACAAAGTATTGACTCAGGGGGCTGAATAATTACGCACACCCCACTTTTCAGTTATTTATTTGTAAAAAATGTTTGGAATCATGTATGATTTTCGTTCCACTTCTCACGTGTACACCACTTTGTTTTGGTCTTTCAAGTGGAATTCCAATAAAATTGATTCATGTTTGTGGCTGTAATGTGACAAAATGTGGAAAAGTTCAAGGGGGCTGAATAATTTTGCAAGCCACTGTAGTTCTCTGTTCAACTTGTTTGGATTGAATGTTATTTAAAATGAATAAAATTAATGAAATACTACTGAATATCTCATCATTTAAAAAATTGACAGGTAACAATAGATTATGAACGGGAGTTTTTTGACCCCCTACGACGACAACATTAAAAGTCTAGCACGATCTCTGCGCAGAGGTTTGTTTATAGTTGGTACGGATTTGCAGGGATGTCCATTAATTGATAGATTTGTCTGCTCTCCTCAACATGTTCCAAAATCTTTTATTCAAGTTGCTGGGAAGCAGTCTTACAGCGCACAACACATCGATGGGCAGCCACGGTTGATTCTTAAAGCCAGCGTCTGATTGCTATTTGCTTTCCGTGTTGGCGTTGTCGTAACAGATACCCGTCCCAGGGGAGCAACCTTCACAAAATCCTTTTTTCAAATAAAAGACATGAACAAGTGCAGATGATTTGTAGCCCTTGGCTGCTGCTTTCCCTCCTTAATCCTATGGAAACAAGAATGAGCGTATCTGCTCATCATCATTAGGGTAGTTCTCAGGAGTTTCTGAGATGTGTGTGCTAAGTCATTAAATGTGTATGAGATCATTTTTGGACAGATGGTTGGTGTTTGAGGATAATACCACTTAATTACTCTTACATATTTTAATTGTTTAATAATTGACTGAAAACTACATCATTTATTTCATTGTTTTATCCTCATTCTCCAACATAAAGTGGTAAATAATTTATTTTGTGACCAGTAAAGTTCACTGGCTGATTAATTACATTTACTGTTCAGTGTGGGTATTTCATACACTTGTTGAAAAAAAAAAAAAGTATTTTACTAAAGCAGCACTGTTTCGATCTGTTGGTAAATTCCTCTGCAGCGCTCCTCCACCACTGCAGGAGGAACATGACCTTCTGATCAGATTTTTGCGACTCTGCCTCTTGTCTCATGCAGCCGTTTCATTTAAGTGTGCAACCTTTAGTTTTATCCCTGGTAAACTTGTCAATAAAAAGTCAACAGTTTTCTGTACTCACTTGCCAATGTTTGTGAAGTTACCGTCAGAAGCACCAACACCAGAGTGGACGTCCACATCGTCTCGTCCCGCGTGAAACGTCCCCTGACTAAGCAGGAGGCAGCGCAGGACTGCCTTTATAAACTCTCTGAGGTTTTAGCTGCAGAAGCAACCCCCCAACCTCTTGCAAGATTTGGGCCTCTTTGTCTCATTGTGACAGGGCTACTTACAGTGCATGCAGCTCTGGAGGATTACAGCGCCACATAATCACTCAAGGATTTCTGGGTTCCACTTGAACTTGCTCCGATGATGGATGGTTCCTTGTTCATAAACCAAACAGGAGGATGGCTAAATGCCACAGATGCATCATGTGACTGCACATCTGGGTGTTTAGAAAGCAACATGACAGAAAAGAAGCAGTTTTTGTGATCAGATGCTCACTGATCAGGATCCTGTGCGAGATTTTCTGAAAAGAACAAGATCCTTGAATAAGATATTTGCAAAATTTCTGCTTTTTTTATTTCTTCTTTTTCCATTTTAAAAAACAACAATGCAAGTTACGAAAGAAGAACAACAACAAGAAGAACAAAGACAAATATTAGAAAAAAAAAGAAGCTAACAAGGGGACGTGGGGCACACCACTCTGGTTGCAGCTTTCATCCCTGTCCATTATGTCTGCAGCATATTATACTCTTCTTTTTCCGTATAAAAAAAACATTTCTGCCACCTTTTGTCACGCTGCCCTATTCCTGCCTCATTGTCTTCACCTGTCTGTCTCATCATCCACACCTGATCCTACTCACCTCCTGCCTTTAAGACCCCTCACTTCCTTTCACTCCTGGCGGGATCATTAGTGGTTACTGGATAGTGGTAATCGTCTAGCTCCATGGTGTGTTCTTCCTGCTGTCCTCCTTCCCTGCCCGATGTCCAGTGTCTCCGTTCACCACCATCATCACGACCTCACTATAATAAACATCCTGCACCTTCCTTCAGCGAGTGCGTTTGGGTCCATTCTCCACACACCTCGTGACACCTTTGGTCCAAGATCCCTGTTTTCATTCTGAGACAGTAAGTCAGTCTTGGAGGGTCACTTTTCAACCAGTTTCTTGTTATGGTCTTTTTACATGCCAAGGTCAATATTTTGAAAAGGTACAAGTCCTTCTTTAGGATAGTGTCTTCTGAAGACAAACCCAGATACAGAAGCCAGGAGTCGCTGGGTATCCTGTAAGAAAATATATTTTCCAGAATCTGAACCACTCTGTCCCAGAACCTCTGCAGTTTTACACATGAGCAAAAAACATGCGTGTGATTGGCACGCAACTGCCCACATTTCCTCCAACATTGCTGCTGTTGACATATTTGTTTATTTTTGATGTGTGGTGTGATGAAAAGGCGGATTAAATTCTTCCATCCAAACTCCCTCCATCTTTTAGAGCTGGTGGAGGTTTGTTGAGTTCTGCACATAGAATGCCAATCGGTTTCAGACTAAAATTTCTGCTTTGATGTCAATATTCTTTTTCTGTTGCTATAAATGTGACATGATTTTTATTCTGCAAATGAAAGACAAAGAAAACGGAAGAAAAACAGCTTTAAATTTGAAACATGTTAAGACGTGTTCTGTTCGCCAACACATAAAGTCCTCCAACTATTACATACAGTCCACCTGTGTGTAATTTAATCTCAGTATGAATCCAGCTGTTTTGTGAAATCATCATCTAGTTTGTTAAAGAACATTAATGAACATCATGGGAACCGAGGAACACAGCCAAGAGGTCCATTGTAACTCTGGAGGAGCTGCAGAAATCCACAGCTCAGGTGAAAGAATCAGTAGAGAGCTGTCTTGCACTCCACTAATCTGAAAGTCCAAACCGTTTCTGGCACAATTTCACTGACAATCAAAAGTAGGATCAAATGCCGAAATGCATTGGTCAGCCATTAAAGTTGTGTCCTATTACTTCAAGTGTTGCTGGAGTCTCCTTTTCCCTCCGCAAATCTGGCCCTCATGGAGGGGCGGCAAGAAGAAAGCCGCAAGAAGTCCTGTTTGCAGTTTGACTCAAGTCATGTAGAGGACATAGAGTATAAGAAATAAGGTCCTCTGATCAAATGAGACAAAACTTGAACTTTTTGGTCTACATGCAGAACCCTATGTCTGGCTGAAAACTGGCTGCAGATGAATCATCATATGAAACATGGTGGTGGTGGCAGCATCATGCTGTGGGGATGCACTTCTTCACCTGGCACAGGGAAGCTGCCAGTCCTGACAGGATGCTTGTTGGAGGCTGCAAAACGCTTGAGACTGAGGGGGAGGTTCAGCGTCCAGCAGGACGACGTCACTAAACGTACAAAACAAGGTACAATGGAAGGGTCTGGATCATAGCCTGTCTGTGTGTTAAATCAAATCAAATCAAATCCAACTTTATTTATAAAGCGCTTTTCATACAAGAAGTTGCATCACAAAGTGCTTTACAGATTAAAATGAATGAATGTCAGAATGGCCTAGTCCAAGTACAGACACAAATGCAATTAGGCATTTTTTATTTAATTTTTTCTCTCAAATATGACATATATACAATAATCAACATTAAAATGAAAAGAGAAAAAAAAAGTTAAAGTTTGAGAGGGAGCAGGAAGAAGCAAAAACACTTATATTATCCTGCAGTTACATGTTCAGCAGCTGTGGCAAGACTTGAAACTGCTCTTCATCCAAACTGACATATCTTGAACAATTCAACAAAGAATTATTGGAAACATTTCTGGGCCCATGTGTGGAAAGATGGTAGAGACATCCCAAAAGACCTGCAGCCAGGGGTCTGCAACTCCAGTCCTCGATGACCCCTATCCTGCAACTTTCTAATGCATCCCAGGTTCCAACACACCTACATAAACCAAATGGCTGAATTACGTCCTTGGCATGTCAGCAGGTTTTTGCAAATGCCTGGTGATTAATCACTTAGTTCATTTATGTGTGTTGGAGCAGGGATGCATCCAAAAGTTGCAGGACAGTGAGCCCGGAGGTCTGGAGTTGCAGTGAAAAGTGGTTCTATAAAAAAGACTCCCGCGGGCTGAATATACGGGCCGACATCTTTAAAAAAACTAAGCTTCCACTTCAACTTACCGTGATGCACTACTTTGTGTTGGTTAATCTCATAAAAATCCCTGGAAAATGCAATGAGATTTGTGGTTATGATGTAACGAAAAATTATTTCTTTGTGGCATCTTTTGGATGATTTCGTCCAGCTGTAAATCTCACAAAACTCACTTTCACTATAACATGCAGATATATTGATATCATCTATACAGATTACTATAAATAGATATAAAAGTCTGTTCAAGCCAGAATTTTGCTTGTATTCCAGTACAGTGTAAAATCTTTTGTGCTGAAGTCACCTGACCCACTTTGCTCTGCCTCTCTGATTAGTCCTAATTATGTGGATATTTACTCTGAAATCATATTGCTCCAAATGCCTTCAACTTCTCCACTTGTAAAGCTTTTCTAAAGGGCTGCATCTTTTCAGACAGACAGCTGAGAGTTTACTTCTCCCGGCTTCGATTTACGTTTTAACGCTTGAGGGGGAATTATATAGTCAGTTTGTAAGATTTAAGCATACAGCAGTTTTTATTTTATTTTATTTTATTTTATCGGAACAAAAGGTTACACATGCCTGCAAGGAGGAAACAAAATATGGAAGGAATGCCAAAGTTAATGAGGATTAGTGAGCCACTTGTGACTCTTTAGTCTCATCCGGCTTTGTCCCAAACCCCAAAACTTTAAAGTCACAATATTCAGCTTTCTATTGTCTCCGTATCATACGGCAAACTGCAACGCTGTTTAAACTTCTTTTTAGAACAATGTAGGCATTCACAGCAAATCCTGCTCGAATCTGTTGCTCCTTTCATTCTGCTGAACAACGAGGTCCCTGCAGGCTTAGTTTCCGACACATACAGAGCTCCATCAATCTACCCCTCCACCTCCTGATGTGGAAGACTGAGATATTCACTTTTAAACATGGCAGCAAAAGCACAGGAGTTTTAATTAAGGACGTGCACGTCATGCAAAAGCTGTCAGTTCAATGGGCAAGCAAAGGACTTCTTTTGTGTAACTGAGATGGAAACCGAGTATTAAATCATACCGTGTTTTATCAAAAACAGGATAGCTTAAAAACTGGAGGGATAAAAATAGATAGGAGTAAAAGGAACTCACCAAATTAATAAGCGTACAAATTCCTTTCTGGAATGTTCTTCTTTTTAGGAAAGCCAACTCTATTGGAAGATGCATGCTACGGACGGAGGGGTGGATTGATACAAGACAAGAGGTGGTAAAAACATCTTGAAAGCCATGTTGTTTACAGCTGGAGGATGATTACTGGTCTTCACACTTCTCAGACCTCAAAACCTCACATGTAAATGGACCGAATATGTGATATCATATTGGGATAGTCGAGACCTTCCATGAGATTTTTCAGTTAGGAGATACACCACAACATTTCCCTGTGTTTGTCTAAAAGTGGAACATTTGTAACAGATAGTGCTAAGTTGATAAATACACAGTTGAACGAGCTGCATAGACTATGTAAAAAAAAAAGATGTTTGAGAATAAATTCAAAGAATGTTTTCATAGCTTTTTTTAATACCTAAGAAGATGACATACAGTGAGATTGTCTTAGAAAGCTCAAATGATGATGTCATGTACTTACTTCACAACATTTGATCTACGTGGGAGCGTCACAAACCTGACTAAGTTGCACCAGTTTTCTTAGGAGGAATTGGCAAAGATTTCAGCAAATAATTTGAAGAAGCTTGTGGGAGGTTTCCCAAAAGAACTTGACCGCTGTCGTACAGTTTAAAATGCAGATACTAACAATCTAGATGTAATAACCATATGTGGAGAAACAAAATAGCTCTCTCTCTCTCATTATTGTGGCACTTAAGAAATGGAAATAATTTTGGTAATCCTGACAAGTTATGTCTGATGAGATTGAGACTCCGGTCACCTGCCAAAACGTGTTGGTCTATTAATAAAGTTGTTTCATGAGTCATCCAACTCGGAGAAATAAATTACAATACAACGTTAAAAGATAATCAACTTGGGAGAAAAGAGGGGGACATGACAAGTGTTTTAAACAAAAATATTTAAAGCTATTACAGGAACTTCAAGCCTTTGTAGCTTTCAGGTTTATTAAACCTTTCACGGTTTTAAGGTATGTTATCAAATCAGCCTTCAGGTGAGGTATATTTGGTTTTTGTTTCAGACCACTTATATTTATGAATATAAAGTTAGATCCAAATAGAATGAAAAAATAGAAAAAGAAAGAATGAGTTTTGTTAAAACCATTTTCATCATGAAAAACCCCCAACATCCTTAAATTTTAAATTAATTTTAATGCCACAATACTAGGCCTACAATAACTGAATTTTGTGCACCAGATATCTGCAGCGTGCCATCCTGTTCGGCAGGGGGCGCTGTGGGACGCTAACCCTCGGCGGAGGAGCTCAGAAAGAGAGCGGCTCCAGTTTGATTGGAGGAAGGGCTACATCAACAGAAAACGATGGCCGAAGTGATAGAGTTGCAGAAATTAAAGGTTGGTAATGCCTTTTACTGTGTCCTTTCTTTTCATCCGCGGGGTTTGTTGGCGGGGAACGGGGTTGTAAAAGCTGTGGTCGCCGAACCATTTACCGGAGTTCTGGCTAAATAAAGGTTTCAAAGAGTTAAAACGGAGCCTCCGGGTGTGAGGGCTCCAGCGGGCGTGTATTTGAATGAGGGGATGCTAGCAGAGTTAGCCTAGCTGGAGACGAATAAATACACAAATACATAGATTTAACATCTAATAAACCTAGGAATGTTCGTCAGATCCAAAATACGCAATATTTCTCTTAAAGTTTTATATAATAAACTAGGAGCTGGATTTTAGTAACAGGAAACACTCCGCCGATCATATACTAGAAATACTAGTTAACAATATAGCAAAAGAGAAAAGACAAAAAAATATTTTCTTCTGAATTATTTGAGTTTTTTTGTAATTCAGAGTTACATTTTTTGTGAAATGTACCTATCATTTGATTTGTCACATATTGATATAGTAAGGTATGTAAGAAGTTATTACAGCTAGAAACGCCTGATCAGGGCTGAAACCTGGGTTAGTGATGGACTCAGACCTGAACCTCCAGGGTCACATAAAGGCAATAACAAGGTCAGTCTTCTATCACCTGAAGAACATTTCTAGGATCAAAGGATTGATGTCAGGACAGGACCTAGAAAACTCATCCATGCGTTTATCTTTAGTTGGATTGATTACTGCAACAGCGTCTTCACAGGTCTGCCTAAAAAGTCAGTCAGACAGCTGCAGCTGATCCAGAACGCTGCTGCTCGTGTTCCTCACCAGAACCAGGAAAGTAGAGCACATCACCCCAGTTCTAAAGTCCTTACACTGGCTCCCTGTAGCTCAGAGAATAGACTTCTAAATACGCCTACTAGTTTATAAATCATTACATGGCTTAGCACCAAAACCACTGTGCTGTACCAACCTTCTCAGATCTTCTGGTTCCAGTCTACTCTGCATCCCCAGAGTCAGAACCAAACATGGAGAAGCAGCATTCAGTTTCTATGCTCCCTTTTATCTGGAACAAACTTACAAAAAACTGCTGAAACACTGAGTTCCTTTAAATGAAGACTAAAACCCATCTGTTTAGAGCTGGCTTTGATCAATAACAACGGAAACATCAATTAGTTGTAGTCTCAATCTCGGCTTTTTATTCTTTATTTTGCCTCTGCGTTGTAATGTTTCTCTTTTGTTTATTGTTCTGTTTTTATCATGTAAAGCACATGAATAAGTTTGACTTTAAGATAGTTTTGCGAACTCATCTCAACCTACTTCTGTTTCAAACCTGTAAAGCAAACGCTTTTTACCCATGTCCTTAACCATTGTGTTTCATAGTGTTTATTTTTCTTGGTATAGGTATTTTTGATCAATTGTGCAGATAAAAAGTCGTACAAACACAGGAAATCTTTCCTATGAGTTAATTACTCCGGATACTATTTACTGTAGTCCTGAAATAACATCCTAGCTTCCACCGATTATCGCTTTGATCCCCGTTTGAGTCGTACAACTCTTACAAATTGCCACCCCTGTCCTGACCAAAATACTTGAGCAACATTTGACGTTATTCTCGACAGTGTGTTAAACGTAAAGGACGGTGTGTGTTTCTGTGATGCAGCTTGCTGAGCTGAGGCAGGAGTGTGAGGCTCGAGGTCTGGAGACCAAGGGAAACAAAGGAGATCTGATCGCCCGACTCCAAGCCTACCTGGATGAACACGGTGAGGCTAAGCACTACTCGCACTGCTGCGATAACAACAAGCTAGGCCTGTACAATGTTCATGCTGGATATTTCCAGGGATGGGTTAAAGTAAATCTGGTCTGATGTCAGATGATATGAAACGTCACAAACCTACTTTAACTTATTGATAGAAAAATTAACATTCAACGTCAGTAAGACAAGCTTACAATCAACTCAATACTAAGAGACACAACATTTACCAGACTGAGAGCAATAGTTGCTACTTACTTTGAAAATATTATAACATTTCTGGTTTTTGTTTTGTTGGTTTAAAAAAAAAAAAAATTTGTGTTGATAATGTCTTTGTTTCACATTTCGAACAACAGAAGATGACGTGGACGTAGATGATGTGCTGGCTGAGGATTCTGTGGTAAACTATTTCCTCCTTGTCTCTTTACGTGCTCTTTTACTCGACCTCTCATTCCCCTGTACTGTAACTTAGTTAAGTTTTAAGGTTTCTGTTTAATTTTATTTTCAGGACTTTGGTAAAGTGGAGAGCTCCGACACCATAAAAGTGGACAATGGTTCTGAAGCGATTGAGAGTGAGCCGTAAGTGTCTCTTAAATCATTTTACATCGTTAATTTGATTCTGGTTTCCTTCCCTTTTCAAGGGTAACAACACAAAAGGGGACATATTATGCAAATTTCACTTTTTCCATCGTTTTGCGTTGCCATGTGGGTCTCTGCTGCCTCTATACACACTTCAAGCATGAATAAAAAACATTTATTGGTTGTTTTTATTTGCAAATTTTTGCTGTCACAAATATTTGCTTCTACTAGCCATTTGAAAAAGTGCCTCATTGTGATGTCATAATAGGTGGAATTTGCACATAACTGCCCCTCAGCTGTCAAACCCCACCCACCACTTCCATGCCATTCTCATGTGTTCTATATGAAGGACTGATCCTGCCAAAATTACTAATAAATAAATAAGGAAATAACTACATAAATAAATACATTTGGGAATACAATTGGAAATAAGTAAATGAGTGTGTAAGTAAACAAATCTGTTGGGAAAATTTGGAAGTTGATAAATATGAGGATATTAAAGTGTAACTGAACCCCCTGAAAAATCATAACCCCGCCCCCAGACATTTGAAAAATTCTACAAAGTGGGCGGTGCCAGAAGGCACTGAGGGGTGTGGCCCAGTGTGGAGGATGAACGGAGGGGGGAACGTGGGGGTGTGGTCAGGAGGACAATGACAGCTCACTTAATGGGACACTGAAACATGGACAGTGACCAAAGTAACGTTGGCAGTTTTGCGACTGATCGATCTGATCAACATTCATCTGTTTTGAACGTTAGCCTATGTTAGCATTACCACTCAGAGACTGGACTCCTCCTGTCTCCCTCTGCCTCAGCAGCACCGAGCTCGGGCGGCGCTGGCTCGGCGCCCTGAACCAGCGGATCTCCTCCGTCGTCACCGGAGATAAAGGAGTAGAGGGAGGCTTTATGGAGCCCAGCGGCCGCGAGCCGTATCAATTTGAGCCGCTGGCTCGAGGCGCTGAGTCAGCGCTGCCTGAGGCTGGCGCTGCTGCTGAGGGAGAGAGAGTCTCTGAGTGGTAATGCTAACATAGGCTAACGTTCAAAACAGTATGTTAGCTATGCTAACTAAGTGCTAATGTGATAATAGTGGTAACCTGAAAAACGTAATCCCACTCCAAACTCGCCACGGGGCCGGTATTAGTGATGTGTCTCGTCGTGAACGAACCGGCTCTAAGAGCCAAATCTTTGAAGTGAACGATGGGAGCCGGCTCGTCATTGGGAGCCATTTTTTCTATTCCCCCCCCCCGCTTGTTTTGGTACATTTGGTACACATCGTTTTGCATTAATTTTGGTGATACATACACTTTAAGCAACAGAAAATCTGAGGAGCCACTTGGGAGCCAAAAGAGCCGGCTCTTTATGGTGAGCCAAGCCAAAAGAAATGGCTTGGGTGGGCGTGGTCTGTAACCACAACTTAGCATCAAAGTGACAGAAGCCTCTAAACAGCTCATTCTAAAAGGGACTGAATTTGTCAAGAATTGAGATGTTGAGACCCCTTTATGTGCAAAGATCTTTATTAACATGTTTTGTACAGACCATAGACCTGTTATCACTTGTTTAAAAGGAGACATAATATGCCCCCTTTAAGATGGTTTATTTTTTTACCTTGACCTTCTATCATGAGAATCTTAAGCTGCCTGAAGGGACGAAACAGGAGCCTCTGTGTTTGTGGTTAATTTCATGTGAGAAAGGAGATTTTCCTTCCACATTTTAGTCATCACCAATAATTGATTATTCATTTAAAATTATGTAAAATGCTTTCAATGAGCGTGACAAAAAGCTCCTGACAATGTACGGTTTTAAAATTAATGTTTTGCTAGACTTATTGGAAAAACATGCCGGTCCTTCTCTACTAATTCTCAAGCAATATCATTAAATATGATGGAATTAAAGCCAGTAACATGATAGTAAGGTGATGTTTGGCTATGTAAATATAAAACATAAGTTAAAAGAGAATAAAATGACTGACAGGAAGAAGAGTAAAGGATTCCTTCGTGGAGTCACTTGAGTTGTACCAGACCGGGATCTGAAACCCAAAATCATCCCGACACGCTGTCTTTTCAGCTCTTCGCTTGTCAGACATGTTCAAAGTGCCCGATTCAAATCCAGTTTATCTTCTTTCAGGCCTGCGGAGAAGAAGGTGGTGAAGATAAGTCCACCGATATCAGCCAGTGAGGTACGTCTGACTTGTTTTTTTCCCTAAACTAGATAAATGTTTCCTCTTCTGTTTCATATTTGAAATTTGACACTGTGGTATAGGGCTGCAGGATGTTAAATATCAGGAGCAGTATCTGCCTGTTTTCTTCTTTCCTCTCTTTCTCATCTGTGCTTCCATCACTCTGTGACCTTTAGCATTTTGGCCGATGTCACTAGTGTCCAGTGTAAGCATCTGCTGCCGTGAGACTCATTTTAACTGGCTAAATATTACATTAGCATGGAAAAATGCAAGTTTATTACACTTGGAATATATTATCCAACAATTATTACACTCTAAACATTCCTTTGAGAGGAATGAAGATTGCACACATTGATTCTCGGAATCAGATGCCGTGCTATATATATTTTTTTGTTCGTCATTTTGACTGATTGTGTCAAAAAATAGGACCAAAATCCATTTTCACCCATCCATTTTTAAATAACATATTCAATAGTATTTTTGTTGTCGTCATTTTAAATAATCAGTCCAAAAAACTGAACAGAGAACTACATGCCTGTACTCCTTGCATAAAGTTGAAAATGTCTGCACATTTCCACCAAGTGGTCATAGGTGTGGATACTAATCTGGCAAAATGACGGACAGCCTTCAGATTTTGGTTAACGCGACCCATGTTCTTCGTTATATACTGTGCAGCTCCTCCCTTGATCACACATCCTCACAATAATAAGGGTTCAAAACTGTGAAGGTCTTACAGGTACTATAGAACTATGTACTTCTTTTATATACTTCATAAAAGTATATTCTATATATATATATATATATATATAATTATTTTATATTCTTCTTTTTTTACCTACTTTCCCTCTGGGATCAATAAAGTATTATTGAATTGAATTTTAATTCCATAACTTTTAATATTCTATGTCCTGTAATCTGTAGGTGCAATAAACTATTGTAAATATTATTTATTTTTGACTTCATATTTATTCATTTAACCCCACTAGCTATTTTTTCCAAAACTAATAACATTTTAATAAAAAAGCTTTTGATTGATATTACACAATCATGCTGTTATCATTGAAATGTTTACACTAATAATTACTTTATCTTAAAAGTTGGTTATTACACCCATATGGATGTTGACTTAAAGGGAATTTTAATTGATTCAAGTTTATTTTATTATTATTCATATTATAAGCATAACAGTTTTTCAAAAGTCATATTTAGTCATATTTTCTCATCTTTTAGTAATTGATTAATTGTATAAATCATCGCAATGTAAACAGAAGAATCCTGAGAAATTCCCCAGCACCTTCCTTGGTGACTGTAGAAAGATAAACAGATGGCCACTGCCTTTAAACTTTCTTTCAGTGGAGTAAAACCCAGCTTCAACATGTTTAACTCTGACCTTTATTTCTGAGCAGAGACTACAGAAAAGAGCCGAGCGCTTCAACCTGCCGGGATCGGTCGAGAGCAAGAAGGCCCAACGTGCAGAAAGGTGAGTTTGACTTCTGATTCACGATGTTTGCTCCCTCTGATTCTTCGCCCTAACTGTCTTTCTTTCATTACTCTCACCACACTAAGCAGAATTATTTATTTAGAATTTTCACACAAGCATTTTTAATAAAATTTGATTCTTCTGAAAAATAGAGGGATTATTAGCTCATCAACATGAGCTCAAATTGTTTACGCTTACCTAACTCTAGTTCCCACTGCTATTAGTTATCTTGCAGCTGCAGTGTTGGTTAGCTACCTTAGTTTGTTTATTAGCCAGGGCTTACCTGATGTGAAGTTACCCCTGCAAATTGTTGCATTTTTAATCATCTGCTCATTCCAATCGCTTCTTCTGAGCGTTTACAACACCTGATCGCGTCTCTTACTGCAGACAGAGCACAGCAGAGCAGGAGTGATGTAGACCGATAATCCCTCTATCTGTGACTGAGAAGAGACGTTCACATGGAACCATGGATGCAGTTCGATCTGCCATATGCTGTTTACCGGAGGAGCACTGAACGCAGCACAGGCTGGATTGTAGGATAAACGGGGAGGGTCATCCTGTGCATGCGCTAATTGCGTTAAAAATAATTTAGCCGCTTAATTCTACAAATTAATCGATCAGCGTTAATGTGTAAAATTTTGACAGCCCTAATACATATATTTAGGGTTGCAGATCATCTAACCTGTCTTAAAGTCACAGAAGTTCCTCTCATTTTTACTCGATAGCTGTTTGTATTTGATGATGTGTATTTTAGGTAATGTTGAAGTTATTTTCTGCTTTTTTTCCTCCAGGTTCGGCATGCCCTCCGATTCTTCAAGCCCCTCTCCAGGTATGTCATCGTTCCCACCGCTGGCCTGACTGTGTCCTGCCAGGTGTACCGAGAAGATCTAGAAAACCTTCAAACATTTTCCTTTACTCAGAAATTAGTTGTAATATTAATAACTCCATGCAAATATGTGCTTCTTCCAGAAAAGTTTAGAATATCTACCCAATAATAAAAAATAAAAACAGTTTGGCACCCAGAAATAAAACCTGTAATTGGATTCACATGCAGAGCAGGGATCAGCTTTATTTGCTGGGTTTATGCACACATACAAGGAATTTGACTTATATTTTTTATTATCATAGATAATCTTAAGTAGTGTGGCTTGATATTAGGGGGTTATCTCCCACCTCCTTTATGCATGCCCTCTAATTGAGTTCTTGTATGAAACTGGAAAAGCAGCTCATGTTGAGTCTCTTTATCAGTTTTGAGTTTTAACGAACCTCATTGTGCCTCATTTTCATTTTGCTGAACCCAAACCAAAGCTGTGCATTCAGAGTTTTATAGAGGCAGAAGAAAGAACCTGATTTTACTTTTCAGCTCTACTCTAATGCATATAAGCTTTGAAAGTACAACCTCTGTATTTTGCATGGGGTTTGATTACTTTTTTCCTTGTTCTTGTCCTGTGAACAGGCGGTGTTGCAAACAGCAAAGCGGCCGTGAGTTTTTCAGAAATTCTTCTTCTGCTTCTTCTTCTTATGCTTCTTCTTCTTCTGCTCCTCCTCCTTCTTCCTTTCTTCTTCTTCAGCGAATCATTAACGGGTTTCTGTGTTTGGTTTAGGTCGATGTCAATGTGCTGAAGAAGAGAGCGGAAAGGTTCGGCATGAACGTCTCTTCAGTTTCACAAAAGGTGACAGTTTTTTCCTAAACATATTCTGGGATTTTTTTTCTCTTATCATTGTAAGGCTTGGCATTAGAAGTGGATCTGAAAAGTTTACACATCCCAGTTAAATGTGACTTCATCTGGGAGAGAATAATGCATCAAAAATGAGAAAAGCCCCTTTTTTATTCAATCACAACATCAAGTCTTCTTGGGTTCACACCTTTCGTCAGTTATGCACTTAAAAACATCTTGTTTTATTTAGATTGTGGAGGATGAAAAGCTGAAAAAAAGGAAGGAGAGGTTTGGGATCTTAACGAGCACCCCGTCGGCCGTAGGGGACGACGTCGAGGTAACATTCGATGTTTCATCCATCATTAGAAAAATCGCTGATACGCTTATTAATGCTGCTTCTTCTCTGGTTTTTCTCCAGGCGAAGAAAATGAAGCGTGCGGAAAGATTTGGAAAAATTTAAGAACCGTTTGACTTTGTTTTTGTAGTGTGTGTGTGTTTTCTTTTAAGGCTACACAACAGATTTCTGGGGTTTAAAAAAATAAGGAACTGGATTTTTGTCAATTAAAAGTACACTTAAATACAAGGTCATTCCTGAGGGTTGGATTCGGTTTTCCTGGGAGGCTAAATGCTCCTAATTTATCTCTTTTTTTTTTTTTTTTTTTTTTTTTTTTTTACACACCTTATGAAAATTAGAGGCACAGACTAACTTCCTAAGAGCCTTTTTTTCTTTCAAAATTAGCTTCACTAATGATGCAGCAATAAAAAAACAATTATTTTCCTGCAGCTGCTTCACATTGTTTCCTTGTCCCCAGTCAATCAATAATCAACAATCCTGCTGCATAGCTGGATGATGACAGGAAATAAATCAAGTTTTACTGACGCAGTAGCCTGCAGCCTCGGTTTGGGAAAAACTCGGCTCTGTTAAAGGTTGAAGGCACATTATGGTGTTTTTTTTATTACTCTGAGGCTGTTGCAGGAAAGCGATTTAATGACGGAGACATAAATGTTGCTGAATAACTGAAATCAAAACCGACGTTAATATTTTCCTTTTGTTCATTGCTGGAAAAACTCGATTTTTTGGATTGTTTACCAAGTTTCAAATGGCAAAGATGTTTCCTTGTACTTTTTTTAATTTGAATTTACTTGTACTTTTGATTCAACACACAACCTTTTAATTCTCTGCTATCCTTTTGAGGGATGCCATCATAATACTGCTTCAGGTTATCTGTCCATTTTATAACATTTTGAAATTTAAAATAAATTGTTTTCGATTTTTTTTGACTCCCGTCTCTTGTTTCCTATGTTTTCACTTGAATTGCCAAACATTGGTAAAAATTGCCATTTAGATTTATAAAATACCAGGTTTCCTCTTACTTTTTTCGTCCATCTTAAGTGTTTCAGATCATCATGTTAATTTTTATATCAGACAAAGATAACCTGAGTAATCACAAAAAGCAGTTTTAAAATAAACATCCATGTCCAGTTTTTTAATGCTGTTGGGTGATGAAGCGTTATAAACCAAAACTAATGAGCCCACCCACGTATCGCTCCATTTTCTTAAACTGGCTGTGTGCTGCAAAATGTGCTGCAGTTCGGGGCCCGAATTGTGACATCAATTGACACGGCTTGCGCGTTCTCGACAGCTTTAAAAGAGGAAGAAAAATGGTCGCAGACCTCCATTGATTTAATTGTGAGAATGGATTCTTCTCTTCTGCAACTGGAAAACGACCAAGGACGACTCACAGCCCACTAAAAAGTGGCACTAAGAAAAAGAAGCATGTCACTGTGAAGAGGTATGTATTTTTGTGAAGCGTTTGTGCGCGCTCCCGTGCGGCTGGCTGCAGTTACTTGCAGCGCCGGCCGCGTCGCTCGTGAGTTTCGTTTGTTCATTCTGCCCCCTGCTCCTTTAAGTAGAAATAAGCTTTTTAAAGCAGACTGATATTCTGTGTGAAACTAATTTCCCAATAAGCCTAATAAAAACGCATAGCAGTAACAACAGCCAACATCACTGGAGGAATTTTGACCCACTCTTCTTTGCAGAATTGTTTTCATTCAGTTGGGTTTTTGAGCATGAAAAGCGTGTTGAAAGTCACAGCATCTCAGTTGGATTCAGAGCTGCCACAAACGATTATTTTGATAGTCTAATCAGATCACTCATAAATTGTAGCTTATCGCACCCATATGCAGCTGCTCTAATATAACCATCATTAGCTTCTAGCTTAAAGGGTTCTCTCTGAGTGTTATGAGCTATTCAAAAATAAAGACAATTGAGATGATAGCTCATTAAACCACGTTTAATGAACTAATTTTAAAATAAAACATTAGCATTTGTAATGTTACAGCAAACACATGACTTATGTGTGCAAAGGGTAATAAAATTGCCCTCACTGCTTTCAAACTTGCTGTTTTACAGACTGCCACAGGAGATCCTTCCTATCCACAGCTATCTGAAATCTAAAAATTATATTCTGAGGAATTGTATTCTGGGGGGGGGCTGAAATTTACTGAGGCCAACAGTGCTTTAGATGCTGCTTAGGGTTCTTTTGTAATTTCCTGGATGAGTTGTTGATGTGCTCTTGGAGTAAATTTGATGGATCAAACAGTTTTCCATGTTCTTTTTTCATGGAGAAATGTGGATATTGATTCTTACTGGCATTCACTGGAGTCCCAAAAACCTTAACAAATGGTTTTCTAACCCTTTCCAGATTAATAGATGTCAAAGACTGATTTAGAGTGGGGCACTGTGTGTGCTTTTTAAGATCTTTCAGCCCACTTCATGTAGTTGGAAAGGTTTAATTAAAGTGTCTTCTTAATTTTGTAAGCCTGGCAGTAATCAGGCTATGATTTCTGATATAAACATTTCTTGATGATGTAAAATACTTTTGAAGAAACATTTGAAAGAGCAAATACTTTTTCATAGCAGTGCATCTTAAGTTTGCACCAAAAGACGTAAACAAAGCTCTCAGGGTTTGTCTTGGCAGACGCCTCTGTGCTCAGATGTTTAGAATAAAAAAGAATAATTCGCACAGTAGGGAAATTCACATGCACCAGCAGCAAGTTAAAGGTAAATAGAAGCGCACATAGTTTCCCAAACCTGAAAGATGTTAGAATAAGAGACTAAAGTACCGGCAAATTTACATCGTGAAAATTATACGGTGTCGTTCTTAAAAATGGCATACTCAGATTAAAAGAAATGTGCAGCAGATTATGGTAATGTAAAGAAGGAAATGTACAAGATGTGCATAAAAACAATGTAATATATATATATTTTTAAAGGAATTATAACAGTGACATATCACAGAGAGCTGGTGGACCGCTTTGTGGTATGGTGTGGAAACGATCGTCTTACGTTGAATGTGAAACAAAAAAAAAAATTTGATGATTGCAGAAGAAACAGGGTGAAGAAGAGGAGGTGGTTGGGGAGTATAAATACCTCGGAGTTCACCTTGACAACAGGCTGGACTGGAGACTGAACAGTGAAACCGTCTACAAGAAGG
This sequence comes from Valencia hispanica, assembly GCA_963556495.2. Classification (NCBI taxonomy): domain Eukaryota; kingdom Metazoa; phylum Chordata; class Actinopteri; order Cyprinodontiformes; family Valenciidae; genus Valencia; species Valencia hispanica. The sequence goes on along the minus strand of OY747709.1, from coordinate 50,229,948 downwards.
GACAGAGCAGACTGTACTTCTGGAGGAAGCTTAGGTCCTTCAAGGTTTGCAGTAAGATGCTGCAGATCTCTACAAGTCTGTTGTGGAGAGTGTGATCTCTTCAGCCGTCATCTGTTGGGGTTGCATCATCAGCCAGGGACTTAAAAAAGCTCAACAACCTGATAAAGAAGGCTGGTTCTGTTCTGGGGATGACTGTGGAACCTATGTAGATGATGGTGCAAAGAAGGATTCTTCATAAAATCCACAATATTATGGACAACCCTGAGCATCCTCTTCATGAGATTATCCTTCAACAACAGTGTCTTCATTTGGAGGCTTCTTCAGTTTCGCTGCAACACAGACCGCTACAGGAAATCCTTCCTGCGTACAGCAACTATGATCTACAACAACTCCTTAAAGGATTGATTGTATGAGCTACTACAACATTTAATTTCCCTCTGGGTTCAATAAAGTATCTTTGAATTGAATTGAATACATTTTTGGGGCCTGAAACAAAGACTTAACTTTGAATTAAAAAAATAATAATAATTTCATGATTTCGAGGCGTGTTTTAGTCCGATTCAATCTCCTTGATTAGGTATCTTGGCCGGAACGTTTTGTGGTGACACCTGCCGTTCACTGGTGGAACTGCACCGCTCCCTGGCGTGTGATGCTTGTTCCTGTGACGCGAAGGAAATTTTAAACTCTCGTCCTTTTCTCAGTGATGGCGGCTTCGTTTCGTTCTCTCCCTTCAAGCTGCAACAACAAATGGTACTACACCCGACAGCAGATCAACAACAGCCCATCTCGGCGAGCTGGACTTGATCCCGACAAGGAGTTGTCCTACAGGCAACAGGCGGCGAACCTCCTCCAGGACATGGGGCAGCGGCTCAATGTGTATCTTTTGTCGCGGTGCGTCGCACGAATCAAACGTTAGCATTAGCATTAGCTCAACGGCTAGCAAGGTTTAGCCTCTCCCGAAGCCGGCTCGGCTGAGAGCGTGGCCGCTTTGTGTTATTGTTTTCGGTTTGGACGAGGCCTTGTTGTTTGTTTTTTAATAATATGTTTTAATGGCTACTTGGCGAGTCAGCTGCCGAATTTAATCCACCCTGGCTTGTTTATCTTCTCCGACGGCAGCCGGCCATGCTAACCGCAGCAAACGGGGCCTCTAGAGGCCTCAAGATGTTTAGCATTAGCTTTGTCTCTTTAGTGAACCTGTTTGGGATGGAAAACAATTGAGCCAAGCAGCTTCATATAACTGTAAACATTGTTTTTAAAAGTGTCCCAAACAATGTAGTTTTATTTTTATATATATATATATATAATATATAATATATAAAAATGTTTTGCCATTTTATTTCTGGTACAAATAAAAAAGAATGAACAAATTTAGGCTTTATTTGGACAAAAATACAATAAAAACCCTTTAATATCAAAATGAAAACCGACTTTCTACAAAATAACAAATGCATAAAACATATTTAACTTCACCATCTCTAAAAGTGAACCAAAGTGAACAGCGGTCCAGCCAGTGAGTCTCACAATGAGTGGAATTGAAATTGAGTGGAAAAAAGCTGTTTGGTCCGACGAGACCAAAATGGAGCTTGTATGCTGTGTTCGGCGGCAACCAAACACTGCGCATCTAGACACACACACACACACCATCCCCACTGTATAGCATGGTGGTGGCAGCGTCATGCTGTGGGCATGCATCTCAGCAGCAGGCCCTGAAGGGGCTCCTAAAGGTAGAATGTGAAATGAAATAAGTAAAATAGGGAAATCCTTTGCCGATCAGCCCTCTATATCTGCATTGTTTTTCTGTTGTCCTTAACTGCCCTGTGTCAGGTCCCAACTAACCATTAATACAGCTATTGTTTACATGCATCGGTTCTACATGGTCCAGTCCTTTACACGGTTTCACAGAAACGTGAGTGGTTTTTTTTGGTGGTTTTTTTTTTTTCCGTTCCTGTGGCATAATGTAGATGAGCCTAAGAGTTGTCCCTTTCCTTCAGGTTATCGCTCCGGCCGCTCTCTTCCTCGCCGCCAAAGTTGAGGAGCAGCCCCGAAAGCTGGAACATGTAATCAAGGTGGCACATGCATGTTTAAACCCTCAGGAGCCTTCGCCGGACGTGCGCAGCGATGTAAGTATCGGGTGCCCATGCAGCCACCCCGCGTCTCCACAAAACCGTTTGGAAACATTTTTGTTTGCATTTTGGTTCAAAAAGGACTTTAAAAAAGAAAAAAACATTTTTATTATTCAGTGTCCACAGATGACATTGTGGGACACAGAGCATTTTTTTTTTCTCTTTGAAATTCCAACACTCACTGATCACAGATTTCAATTTTACCCACCTTTGCAATATGAGTTTTACTGTGCTTTATGTTTAATATCTTTAAACAAAATTTTTGTTTTTCAAATATTTATAACCTCCTTTCAGTGAGAAGAAGCCTATATTATTAAAGTTTTAGTTTCAATATATTTTGGGAACATTTTTTCCATCCAATGATATTTAGGCGGCTTGATATGTGGGTTGAGAGAGAAGTTTCAGTTGTCCGGGTATTGTGATGTCTAGCAGTTGTGAAGCAAGAGTATCTGTTTGGGCTTGTGGTGTTAATCACGTACTCTGCGAAGCATCCTCTGCATAATGGGAAAGACGAGTTCTGTGTATGTTGGAATACTAATTACTAGGGGTGTAATAGTACACAAAAGTCACGGTTTGGTACATATTTGTTTCACTTTAATCAAGAAAAAAAATACAAAGGTGCATTCTATATATTTTTTTTTTTACTTTGATCAGCGTTAAACAAATAACCTTTTTTCTTTAATTCCTTTCAGTACCTGAAATTAATTTGCTTTTATTATGTTCTATAACTTATAAAAGTTGAAAGTATAGAACTGACTGGAATTTTTATAAATAAACAAAATAGTACAAGCAGACATAGCCAGAGTAGAACCGCTTGAAAACAGTCAGTGTTGATGTTTAGAAATGTTAAAATAATACTTTGTCCTAGGGATGCCAGAAAATATAGATACACCGATTATATTGCCATATTTTATTCACATTCCCCCCAAAAATATTTTTTTTCTAAGGATTTGAATGGAACCATTATTGATGACAGTCATTTTTGTAGTAAATATAAAAGTATAACTGGTAGTTTGTGGCTGTTTTCACCTTTGTTCCAGTGGATCAACTAGATCTAGTAATAAAACTGGACGTGTTAAAGTATGGAACAGGTTGGAGTGTTTAGAATGCTGACAGTTGTTTTTACAGTTAAATTTAGTTTTAAAAATCACATTTATATAGTCTTACTCATAGTAGCGCGATACATATATCGCCAGATTTGCCAATACACATCCCTACTTTGCCCATATTTTAAAAGAAAACATGCTTAAATCACTTTGGAGTGGTTTTATTATTTCGACAGCCTAGTCTCCCAGCTGTACTTGAATGCAGCATTCAGTAGCTGTTGGGGAAATCTCTTCTCATCAACAGGGATTCCACCGACTTGCATTTTAAACAAAATAAGGAGTTTGGGCTGATTGGATGCTACTGGTAGCCATGTTGGACGTCAGCTGGTTTTTCTCTAGTATCAGTAATGTTTACATTCAGGTTGACATTGTTTCAGGTGAGTCATTCAGTTCAGTGCAGAGCGCGTTATGGACCTTATTGCTGTTAAAAGATGCGTTCGCTGACAAAGTTCTGGTTCGGTCCATCTTTCTTTTTCTACTGTAGCTGCATCAGAAACCATTAATATTCCCAAATAGCAGAGTTTAATGATACCTGGGAGTCCTTTCTGCTTTGTTTTGGTGTCACTTTTTAAAGTTGCATTGCGGAAACGTTGCCCTGCGCTCTGAGTTCCTCACATAAGCATTCTGCATGTGTTTCAGGTAAAAAACAGCTGGAATAACACGTGTAAATCGAACCAGAAAAAACCGAATACATGTACCGTTACACCCCTACTAATTACCAGATCCTCTCAGATGAACAGGCAAACGTTTAAAAAAAAATCACAAAGCATGTTCTGTAGCTCTTGTTTGACAACGATTAGCGGCCTCCCAGTGAGTAACATGCCTGTCCTCTCAACCTCAGGCTTACCTGCAACAAGCCCAAGACCTGGTCATTCTTGAGAGCATAATTCTCCAGACCCTGGGTAAGTTTAGAAGGAGAAGGACTGGGTCCCTTTTGTTTCCCCTCCAGAAACGTGTGTAAAGCTAACCTGCTTAACTTTTGTTCACAGAAAATGCAAAATGTGGTTAGCAGCATTGGAAAGTGACAAGCGTTTTCACCAGATCACTGTTAAATGACTTGAACCAGCTCTTTGTTTCTCTCATTGTCACATGAAAAGTGTAGATTTGTATTAATAAAACCGATTTTCTGATTTTCCAGGGACATTGTTACGTTTCCTGTGGCTACTGGATGTAATGAAGCCTAAACGGTAACGTGCTGCATCCAGTTTACTAAAAAAACCTTCTACCTCTTTTGTCCCCTTTTCATTGCAGCTTTTGAAATCACAATTGATCATCCTCACACTCATGTCGTCAAGTGCACTCAGCTGGTTAGAGGTGAGCATCACATTTGAAAGCGTAGATGCTGGTGGGAGAACTTAGGTCAGGTGTTTGTTGCTTTGAACTTATTTTTCAGGCTCTTAAGTGTGTTTTGTTCTGGTTTTCCAGCCAGTAAGGATCTGGCCCAAACATCTTACTTCATGGCCACCAACAGGTATTCTCCCAGTTAAATGTAAAAGCCATGTCTTCAGTGCCACTTAAATTAGCTTTGGGAAGGCACTGTAGATGAATTCTGCCTTTTTAGATTGTGTAGTTTCTTTCATCCTATTTTTTTTTTTTATCCAAGATGTTAATAAGCTTAAAAGTGTTTGTTTTTTTGTTTTTTTTTTGTTTTGTTTTTGTTTTTTTTTACTATTGCCGCCTCTCCTGGACTTTTAATGCGACCCAGCCTGCACTTGACCACGTTTTGCCTGCAGTACAGTCCACCTGTTGTGGCTTGTGTGTGCATCCATCTTGCCTGCAAATGGTCCAACTGGGAAATCCCTGTTTCCACGGATGGAAAACACTGGTGGGAGTATGTCGATCCCACAGTTACCCTTGAGCTGTTGGATGGTATGTGCTGGATTTGATCCTGTTATTCTGTTTAGGATGCCATAATGGTCCAGCTTTAGCTCAAAGATAAATAAATAATGTTACTTTCCGTCTTTGACGTGAGCATTTTTTAAAGTTTTTTTAGTTTAAATTTTTTGTTTTTGTTTTACTTTTACATATGTTGCAGAACTCACCCACGAGTTTCTTCAAATCCTGGAGAAAACGCCCAGTCGGCTCAAACGGATTAGAAACTGGAAGGTACGTTCCTTTAGAACTGTTTTTTTGTCACTATGTCGGGGTTCGCGTTAACTGATTGTTTTCCGTATTTGATCGTTGTTGTTTTTTGGGGGGGGGGGGGGGGGTTAAACTGCGACGTTGACAATTTTAACAAATTAGTATTTGCACCTACGACCACTTGGTGCAGACGCGCAGACATTTACAACTTTACACACGGAGTTCAGGTAACTTAATCAAACAAACAAAAAACAGGATTCCCATTAGTGGACACCGTACTCAAAGCATCTCCCTAACCGGGAACTGAAGAGTTAGGGAGGCTTTGGAGCGCATCGCTCTAAATAGCCCGTTGTCGTGCCAACCACCGGTGCGTGCTGAAAGATTTCCTCCCGCTGAAGCGATAACTTGCAGGCAGGGGTGTTCCGTCTCCGGTGCCTCACAATTTTTATTCGATTACGATTAGAGTCCTACGATTTGATTTTGAAACGATTATTTTTATTGCTTGTTTTTTTTTTTTCATTTAGGGTTTTTTCTTCATTCCTTCCATGGCTACTTTCTTCTCTTAAATCCGTCCAGTTTCCATTAATTGAAGTATCCAAACATATTGATGTCCTGTCTTTTGTTCATGTCAAACCACAAATAAAACCAACACATGTCCAAAATATGTTTCATAATCATATCAAGGTCATATTTTCAATGAAAGCTAAAAGGAAATGTGTGTTGGCAATTTAAATATAAAATAAGGTGACCCTATTTCGATTTCCATAAAAGAGGAAACTCGGTCCAATCCTTAAACACATCAGTCATTTTCTGTTTACTTAAAGAAGACTTTTCATTTTAACATATTTAAAGTATTCCTGCTCAATGTGGTTAAAAATAAAATAAACTTCAGATCAGCTTTTACAAGTCAACCATTACCGAAATGATTTTAAAATCTAAATAGAAATAATTAATCTTCTGTATTAGAAAGTAAACCTATAACAATAATAGCTCTCTTTTTAAGTCATAAAGGACAAAAAATACACAAAAATCTGAAATAATATTCTGAGAAAATATATATTATTTTTCTATTCAAAGTAATATAAAATAAAAAGCAACATTCTCCCAAAGACTTTCAGTTTATACTCCAGTCTTTGTCTTTTTCGCTGTCAATTTAATACATGAACTCTAACTTTGCAACGTTTTCATCGTTTGTGCGTTAGTTTGACCAATGGGTTATTTGCCACCTGTCATACACAGAAATGAATCTACCAGCGATGAGTACGCTGCTCTCCGCCCACATTAGTCGCCACCGGGATGGAATGAAGGACATTTCCTTCATGTTTCATACTTAAAGCTACACTTGGGCTGATTTCTGGTAAACATGAGCTGCAGCTCGGGGAGGACGCCCCGGACATCCTCGATAAAAGTGGACATGTCTGGGCAAAAGAAAATGTTACTGCTAACATGATGCTGAACAACAAAGACGCTTCTTTCACAGCTATAGTGCAAAATATTGGCTGTATTTTGTAAATTTCGCGCTGCATGGCTGAAACACGTGGCTGAAACACGTAGCTGCAGCCATGATGCAGCCCTAAAAATGTCCGTGCGGTACCCCGAACTTTTATGTTTTTCTCATTTAATTATGAAAAATAATTTATTTTTGAAAACTTTTGAAACTCTATCGATTTTGCGCGCTTCACATCGCAAGGAATCGATTTATGGTGAATCGGCACACCCCTACTTGCGGATCAGGGAACGGCTCGTTCAGAGAGTCTTTCCGACTTCTGATCACTTCAATTGGAGAAATGTTCCCCGGTTTCAAAACTTGGGCTGAAGTGGCGCTTAATAATTCCAGTCTCAAGCGAAGCGTGGATTCAGCCTCCCAAAACCTCTAAACCCCCATGAGAAGTCATCTGTTTGAGGCAAAAAACCCAAAACCTCATGACAAAAAAACCTCTGCAGTAATCCCACTGTTTGATTACGCACTAAAGCATTTCGGTTCCAGGAGGAACTTGTGAAACTGTGCGTTCAGACTGCTGCAGGTGAACTTTTCGTATTTTAAGTGCAATCGTTTAATTTTGTTGTTTAAATGTGGTTCTTTGTTCGGATTGAATTTTATTTATAATGAGAAGAAAACAAATGAAGACTGTTATTCAATATGTTTGATAGGTGTGTAACGATACCTAAAACTCAAGAGACGAGACACGATTTTCACAAACTGATGTCGCTCTTTCACTGGTTTCTTGGACAGAGCTTCACTCATCTATGGTCTGCAGTTCAACATTTCCCAGTTGCTATTGATAGTAGTTCAACTTAACCCCCTAGACGTCCAGCAGTTGTTGTTATAGCGACGCTTTCTGCCCCCTTCAGCGTCTAAACAACTTTACAGTGCTTATAAATTGTTTTTGTCTACTAAGTCACCCTGTCTCCGTTTATTGTTCCAACTGGAAAGTAGGGGTGCACGATTTTGACAAAAAATCTAATTGTGGTTTTTCTGTCGAATATTGCGATTTTCGATTTTTAATTTCGATACTTTTAAGTGCATAAAACTACAATTATGAATGAAATATATTGTTACTTTCACAACACAGTCTTGTACAACTTGACACACATGGGAACAATATACAATAACCTAAAAAATATTTATGTGGCCAGGGCTCTCCTCTGGTTTTGTCTGTTGTTGAACCTGAAAAATCTCTAATATAAACTACATAGTGATTGAGGTAATGAGATTGTTCAATGCTTCGTGATTATTAAATACCAAAGAATAATAAGACATAATGGAAATTAACTTAAACAGGTAGCCTAATTTATGTATTTTTTAAAATTGACAAATCTTTGCCATTGAAAAATAGAAAATGAACTCTTATTAGATTTAGATTTACAATTAGAAAACAAAATATTCTGCAGTCCACTGCCATTTACTAAACATGAAACTGTTATATTGCACACATTTTAAAATAAATGACAATAAAAATTAAAAACAAGACCTTATCCAGCCTTCTGCAAGATAAGACGTAGTAACCTGACAGTGAAGATTAGCCTGAGCACGGCAGACAGCAGAGATCTGCAGCCAGGTTCCTCTCCCGCTACCCGCTGAGAACAGTGAGAAATACATTCTCCTTTCTCTTTGAACAAGTCGCCAAAAGTCTCTGGCAACATATAGAAAAGTCGCTAGATTTGTCACTAGTCACTATTTGAAAAAAACCGTTACTAGGCGGGTCGGAGAAGTTGCTAAATATAGTGACAAAGTCGCCAAGTTAGCAACACTGCTCTGCATACAAGCTTGTTTCCCATCACCGTTTCTGATTGGCCAGCAAGCCAGGAATGCGAGACTCAACCATTTTGATTGGTGAATAGTAGGGATATGTATTGGCAAAAATCTGGCGATGCGATATGTATCGCGATACATGGGAGACGATACGATATATCTTGATACATCGCGATACTATTAGTAAGACTATATATTGTGATTTTTAAAACTGAATTTAACTGTGGGAAAACTGCCGCATCATTCTAAACGCTTCAACCTGTTTCATACTTTAACACATCCGGTTTTATTACTAGATCTAGTTGATCCACTGGAACGAAGGTGAAAACAGCCACCAACTACCAGTCATGCTTTTAATTTTACTTCAAAAATTACTGTCATTAATGGTTCCATTCAACAACAAAAAATCGATATTTTTGTTTTGAATATCGATACAATATCGGGAAATACAATATCGTGATATATCGGTGTATCATTTTTTTCTTACATCCCTAGTGAATAGGTTTGGCACTCAAATGTCAGGGGCGGGGAAAAAAACCTCAGCCTCTTGAGGTCAGGTTATCGCAGGAGTTAAAACTTCAATATCGATGCGATCAAAGTTCATCGTGCAGCCCTACTGGAAACCCAAAATGTTGCCAAACAAAGGATTTAAGAGTAGTTGGGGCATCTTATATTACGACCTCATCCGCTGACCACAGTGAGAAATTTTGTGGCGTTCAAATATTGCGAGGGATTGTTAAACCCCTAAGTTTGAAAAGTGACCGTATTTATTTATTTTTTGACCCCAAAATGACGGACAACAAAATGTCTAGTGTGACCTCAGGGCTAGGAAGAGATTTTAACATTTAGTTTATTATTTTTCTCTCTATTTCGCCCCTAGGCTGGAGGTCAAACTCCAAAAGCCAAGCCAAAAGTCCAGGAGGATGGAGACCAGACGGACACCATGATCAGCATGATCTCCATGGCGTCGTCGGAAAGCACCGTGGCGGGTCTGATGAGCCTCTCGGCTCCGCCGTCTTCGAGCGACAAGGCGGAACCAGGCAGCGCCGCGACGTGGAGCGGGAAAGGTCCCGTCGTTACCGAGCCGCAGCCCGCCAACCACGAGGTCCACGCCCCGGCCAAGGTGTCGCTGAGCGAATACCGCGCCAAGAACGCCGACGTCCTGGCCGCCCAGAAGAGGAAGCTGGAGAACATGGAAGCCAGCGTGAAGAGGGAATACGCCAACGCAGCGCAGGCTCTCATTGGTCAGCAGAAGAAGCATCATCACCATCACCACCAGCAGTCCAGCTCCTCGTCGGCCGACACGTCCAACCCCTCGCCTATCATTCTCAAGATCCCAGTGGACAGGGAGCGGCCGGACAAACACCTGAAAATGCGCTTCCCGGTACCAGCGGGCGACAGGGGCCAGGATCCGGACATCAAAGTCAAAATACGGGTGCCGGAGAAGCCGAGGGGGGGTTCCGGAGTGGAGGGCAAAAGCAGGGAAAAGCACAGGGACCGGTCTAACCACCACCACCACCACCATCAGCAGCACCACCATCATTCCTCCTCCAGCGGCGCATCCCTGTCCTCCTCACACAAACATTCATCCAGCGGTTCGCTGGGCAGCGGCAAAAAGGTCCCGAGCGATTCCTCCAGGTCCAGTTCTTCATCCTCCTCCAGCTCGCGAAAGAGGACGCATTCTCAAGATCTGGCCGGAGGCTCCCACTCCGCCTCCAAGGTCAGCAAGACCTCCAGGAATCCCTACCAGCTGCCCTCCTTGTCTTCGGCGTCCGGACAAACTCTGGGTCACGGTTCCGACGTTCTGCCTTCCCTGGGCCTCTCCCACCACCAGGGGACTTTCTCGCACTCCAAAGGAGACAAGATGGACACTAATGGCCACAGCGCAGGAGGCGGCGCCCAGCCGACCGAGTATCAGGACACTTTTGAGATGCTGAACTCGCTGCTGAGCGCGCAGGGGGTCCAGCCGGCACAGCCGTCCGTGATCGACTACAGAACCCAGTACGCGGACTTCCGGTTCCGTGGTGGCGGCTCCAGAGGGAACAACTCCAGACCCCCGCCCCTGCCTTCAGAACCGCCTCCCTCTCTCCCACCACTACCCAAATTATCTTCCGATCAGGAGATGTAGATTTTACTTGAAATCACGCGTGTCCACATTATGTACAATGTTGTAAAAAAAAAAAAAAAGGAAAAAAAAGTAGCTTTTTTTTATTATATTCACCCAACATTTTTATTTTTTATGTAAGTTTCAGGATGACAGCAGAGAAATGTAAAAAACGTGGTTAGAGGTTTCACATTTAACCAATTTTAAAAGCCTTGCAAAAATTTAAAGAACAAAAGATTTTCCTCCTTTTGCTCAATTCCAAGGAAATGTACGACAGCGTATCGGCGCCATTGTAGATAAAAGGAAAACGATGAGTTAAGTTCTGCTAAAAACCTTAAATTTTTAGGTTGATTTAACATATTTCTATTTTTAAAAAATCTGTTAAAAAGTCTTACATTTGGGTGAGGAAACAGACATTTTCACGAGTAAAGGTATAAATCTTCAATATGTAAACTAAGATATTTTATGACATTGAAAAGAAGTCAGGGAATTGCGAAAAAACCAAATTTATCCGGGGAAAAAAACTCTGTAGTTTGTTGAGAATCAGATATTTCCGACAGAAAACACCAGAAGTCCTGTAAGATTTGAGCGTTAAATTTACAAGAGGCGCATCTGGATATTTTCTTAAGACTTTGGCATCAGAGAATTGATAAATGATAACATAACTGATATAAAATCTCAGCAATGTTTATTTTCTGACTTTACAATATCAGAAAATAAATTTACATTTAAAAAAATGTATGCCCTCAATCATGGAGATTTCTGACTTTTTGCTGTTTTTTGGCTGAAATATAGTCCAATTTTGTATCTTTTATCTACAATGGCTCTAATACTCCGTTGTAGAAATGTGATTATGGGATTTATGTTGATGAAATTCAAACTGCCATCAGATCTCTTTTAGCCCCTTTTTGTACTGTTTTTATAATGTTATTTATTGAGTGTTTTTTAAGGGAAAAAAAATGTCGACCTTTAAGGTTCCCCTCTCTGTACGCACAGGGAGACGTTTTCATCAAGACTGTACAGGTTGAGAATGCATGTCAACAAAGCCATGTTTTTACATATTCTTGTTTTCATTTACTTTAATTTATTTTTTATTTTTAAAGATTTAACCTCCTGCCTCCATAACTTTTACTGCTTTTATTTGGGTTACTTGTATGATTTATATCGTGGAATCTTTTTTTCTCTATTTTGTTAATGAAAATTACGACAACAAAAAAATGTACAGAAACGAAGCTTGTACTCTTTGGATTTTTAAGTGCTGCAGTCATTGTTTTAAATGGTTGTAAAATGTTCACATTCAGTTACACTAGCTTCATACAGGAGAGGTTTAATCATATCTACCCAGTAGAGTCGCTATGAAGGACAGACGTGTATTCTCACCTTTTGATTGTTCTGTTATAAGGATGTTTAAATGTATGATAATACTGTTCTGTTTTTATCATGTTAAAGTTGGCTTAAGACATACTGTTTTTAATCTTTTTCTTTTTTAAATCCATCCAAAAAATGACCACTCTTAAAAAAAAAAAAAATTTTTTAAGTATTTGCACGTCCTCTAAGATTAAAGTCCTAGATGAGCCTCCATCCCCACAGTCTTGAACATGTAGTCCCATAGAGAATGTTTAAATTTTATGCTTGAACAACAACAAATATTCTATTTGTTGGCTGTACATTTCATACACGTAAAGCTTTATATGGGTTTGATTGTGTAATATTACTTGTCCTAACCTGCTCCTTTTTCTTTTAAATCCATTTTTATGTAAAGAAAAATTCATAATACAGATTATGGTAATGCAGTATAGCAAATAAGCCACAAAAATTGTATTTAATTCCCCTCCCATAAATGAAAGACGTGTTGGAAATGAGATGTTCTTTTCTTAGGGCTTTTAGATCGAACAGGGGATTGGTGAATGCACTGAATATTTATCTTTGTAGGCGAGCCTATGATGAAATCGATCAAGTGTTACATGTATAACGGTAAAGCTACTAGACTAGAGTTCCTAAGCAAATTATCTTATTGGGACAAATATTTCAGTTGGAAGTATTTAACATGCTGTGAGAAAATTACTTTTTTGGGGGGGGGGGGGGGGGGATGATGGGAGACACTCATGCAACCTAACAATGCAAAAATCACATTTACAATAGCCTATGTTTCATGTTTCATTTCTTGGTGTTTTTAATTGACACTCAGGTCTGGAAATAAAATAAAATAAAATTTCATTTAACAAGTTAAATGTGAACAATGTATTTTTCTTGAAATGTGGTTGCTTTATTCCGGAAGTCAATAAATATTTTAAGAAAACAGGGCTTTTGACTAATTTATTTTGAGCGCGTTGGAAAGCAAGTTGGTTTCATTTCCAAAAACACTGCTAAAACGTACGTTTTTTCAGAATAACAAAACTGTAAAAATCCTATTTAAAGCCAATCTACTACCAGAAAACCTTCAAAAGATCTTCAGTGAATGAGAAAGATATTTCAGGGGGTAATGTAATTAAAAAATGTAAACATTGTTTTTAGATATCTGTATCTGGAGTTAAGTTGTGGAATAATTTAAAAGGGGCTGAAGGAATGTTCAGGTTAATTAGAAGAGGTGGAATTAAATAGATTTGCATTTCTTTCCATCCCTTTTTGGATATGCGATTGAGTTCATTTTATTTGTATTTATTATCTTGTAATTCATTATTTGCATTATTGTGACTATTTGTTGCTTACAATACTAAAGAAAAATGGATCCTCGTGTTCGGAATCAATTTATTTCCCCTACAATTTGAGTGCCAACGGAATTAGCCAATCATGAGCCTTAAAATCCGTTCGGCCAATCAGCGCTGGGAGTAGGTGGGGCTAGATTGGCTGGAATCAGGGAATCCGGGGAGAAGTCGCGTTATTATAGTTAGAGACGGTTCGTCTGTCCGGACTACCATACTGGAAGGTAAGCGGCTTTACATCAACTAAAGAAGGCTTTTCTTACAGCATGGCTTCCACCTTGTCTTAGCGATACACATGATATCGGCAAATATTTGCCCTCATTTGGTAAAGCTGTTGTTTTTGCTGCGAATTATTCCACGTAGCAGTTAGCCGATGACGCTACCAGCCAGATAAAAGATGGCGACTCTTCAACTGAGGCGGTGACGCAGTGAAGAGAGGCGGGTTGGTTAAAGCTTGCAGCGCAGAGTTGGGATCCATGAAACGGCACTTTGTCCAAGTGATGCACGATAATACGGTGTTATGTTCATTATTATTACGGATTTTATTGTTTTGAAAGAACAGCTACGTTCGTTTTTATGTGAAAAAGGTGCAAGTGTAGAATCTAACTGGCCTTTTACCCGCGTAACTTCAAACAGTAGACTAACGACCTCTAAATGTAAGTTCTTTCACCAATGATAAACTACATTTTTACATTTTCTTTCAAGTTGATTGTGTCAGTGTGTGTGAAAACGTGTATCTTTACTCTGTTCTTCGTTGAGGAAAGGTTTCCCCCCAGAGATCCTCCAGGTCAAAAGTGGTGAAGCCAGAGGATGTCCCTGATTTTGGTCCTCCAGGAACTCTTAAAGAAGAGCCTCGTTCTCTTTGGCTCCATGAAATGGAAGAAGTTTAGGATATCTAAAAAAAGAACAACAACAACAAAAAAACAACTTATAAACATGGGCTAGGTGGAATAAAAACAATTTCACTCAGTCTTACATTTTCTCAAATTAAATCTTCACCTCCGAGCTCTGTCGTCTGCTGGACACCAACAAACTTTGCATGCCTGAGTAGGGTCTCAAAAAAAGGAGAAAAATTTGGACTAATAGTAATTAAGGCAAATTTTATAAAAAGCCAAATCATACCTCTTATGCGGCTACAAAACTTTTTTTTTTTTCTGAAATGGAAACAATATCTGCGTGAAAGAAAAACAGAAACTTCATTAATTTGTTTGTTTAATCAAAAACAAAAAGCGGACAGCACCTAAGGATATGAAAGAAGTGGCATTAAAGGTGATGCACATATTAAGTACTTCTTATGATCTTCCTGTAGTTTTAGGCGATTGATATAATCTGTAAGGAAAAAACAATGTATATTAAAAACAACTTAAAATTTCAACATTGCCCGTCTTAGTTGGAAACCCACTCACCACAAGACAAACGTGCTGTAAACAAATGACCACACAGACATAACACTTATGGGTGTATGTATAAAAGTACAACAATGAAGGTGAATCCCATATGACAGCATATCAGAAATGGTTAATGCCTTAACTGACAACTCTTGTACATTTAAAAAAGTAAAAAAATCGGACAAAATTTGAAATATATCTGGAGTTAGTTGGGGGGAAAAATGAATTTTTTTCAAACATATGTGCCTCTAAGATGAGGCTGCATGGTCGACAATGGGTTGAAATGATCACATTTCTTATCTACATGTTAAAACCGTGAAAATATCGTGCTGGTACACAAACACACACACATGACCAAGCAGCCTTATCTTAAATGCACAACATCTTAACCTGTTCAGTTTGTAGTTTCCCAGCGTGATTAACTAGCTACTTTGTCAGGAGTTCAGCTAGCAGGAGCTTCATCTACATAATAATGTACAGAAATATAATTTTACTTATCGAAAAAAATGGAGCAGAGACTTCTTGGGCGGTCTGTTAGTGCAATCAGTACCACAGCAAGCCATCTTTGTCCAATAAGTGCACGATTTATATCTAAACACTAATAAAGTTTGCGGATACAACTGATGCTCAAGTTCATAGAAAGTAAATGGCCAAAGTCTTGACGTGAGTCCCAGGCTGAAGGCCTTCCCCGGAGCAAGCAGGGGGGGGAAGCAGTCTATGGTGGCAAGCTGCTAGCCACTGTTAGCCACCAGCTTTAGCGCTGACGGCTCATCTGAGACCTGTCAATCAAAAGGGCACGCCCCTAATTATTCATAATTTCAAGATTAAATTATGTCTAAACGGATGAGTTAGAAAAAAATTCACCCCCCTCAGAGTTGTCATGACAATAAACCTGACCTATTAAACCTAAAATGGTTTTTTGAACCAGGCTGTAAACATGTTTATTTCTGCTGTGAAGTTGGCCTTTTTAACATGGGAGTCAATGGGAAATTGCTCCTTTCTGGAGCCAGCCCCCAGCGGATGAGGGGTGGTCTGCAATTTTTGTTACTTCCGGGTTGGCCTCAGTTCTGAGCGGCAGAGCCCTTGATTCCGTTGATCACAACAAAGGGGAATTTAATAATCCTTTTATTTCCCCACTAAGGGGAAATTTGGCTGTAACAGCAGGAAAGTGACAAAAGCATTCATTATCACACACACAAATGGTAGAAAACATTAAAAAAAAGACAGAATTAAGAATTATGCATGTACATTAAAGACACAATTAAAAAGTTTTAAGCAGTTATAAAAAATAAAGTGGCATACTCGGATTGGAATGTGCAACTGAGAACTGAGTAGGATAAATTAAAAAAACAGTTAATATTTACAGAACGTGTAGTCGTGCAATAAAAGGTAAAAGAAAAAAGAAAAAAAGTAAATGTATATTTACAAGAAGTTAACAGAATTTAAACCGAGAAAAAGAGATGTGCAAATAAAAGCAGCAGAAATGATAATTGAGTCAAATAGTGCAAGTTACAGCAGTGGTTTAAAGATTGAGTTTGTTGGGAAGGACCTGTGAAAACGCTCCTTCATGCACCGAGGATGCAGAAGTCTGACGCTGAAGGAGCTCTGCAGCATGGAGTGAGAGACACTGATATATCGCGATACTATGAGTAAGACTATATATTGTGATTTTTAAAACTGAATTTAAATAGTAAAACTGTCACATCATTCTAAACAATCCAACCTGTTTCATACTTTAACCCATTCAGTTTTATTACTAGATCTAGTTGATCCACTGGAACAAAGAAGCGGAAAACAGCCACAAACTACCAGTTATACTTTTAATTTTACTACAGAAATTACTGTCATTATTAATGTTTCCATTCAAATTCAAAAAAGTGAAAATAGATACATTGCTTTTGAATATCCTGACATAAAATATTGCGATATATCGATATTTTCTTACCTCCCTAACATATAGTCTTAGTCATGGTATCGCAAAACATCGTATCGTCGCTCATTGCGTGAGACTTAAGAGCTCTGAAAGTATGAGACCCGACTAACCTGCCTCACAGACAAACAAAAGCCAAGTTCAGCAATAACATTAAGAAAGCATATGCATTTAAGAAATGTGATGTATAAAAAAAAAAAAAAGGGAATGGGAAACAAATAAAAGCAACATGTTGGCTGATAAACTATCAATTCTGATCGTGTTTTAACTGAATCCGTCAACATGCTTGTGTCCTTAATCGAGAGTCTGGGTCATGAGGTGGAAAGTTTGAGAACCATTGATTTAGTAAATTGCATCTCAGCGGCATCCACTCCCCCCCCCCCCCCCCCCCCTCTTTTCTGCAGATTTGAAATGAACAGAATCCGAATCCACGTGCTGCCCTCGAGTCGTAGCCGGGTGACTCAGACGGCCCGACCCCAGGAGCCCCAGGCCTGCGCCTTCGCCCAGCGGCCGTGCGCCCAGCCTCGTCTGGAGGGCTTCGACTTCTGCATCAAACACATTCTGGAGGACAAAAACGCGCCGTTCAAACAGTGCAGCTACGTCTCTGCCAAGAACGGCAAGCGCTGCCCCAGCGCCGCTCCGAAGGCAGAGAGGAAAGACGGGTAAGCGGAAGGTCTCGCTGCTTCGTCCTCTTTAGTCGCCAGCCGACTCAAAAGGTTTTCCCCCCCGGTTTTCGTGTTCCTCCTGCAGGGTGACGTTCTGTGCAGAGCACGCTCGTAGGAATGCGATGGCCCTGCGAGCTCAGATGAGAAAGGCATCTTCAGGTCCATCTCCAGAGACTTTGTTGTCACAGCTCAGCTGCTTCAACCGATCGGAGACACACGGCGTAGACGGGGGGCGCTCTGAGGCCAGCCGCATTCTAGGTACAAGCTTTGGTTTCACTACAAACAGGAATGCCAAGATTACCGTAATTTTCAGACTATAACTCTCTTACATTTTGCACACGCTTTGGACCCTGCGTCCTATACGGTCCGTGTAACGCTTATCAGTTCAATTTTCTAAACACAGACATTTGGAAGAACAGAAAAATGGATTCAAATATCCAATGTTTCTTTTTTTTCATTGAAAAATGAAAAAATTGGATTTTAAACTGTTTTCCAATTTTCTGTTTTCATTTAGAGGATCAGAAATTTAGAAAATTGCACAATTGTGTAAAAATTGCATCTGGGCTCCAATTATTCAATACTGCAATAATATTTTCTCTCTCGTTCCACATAGTTCTATGACGTTGCGCCGGTTGTGAGAATGATATAGAAAAAGAGCATATCGATAAAGGGAATAGTCATATTGATAGATATATCGATAATTATCGATACATATCACAAAACGTAAAAAATATATTTTAAGTGCCTCCCCGGTCATTTTGTTATTCTTCAATGAACTAATTTAACTAAGAATTAAATTAATTCATTTTTCAAACACCTCTTTTTATCATGAATAAGTTTGTAAGACAAATAAACAAATCAAGAGACCTGAGTAACATCAGTAAATACAAAGAAAAGTCCTATTATTAACCATTATATTATATATATTTTAATTGTTAGTAATTAAAATTAAAGGCTTATCTTGGTGCATTTTAATCTTTTAAACATTTAATGACACGTTGTTATATTAATGGCTGAAATTTTTGGTTTAGTTCGTCAATAAAGCTTAGGCTATGTGCACACGTAGCTGTTTAAAAAAAACAACGAATATTTTCACCACCTCGTCTTAAAAAACAATCTCCGTCCACACCTAACCGCATAAGTGTGTTGTTAAGCACATTCATAGACCTGCCAAACCTGTAGGGGGCAGTAGTTCCCCCAAATCCTATCCACTCAGAGTAACTATGTTCTAACCATATACAGTCAATGGTTCTAACCTCTAACTTCTACATGAGCTTGTAAAAAGCTAACAAGCAAAAAGCGGTTGGACAATTGATGATGCCAGCACATCTCTTAAGGGCATAAATGCTGTTTCTGAGTGTAAACACAGACAGCACAAATGATATCGGAGCATTTCTGTCCCGGGAAGTGACGTTGCGGAGCTGAAAACTCCGGTTATTTCTGTCCACACGCAAACACTTAAAACAAAGAAAATGCAAATTTCCGCTTTGGCCGGAGTGTTTAGAAATAATCGTTTTCTGTGATTAAAAACGGGGTTTTCGTGTAAATGAGAGGCCAAACCGCAGGGAAATATCTGCGTTTTTCCTTCGTGTAAACGGGGCCTTATTCTAATACATTTCAGCCGGCTGGCCTATCCAACCCTGTTGTGTTTTTAAAGCGTTTTTCGCTTCTGAGGACCCGGGGCAGAACCGAGGGGGCATTTTGCTATTTCGACTGTTAACTTTGTGTTCTCTCAGTGTTTTTCTCTCCATAGAAGAGATGCCTGGTCTGGTATCCTGCTTGGCTGCAATGCCCTGTTGGACGGGGGGCATCGACTGGGATGATGCTCCCAGTAACTGAACATCCACTGTGTCCTGTTATCAACTTTTTACTTTCTGTAACATAGAAAGTTCTCTTATATCAGATCTTCTGTTCCTTCTGTGTTTCTGCTCTGTCTTCTCAAACCCCCAGACGGTCGTGGTAGATGGCCGCTCCTACTGAGCCTGGTTCTGTTGGAGGTTTCTTCCTGTTAAAGGGGAGTTTTTCCTCTCCACCGTCGCTACATGCTTGCTCAGTATGAGGGATTGCTGAAGGATTGCTGTGGTTGGAAAGTCTGCATCAACGGGGCCCAAACTCACGCCAATGACTGACGCAATCTGCTGGGATTCCTTGAACAGGAAACTTTTTAACTGATCGGAATGTTTGTATAAATGTATTGAAATGACTTCTTAAGTGCCTTGAGATGACATCTGTTGTGAATTGGCGCTATATAAATAAACTGAATTGAATTTTAAAAGCCACAGGTGTTGTTAGCAGCATGATCTGGGTAAGTTTCCTGTCTCTCTGTAACGGATTCGCAGCGAGCCGGGAGAGCGGAGTCCTGCTTAAGACAATGGATCATAGTATTTTATTTGGTTTATTATTGCTACGTTTAGTGTTTTAGTGCGTCGAGGATCGGTTCAAAACGGGTTGCAACCTTTACCTGAGTCACTGAAACATTTATCCGGAAAAACTTCCTCCGCTGCTCCCTTGCTGTGACATCTGACCGACGTGAAGTTACGGCGATGGTTCGCGTAGGGAGTATCAAAAAATTCTGTTTCAGCTCAAATCATTTCATCCTTTCTGTGGTTTGAAAGGAGAGAGGGGTGGCTGACAGAGCTGCCTATCAGCGGTAATGATTTGTTTGGAGTAAGTAATAATTGTTGTATTAAGCTACCTGATAGGCTATAATGAAAAAATAAGGGAAAATTATTTTTTTCATCGACCCCTTTTTTTTTCTTCTATCGCACCACATGTCTATCGATCAATATATATTGCTATCGAATTATCGCCCAGCCCTAGAGATGAGCATTCATATCACAACTGCGCAACAGTCAATGGGCGCAACGTCATAGAATTACGTGGAACGAAGGAGAGAATATCATTGCAGTATTGAATAATTGGAGCCCAGACGCAATTTTTACACAATTTTGCAATTTTCTAAATTTCTGATCCTCTGAATGAAAAAATGAAAATTGAAAAAAGTTTTTAAATCCAATATTTTTTTTATTTGTCAAGGTGAAAAAAAAGAACAATTGGATATTTGAATCCATTTTTCTGTTTTTCCAAATGTCCGTTTGTGTTTAGAAAATTGAACTAATAAGCGTTACAACGACGCGGCTAATTTATAGATTTTATATTTATTTTACTGGCTATCGGCTTCCAGGGGCACTGTAGCAGGAAGCGTAAAAGTGTAACAGACTACGCCCTGATTATGCCCTGAAGAAGACACGACGGGTAGTTTTCATGCACATCTCGTGCCTTGTCCACACCTATCTCACATAAGATATTTTTCAACGGTTTGGCCCGTCATCCACTCGAAAACACAGATTTACGGCATCGAAAACGAATCTTTAAATAAAACTCCGGCCACAGTGAAGATCTCCGTTTCAAGCGTTTTGCGTGTGGACGGAAATAACCGGAGTTTACGGCTCCTCAACGTCACTTTTTCATGCACTTGATGACGACATCAAAATGTCACTTTTAGTTTTCATGCACACGCCCTCCTTATGGAAAACACACAATGAAATGCAGCTTTTTAAGCTGAAGGCGATCGGGCTAGAAGTCGAAGAAGGAAATGGACCTGCTTCAGGTAGAACTGAGTCAGCGTAAAAGACGACAAAAGCTTTCAGAGGACATAAATACACTGAAGAAGACGGCTTTAGTGATGAAGATGGCGATCAATAACTTTTCTGGTAGGCTGAAGTATATTTTATTTTCTAATCAGTCATGTTGGTGCCCTACTGCACCTTCACAGACATGCCAAACCTGTAGGGGGCAGTAGTTCCCCCAAATCTTACCCATTCAGAGTACCTTTCAGTGTTCAAACTTCTACATAGAACAGTAACTGAGCTTGTAAAAACACGCAAACAAAAAGCGCTTGGGCAGTCGATGATGCAAACACATCTCTGAGGGCATAAATGCTGCTTCTGAACGTAAACACAAGTCGCATAAATGATGTCGGAGCATGTTTTGTCGCGTAAAGTGACGCTGCGGAGCCGAAAACTGCTTATTTCTGTCCACACGCAAACACTTGGCCGGAGTTTTATTTAAAGATTCGTTTTCGATGCCATAAATCTGCGTTTTCGTGTGGATGACGGGCCAAAACCGTAGAAAAATGTATTTTGTGAGATGTGTGTGGACAAGACGCGAGGCGGCGCTCTTCCAGTGGAGAGCGGCGTTTTGGGGGCTGCTGCACGAGGGGAGCCGCTGGTGAGCTCTCTGACACGGGAGAGGAGTGGAGGTTAACTCCGCTGGTCGGTGGGTGGACACGCGCCTTCATGTCGATTCGACGCCAAAATTTAATCAGTTGTTCCTGGTCACATTGCGGACATTTGCTGAAAATGTCATGGAAATCCGTCCATAACTTTGAGTTATATTGTTCGCAACTTAAAAAAATAAAATATTCAGTGGACCGTATTTATGTGTAAATATCTCATGTTACAACATGAAAAGGTTTGGCCTATATATGTAATTAAATAAAATCTTTTAAAATTTTACCTGGTGCGCTCAATAGTTGTAAAAGTACGGTACTTAAGGATCTAAAATAATGTTTGCACAAGGAAGGGATACTGTGTATTTTGTCATCTAGTCCCTATTTCTGTTGCAGACGAAGAAAGTCTGAGCGAAGAGGAGCAGAGCCCCCTGGTGTTGGACCAGACCTGGAGAGGAGACCCGGACAGCGATGCTGATAGTATTGACAGCGATCATGAAGACCCCCTGAAGTAAGATCAAATGTTCACCTTATTGTTTTGCTTCAATACCCTCAGATAAAAAATTAAAAAAAAGAACAGTTTGGATCTTTTTTTATTGTTGTAAAGCTTCAAATCAATAACATTTTATTTGGAAAAACATTAAACTTTATCCTCTAGTATTGTATCTGTGCTGATTCTGATGTTTTTGTTGATTTTATATTGATAATTTTTTTCAGACATGCAGGGGTTTACACAGCAGAGGAAGTGGCTCTGATCACTCGAGAAAAGCTCATCAGGCTTCAGTCGCTTTATATCGACCAGTTCAAGCGGCTGCAGCATCTGCTGAAGGAGAAGAAGCGCAGATACCTGCAAAATCGTAAACTGGAGCACGAAACCTTAGGTAAGAAGAAATACAACTATTTTCAGCCAAGTAGCATTTGAAGAAGTTTAAATAAGCTGTATTTGTTTTTGGTGATGGCAGGCAGCAGTCTATTAACGGGACCCGAGGGTCTTTCTGCGAAGGAGAGGGAGAACCTGAAGAAGCTGAAGGCCCTGCGTCGATACCGTCGGCGATATGGGGTCGAGGCCCTGCTGCATCGACAGCTCAGGGAGAGGAGGCAGGCCGTGACAGAAGGAGCCTCTCAGGTGAATAAATCCTCATGGTTCAGAGAACGATGTCCGGTGGCGACCTGGAAAGATGTGGCATGTTTATGTCCCGTCATTCTTATCCCCAGTTCACACCGGGAGCGTTTCAGACGCGCGAACGGCCGAGGCGCGGTCCGCGTGGATGACGGCAGAAGCTGCGATTTCCAAGCCCCCGCAGCATTCTGCACTCTAAACACGTGTTCAGAGTGTTTAGGTTAAAGTTGTTTAATGTCCTTATCAGAGGTCTCGCTAGACAGTTATTTTCCGCTAGATCGACAGCTGCCATCTTGCTAAAACACCGTCTGGCACCAGCTCCTCCCACAAGTTGCATATTTCCGGCTCCAATTCGCTTTGGACGAGCGTCGAGGTGCAAATGTTAAAGCGTCCAACTTCGGCGTGTCCGTTAGCGGAGCAGCGTGGCGAGACGCTGCTGGGACGCGCGTCTAAAACGCCCCGTGGCGCATCCGGTGTAAACCAAACTATAGACTATATATGTTGGTTTCTATTAGCTGCGGCGTCTGCGCCGCTGCCTTAACGCGCCGCTGATGCATCAGGTGTAAATTGGGGGTTAGAAAAAAGTTTAACTTTTACAGAAAGTATAAGAAATAATATTAGCAGAGCACAGACAATAAAAAGACTGTTAAACTTTAGATTATTCTACGCTACTGTGTGAATCTTCAGGTTTTTTCACATTTAAGCAAAGCTTAATTTATAAGACCTTGAAAAAAAACATCCTAACATTTCATCCATAGAAAAAAGGTGTGGAATAATATCCAGAACGATCTGCCCTTTGGTGGCGAGTTGGCAAATGATGCGTAACCATAGCAGCAAGGTATTGTTTTTACAACTGGGAGACTCAAATAACAGCTGAACTACGACCCCAAATCCAAGAGGAGTTGAAAAGGAGGCTTCATGGATGCAGAGCAGGACCAAAGAGGACATTTAAACCATCTCCTCCGGTGTCTTTCTGCCCGGCTTTTCTAACCGTACAACTGGATGGAGATTTAAAGAGTGGCGGCAAAAGCAGACGAGGTGGATCAGCGGTGCTTGCCAACAGCTGATGGTGTCATTCAGGACGTGTTGCTGTGGAGTATCGTCTCTGCTGCCCCTGAAATTGAGCTGCTAGCATGAGACGTGTCACACGTGTCAGAACGATCTGCTCTTTGGTGGCGAGTTGGCAAATGATGCGTCTTCAATCAGAGGCCTCAACAGATGTTGCGCGACTGACTGCTACAGGAGATCCAGCGTCACCATCTAAAACGACTCTTAAGAGATATGAGTTGTAGCAACATTTAACTTCCTTTTGGGATAAAGTAGTTTTGAACTAAATTGTTTGCTTGCAACTCTGATGTCCTAGAAATGTTTCAGAATAATCAATCAATATATATATGGATTATGCAGTCTAGTTATTTGTTGCTGAAATTCCTTAATGCTCCTCTGTTTGTTTTTTTTCATTTTGTCATTGTGTTACAAAGTATTTTGTTCCACCCACTGATTCATAAAGTTTTCTACTAGGGATGAGCGAGTACAGCATTATCTGTATCTGTTAACCATATGAATTATCTGCATCCATATCTGGACTCGGACTGGGCGGGGCCTAACCCGGAAGTTGGTCGAGTTGTCTTAAAATGGACGGTGCTTTAACCGGTATGTCATTTTAAACATGTAATTGATATGGGTTCATCAGAAATTGTTATATTTATTGCTGATTAGAAATCAGTGTGATCTAAAAAAAAAAAGTTTCTTTTTTATTTACACACCAGGTAAGTGTGTCTGTGTGTGAGTGTATTTGTGTGTGTGTAGCTGAATTTGTAATATTATTTATACCTTTATTTTTTTATAAAATACAGCAAGAAAGTGTCACTCAGTGCGTGAAGTAAAAAAACTGGTTAGAACCAGCTGACGGTTAAAAAAATAAAATAAAACTCAGATGACCGACAGAGAGAGGGGGAGAGAGTGTGTAGCCAGTTAATTTGTAATATGGTTTTATACCACTACTTCCTTTTTATTTTTTTATTAAATACAGCAAAAAAGTGTCAGACACTGAGTGCGTGAAGTAAAAAAAACTGGTTAGAGCCAGCTGACGGTTTAAAAAAGAAAAAAAGAATCTCCGACAGGCAGAGACGCGAGTCGCATTATACCAAGCCCACGTTTACCAAAACTCTACTGGTTACTAAGTAAGTACTACAGTAAAAAACAAACCTGAACAAACGCGGGACTGAGAGACAGACGGAGCGAGAGAGAAAGAGCGCTGTTCGCTTCTCTTCTCAGTGTTGTCTCTATGTGTGAGTGAGCGAGTGTGTAGTAGAGCGGCGCTGTGACCAGAACGCAGACACATTCAGCCACGCAATGAGAATTTGTATTCAATCCGAGCACAGATATTGACTCCTTTACTCGTATGATACTAGTACTCAGCAAAAGTGCTTTATCCGTACCGGATACTCGTTTCAGCCGAGTATCCGGCTCAACTCTAATTTCTACGCACCACCACACCGCAATTGATGTGGTTCGATCAGAGTTTTAGGTGTTTTTTTGTTTTGTTTTTTGTGACTTTTCTTTTTCTTTTTACCGTTGCATTTGTTTTTGTCCTCTTTTCCCCTGATATTTATCCCCTTGTCTTGTAGTTCCACATGAGAACAGTGGGTGAAGTCTGCATGGCCTTCGTTGATGGAGTCCGATGTACCAATCCCTGCCTCCCGGTGGCCAGACACTGTCTCTCTCGTATCCTTCGCTGTACTTGCGTTGAGTTGTGCGTTTCTAAGTATTCGGCCCCCTCTCTTCCTTTCTGCCTCGGCTCAGATCAAAAGCGGCAGCTTGCAGTAGCTGTTTGTTTCTTCTAACAGGAGCCCAAATAAAACCTTCCCATGGTCTGTTGATTTTTCCCCCAGGTTTACAGGGACTAATCAATTCAGTTGGAAGGAACAACATTTTCTCAACTTAGTTTTTTTAAAATTCAGGATGATGTAAGTGAAGCCAGGTTTCAGCTTTAATGCTGCAACAAAGACTACAGGAGGTTGTGTTTACATTTTTGCGTCTTCAGTGCATGAAACTCAGTGGAAATGTACAGAAACGGCACATTTTGATGCAGCTTTTGTAGTTAAAAGAAAAACTAGAACAAAGTCGCGCAGGATCACGATTAAAAACGAGGAACTGGTAAAAGTTATCTATTTATCTATTAACGACTCCCAACGCTCAGACATCTGCCAGGACAGCAACCAGGTGCTTTTCAAGATCTGCCCGGGGCTGAAAGACGCGCCCTGCGACCGCACCGTCCACATGGGTCAGTCCGACGATCCCCGCTGCCCGCTCCACCTCACCCTGCCGCCGCCCATGCACCAGCCCGAGCAGGAGCCGCCTCCGCAGGAGGACTTCACCCCGGCCAGTAAAGACATGTACCTGAGTGCAGCAGAGCTCCAGCCCACAGAGAGCCTTCCCCTGGAGTTCAGCGACGTATGTATAGACTGTTCTCTGATCCCACTAACGGCCGATATAAACGATATAAGGCAGAAATTACATCAATTTAGCCAACGGTACAGATTTTGATTGAGCATTTTGATGAGGCTGATGTTCAGAGTTCGTATTTACTTTAGATATAAAAATGTGTTTTTTATTTAGCGTAAAAGAAACCTGTTGACGCATTTTTGGTGCAGCTTTATTTTTGTGCGGTAATAAATTTATAAATGAATCCGGAGAGCAGAAAGACATTTTATTTCTCTGTTTAGATTTTGCACTTCGTTTTTAGAAAATATATATATTTTTGTTTTCTTAGCATTTTGCTTTTATTTAATTGAAAATATCTTCCTCCTTATTGATGTTGTGAGAATATTTGTATTGCAGTTTTTGGGAAAACATAAACATTTTTTTTTTTTTTACATGCATTTTGTCCAGTGAATGTTCTTTTAAATGGCATTCTAAGCTTTTTTTGAAGTTGTTGTTCTCCTGGTATTTGAGAATGTTCAAAAACAGTCGTTTTCACGTACATAAACGGTAGAAAACAATTTATCGCAACAAATATCGTTACCGCACATGCTTTAGATTATATCGCGATATTGATTTGAGGCCTTTTCGCCCACCATGCCACAAACTTCTGTTAACTATGGGATCCCTTCACAAATTAAAAACATCTCTGCGTTGGAGAAGAGGAGAGTTTACTAAATGTAGTAACTGAAGGAATGTCTCCGTTTATGCAGAAAACTTATTTCTGGGCGTGGAAGCACATGCTGTTAGTTTTGATGTATTTAAATATAAGGATTTTATTTTTGCTGTATTCGACCTGCGATTACTAGGGGTGTAATGGCACACTAAAAAATCACATAGCGCTAAATATAACTGTAGTTTTTTTTGCTTTGATCGGCATTAAACAAACCTTTTCCTTAATTCCTGAAATGAATTCTGTTATTTTCTATACTTTATTTGGTCGATTTAGAAATTCTAGAGTTGATTCAATTCTCCGGCAGCAGAGGGCGATAGAGAGATGTTGACGCTTTGGCAGCTAACCTGTTTTATCAGCTCTTTCCTTGACCTTGAAGCAGGAAAATTTAGATTTTTTTTTTTTTTTTTTATCTATTTATTTTAAACCTCTTTGAGAGATTAGGTGTTCATAAAGCGATGTGTGTTTTGCAGGACCTGGATGTGGAAGGGGACGGTATGCAGGGTCCTCCGTCCCCTCTGCAGTTTGACACTGCCCTCGCCCTGGAGGACCAGACCATCAGAGCCATCGCTGAGGCCCCAATGGACATCCTAACGGGAGAGGACCTGGACACCTCAGGACAGGAGCTTTCAGAAAGGGATGTGGACGCCATCATGGATGATCAGGTCATCCTTTAGTCTAATGCTGAACCGATGTACCGTGTGATACTATCCATAATTATTTTAGAAGTAATTAGTGATGTTTAAACCAGTAATTTCATATCTGAATCCTGTTTTAGAGCACATCGTTGTGGAACTTGTTTAAACGTGTTGATATTTATTATATTTATTCATTCACCTTAGACTAGTGATCCATAACCTATTTTTCCTGCCACAGACTGGTTTAATATCAGACAATATTCACACAGACCGGCAGATAAGTGTAACATAGCCAATTAAAAAAAAAAAAACACCTAAAAAATACAGGCGCTGGTCATAAAATTAGAATATCATGAAAAAGTGGATTTATTTCAGTAATACCATTCAAAAAGTGAACCTTGAATATTAGATTCATTCATTACACACAGACTCAAATGTTTATTTCCTTTAATTTTGATGATTATAACCGACAACTAATGAAAGTCGCAAATGCAGTTTCTCAGAAAATTAGAATATGAATTAAGACTGATGCAAAAAATAATAATTTTAGAAATGTTGGCCAACTAAATATTGAATGCTGTACATGCTAATCCTTTTCAGTCGGGGCTCCTTTGGCCCGGATTACTGCAGCAATGCGGCGTGGCATGGAGTGCAGGTGTTATGTTGCTCTGATAGTGGCCTTCAGCTCTTCTGAATTGTTGGGTCTGGCGCATTGCATCTTCCTCTCAATACCCCATAGATTTACTATGCGGTTAAGGTCAGGTGAGTTTGCTTGCCAATCAAGAACAGGGATACAATGGTCCTTAAACCAGGTACTGGTAGCTTTGGCAGTGTGTGCAGGTGCCACATACTGTTTGGAAAATGAAATCTGCATCTCCATAAAGTTGGTTAGCAGCAGGAGGCATGAAGTGCCCTAAAACTTCCTGGTAGACGACTGCGTTGACCTTGGACCTCAGAAAACACAATGGACCAACACCAGCAGGTGACATGGCACCCCAAACCATCAATGACTGTGGAAACTTTACACTGGACCTCAAGCAACGTGATCCAAAGGAAATGGAAAATGTACTTTCAGCAGAGAACATAACTTTGGAGCAGCAGTCCAGTCCTTTTTGTCTTTAGCCCAGGCAAGACGCTTCTGACGCAGTCTCTTGTTCAAGAGTGGCTCGACACAAGGAACGGCACAGGTGAAACTCATGTCTTGCATATGTCTGTGCGTGGCGATTCTTGAAGCACCGACTCCAGCTGCAGTAATCTCTTTGTGAAACTCCCCCACATTTCCGAATGGGGTTTGTTTCACAATCCTCTCCAGGGTGCGGTTATCCTTATTGCTTGTACTCTTCTCTTTTTTTTCCTACCACATCTTGTCCTTCCCTTCGCCTCTATTAATGTGCTCGGACACAGAGCTCTGTGAACAGCCAGCCTCTTTAGCAATGATCTTTTGTGTCTTTCCCTCCTTGTGCAAGGTGTCAATGGTCGTCTTTTGGACAACAGTGATCGTGTCGCCTACAGAACTAGACTGAGAGACCATTTAAAGGCTTTTGCAGGTGTTCTGAGTTAATTAGCTGATTAGAGTGTAGTACCAGGTGTCTTCGATATTGAACATTTTCACAATATTCTAATTTTCCAGAATACTGAATTTGCGACTTTTATTAGTTGTCAGTTATAATCATCAAAATGAAAGGGAATAAACAATTTTATGACCAGCACCTGTGTTATAATAATAAATCTAAATGTGCTCGTAACTTTATTAGCAGCGTCGCCGTATCATCGTGCCAAGAACGTAACGTGAGTGACGTACTCTCTGGTCTCCATGGCAATGTTTAAACATGCATATAAAATTTGATTTCCCACACAAAAAATACATGAAAAATACGACTCACCACAGCGCTGAATCGGTGGCTGTTTCTCTGTAACGCAACGGTCTCGTCTGGGGCTGTTTTTAA
Organism: Valencia hispanica; assembly: GCA_963556495.2. NCBI lineage: Eukaryota > Metazoa > Chordata > Actinopteri > Cyprinodontiformes > Valenciidae > Valencia > Valencia hispanica. The sequence continues at coordinate 50,200,504 of OY747709.1, read as the reverse complement.
AGGCTTCGTGGCCTCATTAGAAAGCCTGTTGCCACATGCTAAGCGGAGCCGAGCGGGGAAACCCGCCTGTCGCGATAAAGAAGTATGACTCCTGGTGTTGTCTGCTAAATGTCTTTTTCTTGGAAGCTGTAGACTCTTCACTGGACATTTTCATTTTCTAAAAGAAACCTTTCAGAGACTTCTATTTTCTAATCATTCTGCTAGCTTGTGGGTTTGTTTTTAGCGATGACGTATCACGTGACTGAGGCAAGCTTCCTGACATGAGTCACGGAGGAGTTACAGCTGGATGTAACGGAGAGAATCCACTCATTTTTCAAAATGAAACATTGTTTGACTCGGATAATAAAAAACGGAAATACTTTAAGCTATTTATTTTTTTCTGTGCGGCCCGTTACCTATCCCGGAGTTTGAGACCTCTGCCTTAGACTATAGGTAGATCAGGTCAGTCTATGGCTTCATGTAGTTGGACTTTGAAAGACTACTATAGTTGTAACAGCAGGTTGCCACCCTGATAGTTTTAACATTGTACCCTAAAGGAAACCAATTTGTTCAAGTTTAATTTGCAGAAATCACAAAAATTTTCGCAAATGTTAATTCTAGTGCTGTCATGAGATTAAAAAAACTTTTAGATTAATTATGATCTGTAATGAATTAATCTAATTAATCTCTTTTTTTAATCTCACCTAATAATTGCTGAGAAAAGCCCTCATCTTGAGGTACTTTCTTTTAAATTCATTACGTTATAGTGGTAGAACAAAAGTTTGATACATGTAATTAAAAAAGCTGGCTTTATGAAGTCCTATATTGTATTTAACAGACTTAAACAGATGCAGTCGCAGCCTTTTTACACTCTGCTGTTTTTGAGACTAGTCCCAAATGGCGCCTCCAACCTTTTGCTTCGAGCATGCGCGATTCCTTAGTGTTCTGGACGGAGTGGGATAAATATCTTCTGAGTCCAGCCGTATTACGGGTTAAAACGAAACGTAATATGCGCATTATTTTTTATACCGGTGGCTTGCCATACCGGTGGACCTCGGCGGCCGGGTGGAGCTGGAGTGTGCGGCGCAGACTGGTTGCCTGCTGTGAGCTCTGAGACGGGAGAGCGCCCCGCTGCTCGGTGAGAAGATTAACAGCGTTACATGCTTCACCCAAAAGTTTCCAATAACACCATAAAAATTTGCTAGATTTGCTGCTAGTTTTTTTGTTTTTTTTTAATACATCTTCTGATGAGTTTACAGCCAACCGATGTCCACTTCAGGGTGTGGTTAACCCCGAACAACTCAAGCACAAGAAGCCCAGTGCATAAAACTGGCTTTATTTAAATGGAACTCGCATGCAGAAACTAAAATTAAAGATTAAAAATTAGATTAAGGCGATTAAAAAACATAGCGCTAAATATAACTGATTAATTTATCGCAATTAACGCAATAATTTGGCACCCCTAGTTAATTCCCCACCTTCCCCCCTTTTTCCCCCCCAACAGTTTTAAAGGATGTTCCTCAAGACACTCTGCCTACTTTAAAGCTTTTGATGAAAACATATCAGGGATCATGTCCGAAAACGAGCAGCTAACACGTCTGCAGACCCCACACATCCTGGACACAAACTTGTTAAGATGTTTACCTTCAGAGACACTTTCTTCCCCCAGACTGTCCCTCCAAGTCCACATCGATACTCGATATTCGCACTAATTCAACCTCATCCTTCTCTTTTTGTAGAAACACTAAACATATGCTCATTCTATTTTGATTTCCTTTTTTTATATATTTATATTTAAAATGTGTTCTCTGTTGAAAACGTCAGAGTCCTTGTTTGTGTGGTAGTGGGCGATACAAACGGTAAATGGTAGAAATTGTATAAATTTTGTCGACTGTAGAGGTTTTGATGATGTAATCAAGCTGTGCCTACGTACTTGGCAGCAGGTACGCAAGGAGGATAAATACTGACGTTTAGTGATTTTCATTATATTAGACATTGCAAATTTAATTTTTTTTTTATTTAACGGAAAAGAAACCTGTTGAGCTTTAAGCATTTTTAAAAAATCCAAATGCGTGCAGGTTTATTTTTGTGCGGTATTAAATTTATAAATAATCAGGAAAGCAGAAGGAAATGTTATTTCTCTTTTTACATTTTGCACTTTGTGTTTGTTGTAATTTATTTAAAATATGTTCATCGTTATTTACATTATGAGAATTTTTCTGTTGCATTTTTGCAAAAATATATAAATAAATAAAAACATTTAAATTGTGTTCTATACTCTACACTAAGGGGTCTCTGTGGGGTTTTAAAATGTTTATGAACCTGAATTTTAGGCCAAACGGTCTGAAAATACTTCCAATACTTTCTGTGTTTAAGTCTAAAAGCATCAGAATCACACACCAGAGCTGAAAAGAGTCAAGCTTAAGTGGTTAAACATCTTTAAGATGGTCTTTGACCTTCGCTTGACAGGTTTGCAGGAGTTTCAGTTTTTATTGTCCCTTCTGAGGAACTCATTTAAAAACTTGTGATGCTCGTTTTGACTCGTGACACAAATTTAGAGGCTAACCTGAACCGTTGCATCTGTGGATCAAACTTAAACCGTAATCGATCCACCGGGACAAACTGAACGCTGAAACCATCTCTGTTCACGTTGTGAAAGGAAAACATGCTCAATTATGTCCCGTCTTGTAATAACAAAATTATTTATGCAGAGTCTCACTTTTATTTCTCCTCAGGTGCTGTCAGACTTGGGTGGTGGTGGTGGAGGAGGAGGAGAAGACGCCACCGACGGCTCGGTCCAGGAACTGGACATGCAAGCAGCCGACGCTCCTCGATGAACCGGCTCCTCGAGGATATGCTAGTCTTGGTTTGGTGTGAATCGCTCATTTCCTGATGGTACTCAAGTGTTTGCTGAAATAAACGATGACAGAAGAACAAAGCACTAACAGCTGACTGTGTGTCTGTGCAAAGTTTGGTAACAAAGGTCAAACTGATTAGACATTATGCATCTGAGAGCTTCTGAAGCTCTGGTTCACCTACTTTTATCATTATTATGATCAAAACTTTGCTGGTGTAAAAAAACATGCAGCCTTGACTTTATTCCAGTTCTGATAAGCTTCCTAAGACCTACAACTATGCAACACAACTAATGCTGGTGGATTAAACGTGGAACATTTAGTAAAGCTGCTTCTGGTGAAGTAGATTTTGGCTAATAAGTTGGCTTTAAAACTCCTCGATTGTTTTTCGACAGTTTCGGGTTTTCCAAGCGAACCACCGTGGAAGATACTCTGCAGATGTTTGGTTCTGATATGAGGAGTCATGTTTAACTCCAGCAGTGAGCTGATTGTTGCATTGGGCTCAATCTTAATAAAAGATAAGTTTATTGGTGATGTTCTACTGAAATAGTAAACCCCTTCGTTGTCATTTAGGTGGACCAGGATCCCTTTAGGCAGAGGTTTTGACTCGAGTCATGAATTTGATGACTTCAGACTCGACTTGATAAAATGTACAAAGACTGGCAACTCGACTTGGACTTAAACATCAATGACTCGTGACTTTACTCAACCACTTGCGCCTTTTGACTTGAGAAGACTTGCTACTTCCCATGAAAACTGGGGGAAAATGTTTTACACACCATGGAGGCTCAATGTTCCCTCTAAGCTGATTGCGTACTGCTGACACAGTCTTCGCGCGCAGAAAATCTGCTCTGCGCACACACACAAATCTAACCGGAATTGGAAAAAAACAACAAATAATTAATTATGTGCTATTTTACAGATGAATCAATGAGCATATGCACCGATTTACAGTTCCAGCGGTGGCCTTGCACCGGTCCAATTAGAAACACACACACACTCGCCCGAACCTGTTATCCATGGTTATTGCCATATCAATGCGGCAGAGACCCGCACACTGACCCAACACAGATGAAAGACAGACACGGGTATGCAAATAAGACTAAGGTTAAAAAAAAAATAATAATAATCCAGACACAAACTCAGATCCTCCTGTTTATGGGCGGAGCGCTTTCGTTTATGCACAGAGCGGCTGAAAGCGCCAAGTTCGTGCGCTGTGAAATGTGCTGGATTTATTTAGAAAGTCTGTAGCGTTTTGGTGGAATTTTCTTTAACGAAAAGGGGGATTATGGAATATTCTGAAAAAATCTGAAGTTTTTGGATTACTTTTTTATGGACTTATCAACATGGCTTTTTGCTCAGCTGGGGATTTTAAAAAACTGCTCCACAGAATTGAGGGCATTGAAACGAAGCCAAGTTGTCTGGAAATTAATTTTGATCTCCACGCTGTTTATGGAAACGACACAACTTTAAGGTTGAATACACACACGGAGGAACAGCCTCGCAGCCCGGTGTTACATCGGTCTAACCGTGTCACACAGAAATAGGTTTACTCCCTCAGCCAACAGGTGCCTGAGCGGTAGAACTCCGCACTCTAATGAACATTGGCCAGCTTTAAAACGCACGGAATCATCAACCCCAGCCTGTTCTCCGAGGAAGAAAAAACAAAAGAAACTCCAGCACAGAGAAAGCTCTGAACCCAGACCTGCCGCTTCTGCTAAAAGTAAACAAAAGAGGTTTCAGACAAAAACAAGAGATATTTCTCCACTTGGATTCCCGCTGAAAAACAGATTCACAGCCTTGAGTTCCCTGAAAGATGACGCGCCCCCGGGACCAATCAAAGCCACCAGGAGAAACCCAGCCGCATCAAACGGACACATAACAAAGTAAGAGCCCCCCCAGCAAAGATTGTTATCATACAAGACTGATCAATTAATGGAACTGAGGCTTTTTGTAGCAAGAACACCAGAGTTTATAGCTGCTACAAAAATACAGTGAGAGAAATATCAGAAAAAATCCAGAACATCTTGGACCAACATCCTGCTTTGGAAAAGCTCGTCATTCACGCTGGATCAGCAGATATCGCGATGAGACAATCGGAGATTCTGAAGAGAGACTTTTCTGATCTCCTACAGAGACTTGATGGACTTATCATAAACATCCTCATCTGCGGACCAGTCCCTGAAGGGAATGATGAAAGATTTAGCAGACTCCGGATGCTCCATAAATGGTTGAAGAAACAATCAGCTGAGAAGTCGTTCACATTTATTAATAATTTCAAAGTATTTGGAAGTGCTAATCATCTGTTCAAAGCAGGCCAACGTTATCTTAACAAAAACAGCACGTCATGATGACACTACAGGACCGAACAGAAAAACAACCATCAGAGATTAAGTCCTCATCTTCCTGTGACACAGCCACATCAAATGAGTCTCCATTTAGAAACTTTACAGACAGAATGAAAGAGCAAATCAAATTTGGGACACAATTAACACCTAAACTTATACTACACCAAACCCCTGGGACTAGTCCTCCAACTCTAGCCTACTAAACATCCCTAGACTCAGAACTAAACATGGAGAAGCAGCTTTCAGTTTCTATGCTCCCCTTATCTACAACAGACTTCCTGACGAGTGCAGAGCTGCTGAAACTCTGAACTGCTTTAAATCGAGACTAAAAACCATCTGTTTAGAATTGCCTTCGATTAAATGCTTGATGTCATATGTATGAAATGTGTTCATGCTCTCTTGCTTTTTTGATCTTTCTCTTGCTTTATTGTGTATCATGTTTAATGTGTGTTTCTTTTAATTTCCAATGTTCCATGTTTTTTTTAAATCGCCAAATCATTTAAAGCACCTTGAATTACCCTGCTGTTGAAAGTGTGTTATACAAATAAAATTGCCTTGCCTTGGAAGTTTTCGTCTTATTCCACTCAAACGTGTTTAATCTCGCCGTTTCATTCTGCATTTGGGTTAAAAGATTTCACTTCAAGACAATAACGTTTATGTCACGGAGTGACCAGCGGCTGGCTGCTCCAGCCAATGATGCGATTCACATTCGTATTCACGCAGCTAATCAATCGATATTTGTGCTATATTTCAAGCATCCAGCGCAGACTGTGAAAGAGGCTTTAGTTTAATGAATCGTATCAAAACAGCATTGAGAAATCGTCTTGAAGTGGACCATTTGGATCAGCTGATGCGCATAAAGTTAAAGCTGCAAGCAGATGAGGCCATTAACAGCGTGTACAACCACTGGATACGTGAGGACGGACGACAAAAAGTTAAATTTAAGTCCTTAATCAGATTTGTGCTTATCTAGTATCATGCATTTACAATGTTCATTTATGAAAATTGATCATTAAATACCAATTTATGAGTAGCAGAAATACAGAATAATCGTGTGATTAAATACTGTATTTTGCAGACAGTTACTTTGACCCAGCGCTCAGCAAGAGCTTCTCACAATGGCTCATGCTTATAATACAAGTCAGACCTTTTTATAATAAAAATGTTAAGTATGTTTTCAAAATTTGAGTTCATAGTCAGCTTGGCTTACTTGGCAGTTCATGTTTCTCCACAATTACAATGAAATATTTATACTTACAATAGTGTTAACACACCACACAGGTCATGAATAAGATCTTTCTCATTTTCATTGTAAGTGGGATAATGTACTTAATTAAATTGTTCTCAGAAATTTAAATGCTTTAATTTGATTATTTTAATAAACTATGTAAACGGGATTGATGCGATGCTGGTATGACCACAGTGCACACATCTGACGTTGCCAACAGTGGTCAAAGGCTCGGGGCGTTTGTGTGTTTCCTAGGAGACACGAGAAATTAGAGGGAACATTGCATGGAGGCATTGCAATTATATGATCAGGTTGGTCCAGTTTTTCAGAAATGATCATTTTGAGGGGTGATGATTTTATTGATGACATGTTTAAAAAAAGTTTAGGTTAAAAGGACCCATGTCTATTTAAAAGTTAAACTGTTTTGCAATATGAGGTCAATACAATACTGAACTGAAGCTGCTGTGGAAAGTTCTAGTGCAACATGCTGGTGAAAAACAAGCATTTTTTGTGAAAATTACATTTTCAGTTTTTTACTGTATTTGATATTGTATAAAGGTTTAAATAAATACAAATCTTACAGACATGATTTGTACACATTTATTTCTGGTTATAAGAAGACTTGAAATGACTCGAAACTAAAATGGTAGGACTTTTGACTCGACTTGAGACTTGTAGGCTTTGACTTTTGACTCGACTTGAGACTTGTAGGCTTTGACTTTTGACTCGACTTGAGACTTGTAGGCTTTGACTTTTGACTCGACTTGAGACTTGCCTCATCTTTGACTCGACTCGGGACTCGAGGACAAAGACTTGAGACTTGCAAAACAATGACTTTGTCCCACCTCTGCTTTTAGGTGTGAGAGGAAAGTATTTTCAGACCCTCCTCATCCATCCTGCAGTACAACATCTTCCAGTTATCTGTAGTAGAGTCCCAGAGGGCCAGGAGTGAAACCCAAACCTTCGCTTCTCATCTGAGGGGGTTAATAAAGAGTTCTGGGTCTGCTCAAGGAGCATCCCCCTAGTGCAGTGTTTCTCAAACTATGGGGCGAGCCCAACTAGTGGGGCACAGAGGTATTGCAGGTGGGGTGTGACATCAATGGGATTTAAATAGTTTTTCCCCCCTAGATTGGAATATATGGCAGCAGAACAAAACGAGCTGAAGTAGCCGCATTATCAGAGATTCCATCTACAAAATGGACAAATATCTTAAAAGAACAGGGAACGTTTCAGAGTCAGAGAAGTCCCACGGTCAACCACGAAGGAAATACAGGGATGAGTATCTTGCTCTTTATTTTTTTATTTTTATTTTTTTTGTACTTTTGAAAGCTTTGTAAATTTGATAAAACTACAACTTTTATTTTCTCCAACTGTGAGCTGAAGTTCTACATGTAGCAACAACTGACAGCATATATTTCTGAGCCAGTTTTATACCAGTACGCAACCCCTTTTTCCAACTAATTTATACCCTTAAGAACTTGTAGACTAACTCGGCTATTTAAATAAATAAAACACTTTAAAAATCAGGTGTGGTCACCATTCTGTTGTGGCGATAAAAGCATGGGGGGCTTGTGTATGCTCCTTTGTCCAAAGTGGGGAATGATAAAAAAAAGTTTGAGAAACACTGAACTAGTGGAACAAGCCCAGAATGCACCCAAAGAGGCGGGGTCCACCCTGGACAGGTCACCAGTCAATCAGAGACACAGAGGACAAACAACCATCCACACACTCATACCCAAGAACAATTTAATTCAATTTCAGTTCATTCATATAGCGCCGATTCACAACAGATGTCATCTCAAGGCACTTTAGGAGAAAAGTCATTTCAATACAAACATTCCAATCAATATAAAGTTTTAGTTGGTTTCCTATTTAAGGAATCCCAGCAAATTGCATCGAGTCATTGACTGGCAGTTGCGCCCCGTTGATGCAGGCTCCAACCACAGCAGTCCCTCATACTGAGCAAGGATGTAGCGACCGTGGAGAGGAAAAACACCCCTTTAACAGGAAGAAACCTCCAGCAGAACCAGAACCTGGCTCAGTACGACCGTCTGGTGGTTCGAGAAGACAGAGCAGAGACACAGAACGGCTGTAAGAGTACTTTCTGTATTAAAGAAAATAAAACGTTGACAACAGGACACGGAGGTTGTTCAGTTAATGGTAGCATCATCCAAGTCGACCCCCCCCCCCCCCCCCCGTCCAACAGGGCGTTGCAGCCAAGCAGGATACCAGACTTGGTGTGGCTTCTATAGAGAGAAAAAGTTCAGTCGAAATGAGAGCAAATAATGCAACTGGTGAGTAGTAGAAAAGTGGTCAGTTTTTACAAAGGCCAATCAAGCAAACAGTCAAGCTTTTGGACTGTGGGAGGAGAACCCCGAGGGAACCCACACATGTAGAAAGATTCAAACCCAGGACCTTCGTGCTGCAGGGCAACGGTGCTGCCAACCGTGCGGCCCCTATTAATAACCATCTAAGTAAAATGATCTGGCTGCCATCAGTCACATTAACTGATGCTCATCCTTGAAGCTGCCGGTAAGTAGGATCATGTACACAATAAAACAGGAGTAGATTACTATATACATGTTGTGTTGTCATGTAGCAACTGGTGAGTGGATATGGGCGTCCTGTGTGTGTGCACCGTGCAAAATGTACGACACATTAAGTCGTACTAATAAATACTTTTCCCGGGCTCAGAACCTGTCCCAACTATCAAATCATGGCCAAGAGTATTTTCTTTTTCAAAGTAGTCATGTTTGTGAGGGAAAATATCAATATGATGCTTTATCATGATATTTTATGTCACGATATTGTATCGATATTCAAAAGCAATATATTTATTTTTTTAATGTATCTTAGAATTTGAATGGAACCATTAATGACAGTATTTTTGTAGTAAAATTAAAAGTATGACTGGTAGTTTGTGGCCGTTTTCACCTTCATTCCTGCGGATCAATTAGATCTAGTAATAAAACTGGATGTGTTAAAGTATGAAATAGGTTAGAGTGTTTAGAATGCTGCGACAGTTTTATAAATCATAATATATATGGTCTTACTCATAGTATCGCAATATATCGTATCGTCTCCCCTGTATCGTGACATATATATATATATATATATATATATATATATATCGTTATCACCAGATTTTTACCAATAGACATCCCTGGAAAATATTGTCCTGAATTTGAATTGAAATAAAACGGTTTTGTTTTTTATTCCAATCGTCCTTGCAGTAGTGGTTTCAGATCCCCCCCAAACACAGAAGGGGTTTTGCCGCAGAGAAAACTTCAGACTTTCCGTTTATTAGTCTGCGCAAACTGCTCAGTCCGCTGCAAGCTGGGAGAAAAAAAGTATAAAATAACTCGGGGGGGGGGCCCCAGTCAGTCCCCCTGCTTTGGGTCAGGCGTTCTCCATCACTTTCATATGAAGGAACAGCACCCTGATTTTTACCTGAGGAACACGCCTCAAAGCGCAGGTACAGCCGACTTTCAGTTCGTTTTTACGCTCCTGCATGCCGGCTCGGGGCTGCAGGTGAGCGGCCGTGAATGAAAAGAAATTACTCCTGTAGAATCTCATCTGCTAAAGGAAGGTTGGTCCCCTATTATTTGCAGCTCACATCTAAAAGTGTCACATCTGAAACTGTAGCTGAAAATAGCCAACTGTACCAACATTCCTGACCGGAGAAGGTATGGAAAGCCAGACGTGCCACAAGTCGATTAATCACGACGCGCCAAAATTGATATTTATACATGTGAAATTTTGAATGAAACTTGAAATGCATTTGTGAAATTATTCTTAACCTAATGCAAAATATATATTTTTATTATTTGATATTTTATTCATATTTTTACCTCATGGTTGTGAGCTGAAGATATACATTTAATGTCTCTCCACTGTTTAAATTCTAAATCAGAGGTGCTAACACTATAGAGAAGTAGGGCTAGCCCCTTTGCGCTGGTTTTATCTTTAAAGCAGTCTGCAGCTGAGTTAGTGTGGAGGTTAACCTGTCGGATAGGGTTTATTTAGGTTATGGGTTTATTTTAGTTAAATTATTTTATCATGTTCTTTATAATACTTGTACAATATCTGTTGTCATTCCGTATGGTATAAGTCATGTTGTTTTAAGGTGCTTGACATTTTTTTCTATGTTCCCCTTTTTAACTTTGAACACCTGGCCCCCTAAAAGTCTCTGCGTGCCCCTGCTGCACACCTCAGGTTCTCAGGGACCGAGGAGCATAGAAACTGAACACAGCCTTCCCTGGTTTAGGTCTGGTCCTGGGAACACTGAAGGAACCAGTTTCTGGTGACTTAACAAGTAACTTTTAAGATGTATTTTGGTCCAAGATTTTTAAATCGGATATGATCATTTTATCTGGTTTTGGTGAGCTGCTGTGGTTTGACCTTAAACAGATGGTTCAGTCTTCCTCCACTGTTGCTGTAATAAAACATTTCGGAACATAAAAGGGATGTTTCAGCAAAGGTGGCTCAATTGTAAGAAATTTTTGGGGGGGCTTATTTCCTTTAAGATTTTGGTATTAAATCGGTTTGATCTGAAACATTTAAGTTTTTTTGGGGGGGGGGGGGCATCTGGGACTGATGTTTTAACCTTTTGAGTGGAAAACAAACAGAACAGGTAACTAATATTAAATTGGTCAGTGAGCGTAAAGTTTTCATTTAAAAAAAACCTTACATTCATGATGGCAGCATGTCAGTGCAGCTCTGTGAGTTCTGATTTTGTTCATTTTCTATATTTTTGTTCCCGTTTCTTTTTTTTTTGTGGTTGAGGCGTTGCATGCTTGGACAATCATTCCCTCTAGTTTTGGATGCTGTGTATCTTGAAAGATTTTTGCTGATTACCATCTCAAAAGCTCAAATAACACCTGAACTCTGACCCCAAATCCTAGGGGAGTTGAGAAGGAGGCTCCATTGATGCAGAGCAGGACCACAAAGCAGAAAGGGAAGGAGGAAGTTCAAACAATCGATGCTAACGGGCAAGGATCATATCCCCTGCTCCAACCTCTACCTGGCTTTCTAGCCATACACCACGACAGAGCTTTATTGTGCGGTACATTTATACATTCCAACAACACAAGTGGTGGAAACACGTTTATTTTACCAGACACACTTGTAAGAGTGCCTCTAAACTCAATGCTACATGTGTTACTTGCAACTAAACTTAAAGTAAAAGTGGTGTTTGCATGTGGAAGGTATGACTTAGAACAAGGCATAGACGAGGTACTACGAAATTCCGTCTTCTCCGACTACGCTAACTGGAACGCTGTTAACTCAAGTGTACCGTCAAACCCAGCTCGGAGTTTCGACTTCCGACGTAAATGGAACGCGGCATTTAAGAGGAGCGGCAAAAGCAAATATGGTGGGTTAGCAGTACTTGCCAACAATGGATGGTGTCTTCCAAGACATGTTACTGTGGAATGTTGTCTCTGCTGCTGGGGAACTGAGCTGTTAGCATGAGACTGTCATACATCAACAGTCTTCAGGCAGAGGCGTCTTCAGATTCGCTGCAAGACTGACTGCTACTGGAGATCCTACCTGCCCACAGCATCATTACCCACACATTGACAGTTTGAAGATACGTGGATGACGGCATGTAATTTCCCTTTGAGAAAAATAGTTATTTTTAATTGGAAACAATTTGTGTTTGGACATCAGTTTAACTGAAATCAGAGGACGTTTTTAGCCCAGTGGACCTGCGTGGACCTGCATGTCCCCTCGGCAGTGTGTGTTCTTGTCCAACTCTTGATCCAGTTCTAGGTTTACAGGGAAGCTCTGTTTTGCAGCTTCTGGGAGCCACATCAGAAAAAAAAACTATGGCTGATATCTTACCTTTTGTGGTGAGAAATTAAAGGGGGTACCTACTAAATTAAATCATTGAACGTAAAGTTGTGTTTTCATCTTAAATAATCCATGATCTTAGTTTGGGGGAGCATGTAGATATGAAAAAAAAAAGTGGCCCAAGAGAGCAGCCTTGAGGAACCACACATCGGATTTACGTTCCTTTAGACTTATAACCAACAATCCTTTCAGCGGGTTATAAATTGTGTTCTGATCCAACTCTTGACCCAGTTGTTTCAAGGTTTACAGTGAAGCTCTGGCAGCTTCTGGGAGCCACCTCAGGAAAAAAAAACTAGGCAAGGCAATTTTATTTGTATAGCACACTTTCAACAGCAGGGTAATTCAAGGTGCTTTACATGATTTGGTGATTTAAAAGAAACACATAAAAGAAACACACATTACACATGATACACAATAGAAAAAATAAAAAAAGCAAGAGAGCATGAACACATTTCATACATATAACATCAAGCATTTACTCAAAGGCAATTCTAAACAGATGGTTTTTAGTCTCGATTTAAAGCAGTTCAGAGTTTCAGCAGCTCTACACTCGTCAGGAAGTCTGTTCCAGATAAGGGGAGCATAGAAACTGAAAGCTGCTTCTCCATGTTTAGTTCTGAGTCTAGGGATGTTTAGTAGGCTAGAGTTGGAGGACCTGAGTGGTCTTGGTGGTTGGTACCATGACAACAGGTCTTCAACATATTTTGGTGCTAAGCCATGTAATGATTTATAAACTAGTAAAAGTATTTTAAAGTCTATTCTCTGAGCTACAGGGAGCCAGTGTAAGGACTTTAGAACGGGGGTGATGTGCTCTACTTTCCTGGTTCTAGTGAGGAACACGAGCGGCAGCGTTCTGGATCAGCTGCAGCTGTCTGATTGACTTTTTAGGCAGACCTGTGAAGATGCTGTTGCAGTAATCAATCCGACTAAAGATAAACGGATGGATGAGTTTTTCTAGGTCGTGTTGCAAAATCAGTCCTTTAATCCTAGAGATTAAAGGACTGATATCTTCGCTTTTGTGGTAAGAAATGAAAGAGGTACCTACTAAATTAAGTAATTGAGTGTGAAATTGTGTTTTCATTTGAAATAATCCATAATCATAGTTTGGGGGAGCGTGTAGATATAAAACAAAAACAAAGTGGCCCAAGAGAGCAGCCTTGAGGAACCACACATCTGATTTACATTCCTTTAGATTTATAGCCAACCAAATGACACAAAGAGACAGAGATAATCCTTTCAGCGGGAGTATAAACCGTGTTCTGATCCAACTCTTGACCCAGCTGTTTCTAGGTTTGGGTTAAAGCTCTGTTTGGCAGCTTCTGGGAGCCACCTCACTCAGAAAAAGGGAAGAAACGGGGCGGGTTCAGCAGTGTGCATGCAATGACATCACTTTTCCCTCCGACCCAAACACAGAACACAACGCCGAGGCAGAGGAGGGGTACAGCGGCCGCAGGCTGCAGAGGAGCCGCTGCTGCGACAATGAGCACAAGCTGCTTTTAAAACGCCAATATTTGGGTATTTTCTCCCATCATCCCCACCACCACCACCACCACCCATCTGGATCAGCCATGATCCGGTGGAGACGCGCTTCTGCCGAATGAGGTGAGTTTAAAACAGGAGTGAAAAAAAAAACAATGCAGTTTTCTGTGGTGAAATTTTCGCCCGGCCGAGATTTTCTTGCAGGAATACCGGAACCCCACCGGGGCAAGTGAAGCGCTGGTCAAACGCGCCATTAGAATGTTTTATTTTTATTCTATCTTATCATGGGTGATTAATAATAAGCGTTTTGTTCCTGTTTTGTGGAAGAAGCTGTAGGGCGTTTCGGCTCTCTGCCTGTCAGTGGGGACTCCTCTCGGTTCAGTCGTCCTTAAAGACAAAATACAACCATTTTACCAACACTTCTAACTCTAAAGCAAATGTGGTCATGATCGGCTCTTAACACCGGGATATCAGGTTTTTATTTAGCCTCGAAACCCAGAAGGGGGAACATGGAGAAGGACCTGGCGTGTGTGTGCGGCTCTGGTTTCATCTTGCGGAGAGAAAAAGCAGCTTATTTATGGTGGAAATCACCTCCTGCAGTCAGTGATGGTACAACAATCAGAAGTAGAACATCAATAAGCAAATTCAACTCATTAAATTGTGAATTAATTCATTTAAATATAGCATCGTTTCTAAAACAAAAACACAAACATTTAGCTTCCCTTATGTGCAGGGGTGCCTCCATACAGGGGCGGTCAGACGGGGGGGGGGGGGGGTTCCTGGAATATGAAGCCCCTTTAACAAAACGCGTCAAGATTTTACTCTCCATGTGTTTTTGTGAAAAAGTGACGTAGTCATCGGGGGAATAAATTTAGAAGGCTAGACGTTTGATTTAAAATTGAATTTTCTGCTCGTCCGACAGCAGGATCCGTACACGGAGTTCGTCCATTATTGTTTTGGAAGGAGGACGACGACAACGGGGGACACTTTTTTTTTTTTTTATGAGACGCGTTTCATGCGTGGATGCTGGTTTGATTTCTAAAAACTCATCGCTGGCTTCCAGGGAGTCTGTGTGCAGTGGCGCCCCCCGATGGTGGCACTGGTACCATGCAGAATTAGTATTTGCTATAGAGGGATTATTTGGTTATCAACACAGCGGATGAGCGCGTGCAACCTAGCTGAAGAAAGAGACGGCGTTCCTTTTAAAATGACTCCCGATTCCCATCGTCGTTAATTGCGGTCACCTTGCAGTTGCGGTGTTCGTTAGCGGATACGAAGTGATCACCGCAGATTGTTGCATTTTCAATCATCTGCTCATTCCGGTCGCTTCTTCCGACGGCTTGCAACCAAAGACGTCTTTTGTTCACCTTTTTTTAAAAAGAGGTGCGAGTCGATTGAATCGTTGAGAATTCGAGCACTCTTTGTTGCGTTTTGTCAAAGCGGTTTGTAAAACCAACAGATCAAGACATGACCGCGTCTCTTTCTGCATACGACACGCACAGCAGAGCAGGGATTGACGTAGGCCAAAAATCACTCCATACAGTGGGCCCCCCACCTTTTTACAGATTTTTTTTTTTTTTTTACCCTTTGGAACGCGACTCCAAATTATTGTCGGAAAAATCCACCTATTTGCACATTTCTTCCTAGGGCACATCTAGCATATACACAGTGCTACTTTCCACGCTATTGGCTGGCATTTGCAAAGCAGCCAATCCAGGAGCGGTATTCGTTTTTGTCGTTTCTGAGAGCAGAGATGAGGAAGACTGTGTATGTTAGCTTCTGCTGTAGAGCAAAAACAGTTTCCGCTGTTTGTATTAATGCATATTAAACTATATTTAGTATTTGAAGTATTAAAATAGGAAGTTGGAGGAGTTTTTAGAGGGGGATCTTGGGTGTTCCAAGATTTTAGCTATTAGCGGCCGCTGTGGTCCCTGACCCCCATGAATACCAGAGGTACACTATACTGCCTTGTAATAAATGTTTTTATACATTTTGTCACGTTACGACTGCCAAACTAGAATGGATTTTTATCTAGTTTCATGTGCTCGACCAACACTACGTAGCGTACAGCTGTGAAGTGGCAGGAAATTATACTTGATTTTCAGACTTTTTACAAGTTTTTCTCCATTCTTTGGGAAAAAAGCTCAAGCTCAGTTTGGATGGATGGATGGAGAGTATCTGTGAACATCGGTTTTTAAAGCTGTGCTACAGATTCTGAGTCGGATTTAGATCTGGACGTAGAACCACACATGCATAGGCTTCGTCCCTTGTAGCTCTGGCTGTGTCTCCACCTTTTAGCAGGGCTCTTTCAGTGTCTTAACGGGTAGCTCCATCCATCATCCCATCAACTTTATAAACAGCTTCCCTGTTTCTGCTGAAAAAAACCCCAAAAACATTCCCACTGCATGATGCTACCACTACCATGTCTCTTGGTGGGGATAGCTTGCCCAGGGTAAGTGTTAGTTTTCCACCCCAGGCATCATTTTGCATTTAGGCCAGAAAGTTCCACATATTTCTGTGTTCCCTACATTGTGCGTGGCAAACATGACGTTTTATGGTTTTTCTCCTCAACGACGGCCTACTTCTTCCCACTATTCTATTAAAGCAAGATTTGTGCAGCACACAACCAGTAGTTGTCCTAATCGACAAATTCTCCCACCTGAGCAATACATCTCTGCAGCTCCTCCGGTGTGACCACGGTTCTCTTGGCCGCTTCTCCGATTAATTACTTATTAATTAATGCTCCCCTTGGGAGGACGGTCGTGTCTCGGTAGGGTTGGATTTTATGAAAGCAAATCTGCATCACGATTCAAATTAAAACGCATTGCGCATGCGTTTTTGCCTCATTAATTAATTGAATTCATATTCTTCTTCAAAACTGCTGATTCTGTGACGTAATTAAAAACGACAAAGAATAGTACATCCTTTTTTTTCGTTTTCATGCCCGCCCAACAAAAAACGTTCCATATTTCTAATGGATTTGGCAATCCCAAGTCCGGACCTCTGACTGTATTAATGTGTGTTAATAAATGTTTTTTCCAGGAATTAGTCGGTGACGTTTGTGTTGTTACACATCAGCGGCAGCAGCTGGGATCTGAACGCAAGCAGCACCCCCCCGCCCTACCACAGTGGCTCACATAAATACTAAAAAAACTTTTTTTCTTATATCGGCTTTGTATTTTTAGTTAACACGGATATAAAAAAGGGCATAAAAGCCCAAATAAAGCAGATGACGCGTCAGCCAACCCAGAAGAAGAGCGAGGACTGACGTCACTCTTCTGCGCCAGCTGGGATTGCCAACTCCGCGTGAATTATGAAACACTTCTTGAAGGGCGGGCAAGAAAATGAAAAAAGGAATGTCCTTTTTCTTTATCGTTTTCATCAAGTCACAGAATCAGCAATTTTGAAGAAAAAAAAATGAACAAGCAGATAGCAGGATTTTTTTATTTATTGTATTTATGAGACAGAATTGGCAGTTGTATTGTGAAAATGAAAAAGCATTTCTGCTAATGTGTTTTAATTTGAATTACGTTACAGATTTTCCTCCATAGGAGATGTGTTGCACTGTATTTAGCGTCACACTGAGAAAACAGCTCTGTAAAATATATAAAAAAAAAAAAAAAAAGCAGAATACATTTTTCAGACTTCTGCGTAAATATTTTGACGTTGTGTTGGTCTTGCACATAAAACCCTAGAAAAACACATTCAAGATTGTGGTTGTAACCTGATCAGAAAAAGTTCAGGAAGCGCAAACTCACTGTCCTTTTCCCTAATGTCTCTAAGATGGATGCTTTGAGATGTTTCTCTGCATTCAAGTATGAATATGAGTTTGAATATCACAAAAGAATTTGAAATTTAGGGGAAAAACAGATAACTTCCTGCTGGTAGAGATGATTTAATTCCATTCAATAAACTGAGTAGATTATTGAAAATGACAAGGATTAAGAAGAATAGAAAATGTAGCTAAAGTTGTTCCGTGTTCACTTAAATTAAAGCTGGTGTAAGATCCAAGTTTAATCAGTGTATTTCACTGATCAGTCTGTTTCCTGGTATATGAAAGCTGATGTTTGTGTTGCTCTTACAGATCCTGCTTTCAGTAGTTGGTTGTTGTTTTTTCACCCAAGGAGAATTAAATCATCCGTAAGTGTCGTTTAGGTCTATAAGAAATAAATATCAAGATACGCTTGCAGACTTGTAGACATCAGGGAGAGTCTGAGTGGATCTGTGCTTCTGCTTTGTGCTTTAACAATGCTGCTTTTCTTTAATCAGGACGGCACGTTTTCCCCGTCACGAGGAGCGGATTGTGCCTTGTTTGTTTTCACTTCATAAAGGATTTTATCACCACCAACACATGTTAGTAATGCCAATAATATCTGGGCCAATCAGAGATAAAACCGGGTTTTAAGACCTCTGTGAAATAGTTGTGGACTTATTAAAGAGTCTGTTTTTGTGTTCGGAGCCTAATGATCTCTGTGCTGCTGGTTTGAGGCCAGAGATGTGCTCATGCTGTTTTCGTTGTCTCGTCTTTTTTTTTCTCTTTCTGAACAAAGAGCGATGTGGACTTCAGAAGAAACGAGGGTGGAATGACTGTTTGAGCATCTCTGAATCAGCGTGCAGAGATGGCAAGAATTTGGGCTGTAAAATATTTAGCTTTCACTGAAGACCCGCTGAAAGGTTCGATGAATTTTTTAGTGTTTACGCGCCGCTTTATCCTCCATGTTTAATTCTTGTCTTTTGTAGATCGTATGCTGATTTAGTATCGCACTTTGCTGCTCTTGGCAGCCGATGATAAACACTGTATATCATGTAAGACATCAGCGAAGACCACATTTTTAAAAAAAAAAAGGCTCGTTTTAAACAAAGACCTTGTTGTGTTCGAGCCCGATTTATTTTATTTATAAGATAAACCAAAATTCTTCTTCTGTGACTATTGCATTCCTCTCGGACCGATTAAAGCAATATTGAGGCAGCATAAATGGGAAACGTTGGTTATTTTCTTCTCCTCTCGATGTTGATGCTATGCAGCTTGTGTTGCCTATTAGTAGTGAGCGACAAAATAAAACTTTCCCCTTTGGTTCAGTAAAACAACTGGGAATGTAATGACATATTTAAACATTGACTAGTTCACTCCTGGTGTCATTTTGTCCCTACTTGAGGTGGCGTTGAAGAAAGGAATGAGACCCTTTCATGTAAACGGATGAAGAAGACACACAGTTCTATCATTTTAGACTTTATTACAGGTCACAGAGGTGATTTATTGGGATATCTTTGGTGTTGTGTGCTTTGTTTTCTTGTGCATAACTCAAGAAAGGTGTAATAAATGGTGCCCTGTATTACAATCGCAATTACTTTTAGCTTGATACAGTTAAGGACGACGTTCAATGACGTGTGGAAGGTAATAGACGACGCTTTATGATGTAGAACCCTGCCAGGGGACCAATCTTAACCGAGGAGGATGCACAGAATGCGGTGTGCTCGAACTTGTAGGCTTGGCATCGCAACGGTTTGGTAACTAACTCAATGAAAAAAAAGAAAGAAATATAGACATGGACACTGTACTCGATGCATATGATGCATCATCACTCCATGCATGGTTGTGCAAATTACTTTTTATGAAGAGCTGCATCTAAAAAGTGCATTGAAATCACTTAAACGCATAGAAAAGCAGTGGAACGGTCACTTACTTGCGGTACTACTGTTAAGATTTTTAGGTTTTGTGGCATTAAAATATGATAAAATATGGCAATTTCTACACTGGTCTCTACTTATTTCCAGAACAAGGAGGTTTCTCTCAAGAAAGCAACTCCTTGAACTAGAATGCTGTTTTTATTTAAAGTTTATTTCATTACTTGCAATCTAAACCTGCAGTTTTATGTAAATGTAATCTGTATATGAAACATCATATGTCATGGCGATTGATGCCAAAATTGGTTTCTTGGGTGAAAGATTGTGCTAAAATCCTCAAACGCCTTCAAGGCAAACAGATCTTCAGAGACGGGTTGGGAATTTGAATTCCTCCACTGGGCAATGTCTTATTTTTCTGCGAGGAATAAGTGCGATATTTTTATTTCTGAATTCATCTTTCAGAAGTGAAAACTGAAACGTCTGATGTTCTGTGAGGAACATGCAGAGCTTGAAGCTCATAGGTTTGGGGGGTTGGTGTGTGTGAATAAATGTGGTTCCACTCTGTACTCGTGGTATGACGTTTATGGTCTGTGCCGCTCGTGTTTGTTGCCGATTGAAGTCCCCGCGAGCGCCCGGTCGCAGCGCAACTTCGAGATAGCGTTTCCAAGCTTTGCACCATTACATCACGAGGAGTCGTGCCAACAACTTACTGAAGCGGAACGGGCGACATGAGTGCCGGCTCTCTCTCTCTCTTTTTCTGTTCGCCTGTAATTGTTCACAGATGTTCTGAAGGCATTTCTGTCCCACATCTCGTATCAGGCGGTTTGCGTAGACGCCACATTCGCTGCTGAGACTTTATTACAGAAAGGAAACGTGGCACAGATCAAGTGTTTAATTTGGATGCCGGTCCTGCTAACTGGTTCAGCTCATTAAAAGATTTTACAAGAGTTGCAAGAAGGTTCATTCTTCAAGAGACAATTATTTAACGGTTCTTGTAACTGTACAATACCCTAACGCAGCCCTCTGGTAACACCAGTCGGGTTTTACAGCCAGCTCTGTTGGGTTTTCTATCAATAACCAACCTATAACATCTTAGCAGTTTTTGTAGATAAACCAGGTAATCTAGTTAAATTGCAAAACATTTAAGTGGAACGCGTTTTTAAAGCTGCTACCAATATTTTTGAGAAAAGAGCAATTAAAAACAAATAAAAGGATTCAAGAGTTGCTTTGTCATTCAACACCCCCTTAATGACTTAGTTCAGTGTTTCTCAAACTTTTTTTATCATTCCCCACTTTGGACAAAGGAGCATACACAAGCCCCCCCTGCTTTTATCGCCCCAACAGAATGGTGACCACGCCTGATTTTTAAATTATTTTATTTATTTAAATAGCCGAGTTAGTCTACAAGTTTTTAAGGGTATTAATTAGTTGGAAAAAGGGGTTGCGCACTGGTATAAAACCGGCTCAGAAATATATAAAAATATACCAAACCGTGATTTACATCCCTAATATTTGTTGGCATTGCCTTTGAACTGGATGTGTTAGGTCAGATGTTTTAGGTTTCCTTCAAAAAGCTTCTCACAGTAGTCTTCTGGAGCTCTGGGCACATTAATAAATAAATCTCATATTCTGTATTTGATTATTGTGGCATCTAGCAAATAGAAATAATTCTGGTAATTCTAACCGACTTAAAATAACAGAAGTTGGATCTGATTTAACTTTGGGCAGTGAGGGAAAAACAAAAGTGGATGTGTCTTTTTATTCTGTGTATGTAAACTTCTGGTTTCAACTGTATGATGAACATGACAAATATCTGAAAATTGGTTGCTCCACTAAGTATGTGTACTTCTTATTTTAAAACTATTAGCAAGTGTTTAATCCATCAATTCATCTTTAAGTCAATCTATTAGTCCGGGATGTGCAGAGGAGGGGCTGCCATATTTATTTTTATTTTTTTCAGTTTTAGTTTTTAGTTTTCTCTGAAGTGTGTGTGCGTGTGGGGGCCTGCCTGGGCACCTCAACAGTAACATTTACTTATTAATAACAATTTAGAGGAATGAGATGATCTGATCCTCTGCCTCCACGTCCCCAGCTGCTTTGCTTTGCCAGTGAGACTGCAGTAAGACCAGTAAGTAGGGTATACACTATACTACACAGGAGTACTAGATTACTATATCCAAATTTGTAAGTTGTGTTGTGACAACTGATAAATTGAAATAAGGCAAGGCAATTTTATTTGTATAGCACACTTTCAACAACAAGGTAATTCAAGGTGCTTTACGTGATTAAGGGGTCAAATAAAAATAGCAGTAAAACACAAACAAAGCATATAAAGTAAAAACAGCAATAAAGCAAGAAGTATGCCCCAAACATGATGGATGAAAGCATTACGCAAAGGCAGCTCTAAACAGTAACATTTTTAGTTGGGATTTAAAAGAACTCAGTGTTTCAGCAGCTCTGCAGTCGTCTGGAAGTTTGTTCCAGATTAGAGGAGCATAGAAACTGAAAGCTGCTTCTCCGTGTTTGGTTCTGATTCTAGTCGACGTAATTAGAGGACCTGAGTGGTCTGGGGGGGGGGGTGGTGTAGTAACAGTAGATCTTTAATGTACTTTGGTGCTAAGCCATGTAATGATTTATAAACTAGTAAAGGTATTTTGAAGTCTATTCTGAGTCTTACATCACCAAGATCGCTTAGTGCTTTGAAGCTTACGCAACCCCAATAGCCTCGTTAGGTATAACGATAGCCCCATTAATGAGCCATAACTTTATAAATCTGATACTCCCAATCCAGTTTTCAGAACTGGAGAAGCCTCTTGGATGAGAGACGAAACGTATTCAAGACAACAAGGAAAGTCCGGTTGCAGAAATAGTACTGGTTTCAGACCCCCCCCACCTCCTTCCCCAAACACAGAAGTGGTTTGGGTGGCCAGAAAACTTCTGACTTTCTGTTTATTAGCCTGCTCCAACGCGGTAGCTACAAAATCCTCGGTGCGCTACAGGCTGAGAGACGAAACAAAAATGTCCGGCCTTAAATCGGTCCATCTGCTCTGGGTCCGCCGGCCTCCATCACTTCCATATAAAGAAACGTCACCGCGACTTTCGCCTGAGGAACATGCCTCAAAGTGCGGGTAGAGCCGACCCTCAGTTCTCCCTCCACTCCTTTCACCTAATGTTACTATCACCTAATTAAGGGTTTCGTTATTCTCTTTCATGTGACGGTGTGAGGTGACTTCATCTGAGCACAACCTAACTTTGTGGACTCAAACTCTGCAGCTTGCGTTGTCATGTCCCGATGAAGCTGTTGCTGAGCAAAACATGTCGCCGTGGTGATTCTGTTAATCCCAGGATTATACAGATACAGGTGAAAAGCCGGGCAGGTGTCTGTGGTAATCTTCCGCTATCGGTCAACCCGTCCTAATGCCAGACGCCGTTTCCCTGCTTCCTTTGGTCTGCAGCAGTCTTCAGAGAAAATTTCCACAGTTTTGATATTCCAGGTTGCATTTCTTCATGCAGTCTCCTAACTTATACATGAGGTAGTTAACTTCTGATTACTGTGAGGAGGAGAGAAAGCTGTGCAGCACAAATACGCAGCTCAGAAAATGTTAATATTGTGAAAAGCTCAAGATTTTTTTGTCTCTCATTTCAGAAAGTAAAACACTTATAGAGAGTCATCAAATAGGGAGATACTTTAAGACTTTACTGCCCCAAATTTAGTGTCTCAGATCATTTGAATGCTGTGAAAAAGTTAAATACCGTATTCATAGAAAGTTGAGTGGAAGGAAAAAGTGTGGTAGAAAAAAGGAGCACCATCTACAGGGATAACCGCAGCCCTGAGAGGATTGTAAAGCAAAATCCTTTCAAGTCGACGTATCAAGAGGCGTTACATAAGAGCTACTGTTGAAAATTACCTGATTGTGGTCGTTTGTAGAGCCGAACATCCAAACCCTGCACAGCAAATTCCAGTTTAAATGCACACACTGCAAAGAGAAACACTGGATTTACAAGAACATAACTAGAGGCATGCTTAAGATTTTTTATTTTAGGAAACTAACACCCCATGTCTCAGTTTTACATATTTGCCTTTTATTTCAATATTATAGGAAGACATGGTGTCATTGGATCAATAGAAACGTTATAAATAAATATCAATACACTGTAGCATGAACAATTCAACCGCCACAGCTTTTTCACAAGGCATCTATTCCACAAATAAAAACGCAACAGTGATGTCATAACAACAGGAATGCACCAAACTTAGAGGCAGAAAACGGCTGGTAACTCCACACCCTTGATCCAACATACATGCACTATTTAGAACGGGAAGAAAACAGGTGATGCGATAGGACTCGGATGTTCTGCAAAAAATCTCTCATTTAAACCTGCCTTACACATATTTTAATACAGGAGCATACAGTATATTGTATTATTAAAAACTGTGTAAGAACACATTTGAAACCCGCCCACCTATTCTTTTTGTTTTCACTAAATTAAAGGTTTCATAAATAAACGAAAGAAATAAAAATGTGGCACAAAAAATAGATATTTCTGTTCCATCTGTCTGGTTGAAGAATTGACGATGAAGTATTTTAGATGATCAAATGCAGCCTAGACTTATTAAAAAACAAACATGGCCCTTTAGTTTAAGTAAGTTGTTTGTACTTGATCCAACATTCACTTGCTTTTGTTATTTTATAGCTGATGTTGAAGTGGTAGAGCCTTCTTTAAGGCCGTTTGCAACTTTAAGTTGACGGGACCTAAAGAGTCGTGTTTGTTAAACTGGGGAACAACTCAAGAACGATTCGCCCCTTCACAACTTCGCATCCTCGCTTCATATCTGCCAGATGTTGCGCTAGAATTTTTACTTAATTAATTTTTACCTGTCAGTTGTTAAAATAATACTGACGTGTTCAGTAGTGTTAAATTTTCATTCATTTTAATTAAAATTCAATCCGAACAAACTGAACGGAGATCACGAGTGCCACAAATTTAGTTTGTTATATAATATTTTGTATGTACAGCACTTTGGGGGCAATTTAGGTTACTGAAAATGTGCTTTATAAATAAACTTGACCTTGACTTTAACCAAAGTTATGAAATGAGGAAACATTTCTCCAAGTTGAAGTGATCAGAATTCGGCAAGACTAGCTGAACGAGGGCTTTTCTGATCGCTTCAGCAGGAGGAAATAACACGGCGTGCGCTCTTTTTGCATCAGTGGCTGAGCTGCAGCGATCTGTCAGCGCCGTTCTGTGTGTGGTGCAGTCACAGACGCGCTCCAACGCCTCTGTAACTCTTCAACGCGCCGTCAGCTCCGTTAGTGAGACGCGTTGGGTTCGGTGTCCAGGTCTGAGATGATACTCAGACGCTCTCATGGGAATCTTTTTTTCATTGATTCAGTTACCTGAACTCTGTGCGTAAAGTTGAAACTGTCTGCTGCACCAAGTGTTTTGAGTTGTGAATCTGTCAAAACGACGGACGACCTTCAGATTTTTTCGTCACTGTTTAAAAAAAAACATTAAAACCGGTCAAATACGGAAAATATTCGGTTAACGCGACCCCTGATCTGTGCATTGCTTTTTCATCCCTTCCTGTTTTAATTTTCTACCTGTAAACGAACCGTTTTATACAAATGTACTTAACAGAGTTAGGTTTTATTGTAGTTTAGTATTTTCATGAATTATAGATACATGGGTAAAAAAAATGCTTTTTTTTTTTCATTATCTGTTACGATTTGCTAGCTCCAGCAAGGAACCTGCATTTATTTTATTTTTTTTATTTATTTATATAATTTTCTTTCTTTTCATGATTTGTCACTTTTATTGCTGAAAAGCCAAAATTCAGAAACTGCATGTCAGACTTGAAAGAACACTGGAAGTCTTTGCTTGGCAAAGCCTCATTTGAGAACATATCCATGTCTAATTGGAGTTCCCTGAAGCGCATCAACAGCAGAGGAGAAAATAAATGACATTTTTAGAAATTTTTCTCAACAGAATATTAATAAAACATGGAGTAGGAGTGCTACTTCCAGTTTTTCAACGTGCAAAGTGACTTCTACGACATTTACAAAGATATTTCATCCTATAAGGGAAATAAATATAGTTAACATTCAATAGAAATGGTAAAATTATTTCTCTCTGGCCTAATCTGTTATTCAGCTTACGTTTTAGGCTGTCGGAGTATATTTCATGGTTGGTTTCATGAAGCAACATTTGGATTTAACAAAGCAGACCAACCTTGAATGTTCAAGGTTGGTCTTACTGTCAAATATCGCTTTAATATCAAGTGAATTTCCCCTTTTGGAGATAAATAAAGTATATATATATATATATATATATATATATATATATATATATATATATATATATAATCTAATAGGTCACAGTTTGTGGTTTTTACAGGTTGCACAGACCAACATGAAGGTAACTCAGCCAGTTTGATATCTGCTAGGGGAGCGCAGACGGGGCAGAACCTCCTGCAGTCGTTATATCTACCTCATGCACCCCATGCGCTTTGCATTAATGACTCTGCTTTGAAGATGGGGGCCCCGTCTGGGACTGGGACCCCGCCTTATCAGCAATCAGCTTGGCCCTTTATTGCCCCGTTGTCTGCTACACGCAGGTTGTGTAGTTACCATGGTTATGCACCAAAGGCGCCTCTGGAGTTAGCATTAGCATATAAAAATATTCATCAGATATCCCACAGAGGTGACGTGATCCGGCGGAGCTCCCAGCAGGAGGCCGATTCGACTGAGAGCTCCACAAGGCGCCATCGTCGTCCTCATCATCATCATCACCGCTGTTTGTGCGCACGCAGCAAAGTGTAAGACATCAAAAGAAATCTGCAATCTGCATTGTTTCCCCACAGGCGTGATACTTCTTCCTTCTGAACCTCCTCAGCTCAAATCTCGCTGTGAAACACATGCGTAGGCGGGAATATTATCAGAACTCACAAGAAAAACCTCAAAACATCAAACTTGACGCGCCCCCCGAAACCCCTGTGTCTGGTGAAGTATGTATGGTTGAGGATTTCAGAGGAAATCTGAGGAATCTAGAGGATTGCTTGAAAATCCACCCTGGACAGGAATCTGTGCTCATGCAAACACTGGAGCTGCACTAAGCAGCGCTTTAGCTGCTGCAGCTGCAACAAGCATTCGATTCATCGGTCGGGCCAGAGAAAATACGGCTTGGAATGCTGCTTTAATCAAAAGCTAACGGCTCCTCACCACATCCCCCTCGACTCCCCGTAAAATGAAGAGATCTAATAGCTGCAGCTTTGTTTATTTACTGTGCTGAAGAATCTTGAAATGATGAAGTGTGACTTTGGAAAACTGGGATTAGGAATGCAGACAAAGGGAGCATAGTGACACTGGGAGGTTTTGTCTTTATTCAGGATGTCTTGAACAGGGTTCCCTCTTGTGCAGCGCCGCAGCTTATTTTAATTGATCTTAAAATGAGTCGTTATTGAGGATCCCAAGGCCCACCCACCCACTAAACCCCCTTGCAACAAAGCACTGAGTTAACAGCTGCTGCAGTGTTGTCGGGTTCAGAAATGTGCCTCTCTTTGCACAGTTCTTCCTCTTGGTTGGAGAAGAGGATGAAGATGACTGCTGACCCCTCGTGGAGGCTGAGCGTTTGTGGCTTTTGAGCAGATGTGTCCAGATTAGGAGACGCTGGTCATCACTTAACTGCTCTCTAAATCCCTCAGTCATGTTTGGTTCAGCTGAAATGTCTGTCAGCTGTAACCTTATGTTTCAAACATTTTGAGGCTTAGTTAGTATATTGTATTTATTTCGTTAAAGGCTCAGTTAGGGGTGCATGATTTTGACAAAAAAACTAATTGTGGTTTTTCTGACAAATATTGCAATTTTTACTTTCGATACTTTTTAAGTGCATAAAACTAAAATTATGAATGAAATATATTGTTACTTTTACAACACAGTCTTGTACAACTTGACACACATGGGAACAATATACAATAACCTAAAAAATATTTATGTGGCCAAGGCCCTCTTCTGGTTTTGTCTGTTGTTGAACCTGAAAAATCTCTAATATAAACTACATAGTGATTGAGGTAATGAGATTGTTCAATGCTTCATGATTATTAAATACCAAAGAATAGTAAGAGATAATGGAAATTAACTTAAACAGGTAGCCACATTTTTTTTTAAATTGACAAATCTTTGCCATTGAAAAATACAAAATCAACTCTTATTAGATTTAGATTTACAATTGGAAAACAAAATTAGAAAACAAAATCTTCTGCAGTCCACTGCCAATAACAACTAAAAACAAGACCTTATCCAGCCTTCTGCAAGATAAGACGTAGTAACCTGATAGCGAAGATTAGCCTGAGCACGGCGGCGGAGAGAGACTGACAGCAGAGATCTGCAGCCAGGTTTCTCTCCCGCTACCCACTGAGAACAGTGAGAAATACATTCTCCTTTCACTTTGAACAAGTTGCCAAAAGTCTCTAGCAACATATAGAAAAGTCGCTAGATTTGTCACTAGTCACTTTTTGAAAAAATACCGTTGCCAGGGGGGTCGGAAAAGTCGCTAAATATAGTGACAACACTGCTCTGCATACAAGCTTGTTTTGCATCATCGTTTCTGATTGGCCAGCAAGCCAGGAATGCGAGACTCAACCATTTTGATTGGTGAATAGGTTTGTCACTCAAATGTCAGGGGCGGGGAAAAAAACCTTGTGCAGTCCCAGGCTCAGTCGGTTAACACATCCAGGGGGAATGATGAAGAGTCTGGGCCTGTCTAACATTCATTTGATAGGTTGTTTTGCTTAATTGGATTGTAAAAAGGAAAAGCACCATTACAACGAGAGATTACAACGCCTGTGTAAATTAAATAACAACCATGCAATGTATTGACCCAAGACGACCAGCAGAGGATGCTGTAGGCTATTAATTGGGACTTTTTGCGGCAGTAAAGAAGATACTTTGATCGAGCTGTATGACAAAATGGACGTTAGAGCTTAGCTTAATGAAAACAAGAGCAAAGCTAGCAAAAGCAGGGATGATGGTAATACCTCACCAGTCTTAGAGGGGCAAGTGTGACCTTGAGTGACATTCTGGTCCAGGCTCCACACCCATTCGATCGTAATGCACCAATTTGTTGTTTGCAAGCCGCCAAACATCACAAAGAACTAGAAGGGTGCGTTGTTATTTTTAGGCTAATATAAGCTAACGGTAGCTATGACGAAAAGTTTGAGAAATGCACACAAGGAAGGGAATTGCCAAGGTTTTCAGTGGTAGATTATGTTGGTTTGTGGACATACGACTTGTTGTCGAATACCTATTTTACTGGAGGACGTTAACTGGACCCATGTGGACCTAAAAGGACCGCTATTTTTTTTGGACAGCTCTGTTCTGTCAATGATATTAGACTTCCAACGATGAGTTGGACAGTATTTTACTTTCTGAGTGGATTGACAAAAACATTTACTGTCTACAATTATGATTTGTAACCATGATTGCGTACATCCTTGGAATCTCAGGGATCTTAGCTTTCCAATGATGTCTAATATGTATATGCACATAGAAAGGGTGTCACAAAAAAAAAGGTACGCCAACGTACGTAAAATTACTGAAAGGTTAAATGAAAAGACTTTACTGTTAATTTCTTGTTCTTGTTTGTGTTTCTAGACTGGGTTGGTCATGTGACAGTGATGTCAGTGTTCATGAAAACACGTCAAACATATTTATATTTGTCAGGCGAAAATCTTAAAATCGTCGGACATGTTGACCGACCTGCTTCTCCTCTAAGCTTGCAAATATATTGAAGTTAAAATAAAAGTTCTTGAAATCTGGTGTAATGCCAGTCTGCGTTCATGCATCGATATGTGTTCTTGATTGATGATTATAATTATAGGTATTAATGCTTGAAAAATAATGTTCATGTAAGCTTAAAAAATACCTTATAAAGACTGCTGTGCAGGGGTGTATCCCAGAAAGTTTTGAAAGGGGGCTAAATGGGGGCCAGTGATGATCTTGGGGTGTTGCACCAAAATAAAAAGCCAGGCAGGGAAAGCAAGTCTGAAAGGTCAAAGATTGATATGAATACAGAATACTTAAATAATTCTTAATCTATTATTCATCAAAAATATTATCCAGAAAAGACTTTCTCATTTTTTATTTTTTTTTATTTTTATTAATTTGAGTTAACCAGGAAAAAGAAGATATTCAAAACCTCTTTTCCCAGTGAGACCTGGCCAAGATGGACAGCAGCAATTTTACAACACAAATTTGACTACCAAATAATTAGCTGCAGCTCTAGAATGTACTGAACGGTGTACATTTGTGTTTAAAGAGAATTATTTTGACTAAAGTTGGTAATAATTTAATTTAATCTGAGGACCGACATGTAATGTAAGAAACTCATTAAACACATAAGACTATATGAACTTGCATTTACCCACTATTGAATAGATGCAGATCTGCAGCATGCAAGTACGTTGTCCTACGTGTTTCATATTCATAAATGTCCTTTCTGAGACGCCGACACGCTCCCACTGTGGCCCAAAACTCTTCGTGATCAATGTGATAGTGATCCAGCACAGGATTATGGGGTGTTTTAACTTAATAGTTCAGAAAGCAACTTGGATCCTCAAACAAAATGTTGTAAAGCAAATAAGAGGGTAAGGCCAGTGACTTGCATGTCCTCATTGACCTTAACAGCCCTATTAGTGTGATTATTCTGACTGTGACTCATAAACCAGTTACTACCAACCGTGTTCAGATCTGAGGATACATCTTTAAGAAACAAGAGAACTCCAGTTGCTTCCTGTTTCAGCACTTTGGGGACGTCAAAGTCCTGGATCACAGAGAATCTGCTTCCAGAAGTTTGTTGATGGCTACAGAAACTTCAAACTCGTGCACCAAATTCTTGTTTAAAAAAAAACAAAACAAAAAATGACTGAAGTTCATGTTGCATACTCTGGAAAAACAACAGTTCGAATGTGTTTTTAAAAGCTCAAAACTGATATCCATGCCCATACTGCGTGTACTCACCAGCACTGTGGCTGTACAGCAGCAACAGTTTCTTATGTCATTTGCCTTTAAGGGGGGCTAGATTTAAATAAACCAGACATTTCTGAAAGTGTTAGTTGTGGATGTGCAGCTCCAGGGCCATAAATCCACATTTCTGGACAGAACGGCCTGTTTTTCTCCGAAGAACCGCTCAGATCCAGTGCTATGGGTCAGAACTTTCCCTGTCCTACACAGAGACATTAGCCTTTAGGTGTATTGGTGTACAATTCTGTCGTTCACTCCCTCCGCTGCTCTGCTTGAATAGCAGGTAGCAGTCAGATGATCTCCTCAGTCGACTTTATTTCAACTCAGCATTCCTTAACAAGCATTTTCTGAGAGTACAGCATCTAAACGGGTAAATCCTCCTCTGCTGTATCTTCGTGGACCACACATGAGCGACGGCTAAAGAAAGACGACCAAAGAAAGACGCGTTACGACTTCCTGCTTTTGTCTCCTGTAAAAACAAGTCACAGAAAACGGCTCGAGTGAGACCTATTGTGTCTGAACAGGCAAATCTAAAACTGGATTGCGACCAAGTAAATGATCCATTGTTTAAAATAGAACAATAAATCGTAAACATTTGAGTTGTTCCATCAGTGAGCCGACAAAGCCCTCCTCTGCCAGGCAGATGGCGCTGTTAAAAGCCGCCGCTCAGACAGACCAGAACTGGCATTCATAGAGAAACCATTGGGTCTACAGCAACAGTCGGGTTGTCCGCGCTAAAGCAGGGATTTATTTACCTTAAGAGGTTCCTAACTAATTGGATTCATCAGGAATTAAGGGTAAATATAGTTCATTACCATCATAATAATATATCATCATTACCATAACTGAAAATTTATCCCATGCTAATTTTATTTGTATAGCACACTTACTACAACAAAGTAATTCCAGGTGCTTTATTTGATTAGGGGATAAAGTAAAAACAGCAATAAAGCATAAAACACACACAAAAACCATGATGCAGAAAAGCATTACTCAAAGGCAGCTCTAAACAGATACGTTTGTAGTTGTGATTTAAAAAAAACTGTGTTTCAGCAGCTCTGCAGTCGTCTGGAAGTTTGTTCCAGATTAAAGGAGCATAGAAACTGAAAGTTTGGTTCTAATTCTAGGGGTGTTGAGTAGACTGGAATTAGAGGACCTGAGTGGTCTGGTGGGTTGGTATAGTAACAACAGGTCTTCAACATATTTTGGTGCTAAGCCATTCAATGATTTATAAACCAGTAGGAGTATTTAGAAGTCTATTCTCTGAGCTACAGGGAGCCAGTGTAAGGACTTTAGAACTGGGGTGATGTGCTCTACTTTCCTGGTTCTAGTGAGGAACACGAGCAGCAGCGTTCTGGATCAGCTGCAGCTGTCTGACTTTTTAGGCAGACCTGTGAAGATGCTGTTGCAGTCATCAATCCCAGTAAAGATAAACGCATGTCTAGTGCTGTTCCTTTGATCCCTACATGTTCAAGCCCTTCTAAGAGAGTATAAAAGTTGTACTCCACCTTTCTGTTATCTGTTGACAACCTCTCTCTCTCTTGCAGCCTAAACGAAGCTGAGACCTCTGACTTTCCTTTACAGCTCTGTGCTTCCTCTCACTTCACCTTTAAAACACCTCACCAATAGCTAACCTTTAGCCTTCTTCTCTCGATAACAGCACCCACACAGAAGAGTGTCGTCAGTGCTGCCTGGTAGCGCTCGGGTGCCTTCGCTGATCACTTTCTGTCCAGCCGGTCACCGGTCAGGGCCGATTAAGCTAAAAAAAAAACGGTCCGATTCCAGGTCACCAGTCGGTTTCTGGGTGCATCTCTAGTAGCGGTGCAACAAGATGCTGCAATATCACAATCCTCAATAACAGTAGTCACCCCCCGGAAGACGCTGTGGGCGCTCAGAAAAGCCGCCACAGTGACCGTCTCCTCTCCTTGCACTGCAGGACCAAGAGGTTCTGGAGGTCGTTTGTCCCGGCTGCCATAAGTACAATGGACCCTCGTAATGTTCACCTTTTATTACTACTGATAGTAGCTTTTAGCTTTAACTTTTAGCTTTTAATTTATTGGTACTGATGTTTGTATTGTTTGAGTGCTTTGATTATGAATGGCACACACTGTATGCTGCTGGACACTCGAATTTCCCTAGTCGGGATTAATAAAGTCTGTCTATCAATGAGTTGTCATAGTTGGCAGCACCTAGTCTAGTACCTTTGTAGTACCTCCCTCCAGAACAGAAATAGTTATTCTGTTTCTTTTTGCATTTAGATTTAAATTACTGCTAAGTACGCCCACGCATTCGCTCTGTGCATGCATGAGCTTTGAAAATCATGTATGAAATCACAGATATTACAGGTTTATTTTGGCCTCTCGCTGCTTAGTTCTCTGAAAACAAATGTTAAGTCCAGGGCTGCTCGAGCACTCCTAAATTTAGCTTTAAATAACCAGTGTCTATAACCGGAAACACTGAGCTGAATTGAGAATGCCCGGCTCAACAGAAATAACTGGACGGTTCTGCTCACATCTGTTCTTGCCACCGCAGAGGCGCTGCAGCGTCGGACCCGAGCTCCGTCTGTGACCCAGACTTACCAGCTTGTTAAGGTTTTTTTTTTTTTTTTTCAGGCGTGTCAAAGGTCACCGTTTTGATGCTGAAACGAGACACAGAGGATCTGGAGTAATAAAAAAACAACAACAAAAAAACGCTTGTCGGGACAAATGGAAATGTGGTGTAGAGGAGGACGGAGTGCATTTGTTCCTCTGGCAGGCAGCCTGGTTGTACGGCTCGTAGTCTGGTTGGGAGGAGGCAGCACCTCCCTGGACCGTCTTCCGTGGGTCTGAGACCCGATTTGTACCACTAATTATTTTCATTAGCAGTCGTACGCCCCTTAGTGTTTCTGACACTGAACATCTTGGTTGTATCCGCATTTGACCCCCAGATCTGCCTTAATTCGTGGTGCTATAGAACCAACATTGGTTCATACTTGCACGATAACATCGTCCAGTTAGCTGCAACATCCCTGAGGTGCTTTACTGGACTGAGACCGGGTGACTGTGGAGGTCGCTGTCATGTTCTCGAAAGCAGTTTGAGACGATGTGAGCTGCATCATCATCCTGCATCCTCATCCTCAGCCATCAGACTCTTAAACAATAGCTAAATAGCCACATTATTCACCTGCTACTGTT
Source organism: Valencia hispanica (assembly GCA_963556495.2). NCBI lineage: Eukaryota > Metazoa > Chordata > Actinopteri > Cyprinodontiformes > Valenciidae > Valencia > Valencia hispanica. The sequence continues at coordinate 50,166,946 of OY747709.1, read as the reverse complement.
GCAAAAAACAAACATAAAGTATGTTTTTGTTTTTACTTAATTTCTCTTTTACTTCGTTTTCTCTATCTCTGCACCGTTACATCAGAGCAAATTCCTAGTCTGTAAATTTTTTTATTTTTTTTACTGGCAATGGCAATAAAGTGATTCTGATTCTGGAAGCATCCATCAGAGGAAGGTTTCTCTGTAGTCGTAAAGGAATGCTGCGACAGAGTATTGGGGAGATCAAAGAAAGAGAAAAAAATTATGTTTCCACTCAAAAAGATCTATAATTTCTATATTTTCTTCACTTATTTAGAACAAGAAAACATTGAGATTCTCTGATGTTGATGAGTCATACATTTGCAAGAGAAAAATTATAGTTTTCCACCATTAAAAGTCTAAATTTACAGTATTAAAACTAATATGTTCTGTCATTGTAAAGTGAGAAATTTGTATTTAAAAAAAAAACCGAGTTCATAAAGTCAGACATTTGTGACAAAAACCCCTGCAAAGATTGAAGTGGATGCTGACTCATATTCAGCCACCTGTCTCCAGCGCTGCAGGGAAAGACGTTTTCTCCTTGCTTTATGTTGCACAAATTATCACCATCAGCAAATCTGGATTTTCACCAGCCGGTGATGATGGCTCACTGGCTTTAACTCCTGACTTTCTGATGAGGTCAGAGGAAGCCCAGGCTCAATGCAAATCATCACACGAGGTCTCCCTTAACTCCACTGCGGTGGGGGCAGGTTTATAGCGCCGGCTGTGGACGCTGCACATCCTGGTGTCATGTTTCTTGAAGGTGGATTAGTTCTGCATCCTCAGTCGGAGCTGTGCACATTCCTTCCCATTAAACTGTCCTTCACTCAGTGACTGTTTGTACCCCAGACTCTGATTTACAACACTGATGCAGACAGTTCCCTCCATTCTTCTGCCCAAATACCAGAAACGGCCACAAGGAACCATCTGCTGCCGGATCTGTTGTCCCTCTACCTTTACAAGAGCATTTTTTTTAATTTTTTTTTGCTGATCTGTTAATGAATCCATATTATGATCTATAAAGGGAAATTACAAATTGATAGTTGAAGCTGCAGAGATTGGCGTTCTCTACAGCTACAACTCTGAAACATCAGGAGCCCAAACAAAGTGAAACAAAGAAAGAAAGAAAGGGAAGGACAAAAGAACAAAAGGGAGCAAGTAAAGAAAGGGAAGGACAAAAAGGAAGCAAGTAAAGGAAAGGAAGGACAAAAAGGAAGCAAGTAAAGGAAAGGAAGGACAAAAAGGAAGCAAGTAAAGGAAAGGAAGGACAAAAGGCAGCAAGGAAGGAAAATGCAAGGAAAGGAAAGGACCGAGAAAAGTGAGCCAGGAAGGATAAAAGGCAGCTAGGAAAGAAAAGGGAGGAGGGAAAGAAAATGCAAGGCAGAACATGTTTATTTGTATAGCTCACTTTAAACAACAGGGTTCAAATATGTGTTCTTGCACTTAAATTGACTCCTCTGTGTTTGAGCCTCATTCCTCTTCTCTGTGCTTTCAAAACCTGCTCTTGCGGATTTTTCCGGTGCGCTTGACACTGAGGCGAAATAAACCTGCCAAAAGTCCCCCAGCCAATAGGAAGCCAGATATGATGATGACCAATGAGCTCGTCACAGTCTTCTTTGGGGTGAATCAATTTAAGTGCAAGAGCACATATTTGAACGCAAGAAGAAACTTTTTGAGTGTGAACAGTGTTTTGAGGGAGAAAAGCATAAGATCTGAGCATAAAAACAACAACTAATGCTCAGAAATGGACTAAATACGCTCTTGATTAATGGCAGCGATTTATTCCCAAATTGTCCCACATTTATGTGGTCTTTTCCCACGTTTGGTGGGTGGGGATCTGGTCACCCCACCCGAACCATGACCAGAGCGGGATGTTTGCAGACGAACTGCTCCAGCAAAGGGTTTAGTTTTCTCAGCCACTGCAGCACTGCTCCGGAGCTTTGGGAAGTTGGCATCCTTTTTGTTTTTGGAGCTCTTTGAGGGTCTGTGGTGTGACGACCTCCGCTGTTTTAGTTGTTCGCGTTTGAAGCCCATCACATGCCGCTATCAGGATTGTCCTGTAGAAAGTGTCCTCCTTTTTAAGGATGCATGTAATCACCCCTTGGTATCCTCGCACGGCTGCTTTTCTTCTTGGGTTATTGAAGATCCTCACTCTAGGGAGGGAAGTGGATGGCGAACAGGGCGACAATAAGCCTTTTATGTTGGGAGTTATCCTCCTTCGCTCGCGTTCGCTCCAGGGGAACATGTGACGGCAGCTCTTTTGGGTCATGCTAGCCCACTCAGACTATGAACCCTCTTAGCCGGCAAGCTACTCCCTCAATGTCCCATTCATTTCATGGAGAGGTCCATGTCTGACGCAGCAGAGGAATGACAATCCTTCATTCATTAAGTGACATGCAGAGTCATTGCTGCACAGCTGCCAATGAGACAAATCCCACCATGTGGACCGTGAATGACCTAGAGAATGGACCTTTGCTTGTTTTACCAAAGATTTCGTAGAACAGTCTTTACATTTAAGCCCACAATATTCATATTAATGGTGTAATGGTACACGAAAATCCCAGCTTGGTACGTATTTGGGGTTTTAAAGTCACGGTTCTGTTACACTTTAATCAAGAAAAATAAATATAAATGTGCATCTAACTTCTTTTTTTTTTTACTTTGATCAGCATTACACAAAAAACCTTTTTCCCTGAATTCCTTCCTTTCAATTCCTGAAATGAATTTGATTTTGTTGTGCTCTATAACTTCAAAAAGTTAAAAGTTTAGAACTGACTGGAGATTCGATTTGATTTTCTTGAATAAATAAAACAGTACAAGCAGACATAGCCAGAGTAGAACACAATATAATCAATTGAAAACAGTGTTAATGTTTAAAAATGTTTAATAATGCTTTGATTTAAGCATGTTTTATTCTCAAATATGGGCAGTTTGGAGTTGTTTTCATATTTCAGTATTGGGGAAAATACCTTCTCATCAACCCGGATTTTGCCAACTTGCATTTTATCCATAATAAGAAGTTTGTGCTGATTGGATGCTACTTGTAGCCATGTTGGACGTCAGCTGGTTTTTCTCTAGTATCAGTGATGTTTACATTCAGCTTCACATTGTTTCAGGTGAGTCATTCAGTTCAGTGCAGAGCGCGTTATGGACCTTATTGCTGCTGAACGATGCGTTCGCTGACTACTACTACAGATACTACTGTATCTGCATGAGAAACCATTAATGTTCCCAACTTACGGAGTTTAGTGATAGCTGGGAGTCCTTTCTGTTTTGGTTTGGTGTCACTTTTTAAAGTTGCACTGCGGAAACGTTGCACCGCGCTTCCGCACATAGACATTCTGCGTCTGTTCAGGTAGAAAACAGCTGGATTTGACATCATTCCCCCACAATCAATAATCCTTTTACATTGTTTTATGGTTTCACAGACATTTGTAAAGTTTCCCACCAGAAACGATAATCTTTGTCGAATAAAAACAATTCGCAAAGGGGTATGGATGGTTGAGATTAACTGTGGGGCAAAGAAATATTTGGCAGCCGCCGATTTTGCAAGTTGTCCCACTTAAAAAAAAAAAGAGAGAGGTCTGTAATTTTAATCATAGGTACACCTCAACTGTGAGAGACAGAATGTAAAAGAAAAATCCAGAAAATCACATTGTATGATTAAATTTTTTTTAAAATTGTAAGTATTTAGCACCTATAAACAAACAAGAATTCTGGCCCTCACAGACCGTTTACTTCTTCTTTAAGAAGCTCTGCTATCCTTCACTCGTTACCTGTATTAATGGCATCAGTTTGAACTCGTTTTCAATTTCCTGGAATACACTTTTTTTACATTCTGTCTCACAGTTGAAGTTTACCTATAATGAAAATTACAGACCTCTCTCATCTTTTTTTAAGTGGGACAACGTGCACAATCGGACGCCGCCAAAGACTTTTTTGCCCCGCTGTATGTGGCTTCGAAAGATGAGTTCCACTTTACTTTGCGTTCTGAGTGGTTTTACAAAAGCGTTTACTTTGTCTACAGTTATGATTGTACCCTTGATTGACATACATCATTGGAATCTTAAGAATATCAGCTTTCCAACGATATCTAATATATTTATGTACATAGAAAGGGTGTTGCAAAAAAAGGCAGATTTTACCCTGAAGTATTTAACGTACCGCCAACGGTAAGTGGTTAAATAAAAAGACTGTTATAAGCCACATATGGGACTTAAATATGTAACACATTGATTGTGTAACCATTTGTGTTCAGGCTGCTGAGGGGGAAGCTGTCCTCAATCCGTCCAGGGTGCGTTAATGCCGGCCACGTGCGTTTCGATCGGCCCGTTTTATCGGTATCGGGTCTGGATGCATCCTTAACTAAAGGGGTTCGGATTTTAATTCCTCAGTAATCTCTACAGGCTTTAATGCGAATCAGTCTATCCCGAAGCATTCTGAGCATCCTTGATCAGAAACTGTACTGAAATTAGAATAGCAAACTTCTTTTCTGTTGTGCTACTGACTTAAATTAAAACGCGATTCTGCAATAATCCATCCATCATAGAGAGAATTGGAAAAATATATATACATTCATGCATGATGTACCTTTGGTGATCTTTAGTGCTTTTGTATTTATGGAACCCAGAAGGAGCAATTAATTTACCTACATTCATTTTATTCTATTTTTATTAATATTATTTTAGAATAAAAAGAATCATAATTGCATACATAATTTAAAAAAAAATCTTTTTGTGGTTTTTTTTAATAAAATAGCCAAGTAAATCACTAAAATCTGGCCTTTGGGCTTAAATTTTTTTAAAAATATAAAAATATTTTGAATTGTTTAAAAGCTAATTTGTTTATTTTTGTATGGTGGGAGACTGTTTTAATGTTAATTCCCCTGATGGGTCCCAGTTGCTGGAAATTGGCGATTCCTTTTCTTGTAAATGCAGTCCATCAAGGAAAATATTGGAAATAAACGATTAATCTCACAATTTCTGTCGATTGCTGCTTTGTTCTGCCTTTGGTGAAAGAACCTGGGTCTATATTAGCTTGTAGCACATGATGGTCACCTTATTATTTACATATATGGTCCAGTTGTTCATCAAACTGATGTCTTATCAACATCACAGCAGCTTTAGAAAAGGCAGCTTTTCCACCGACCAGGCCTTAAACACTTTAGTATCCTTTAACTGTTTATTTAGACTCTTTGCTAGGAGTGGTTGTTCAGTTTTCTTAAATAAAAAGCAATAATTAGATGCTTATGCTTATTTCTTTCATCTGTAGAGGGATTTAGTTTTTGAGGAGAAACTTTTTTCTGGGCAGACTGGGGGATGACCTAGACACATTTCCTGTATGTTTCGTTAATACAAAACCTCAAATGCTTCCCTTTTGAATTGATTAAACTGAATTTATCCCCTGATTTTTTATTTATTTTATGTTTTTCCCATATGGGATTTATTTTTCGTCTTGGAAAAAAACAAAGCCCCGCCCCCGCCTCTGATTTCAAACACGGTAGCTGTAATTCCTCTGCGAATCTGGGGCAGCTCAGTCCTCGCCGAACGGGGGGGTAGCCTGAGATCTGAATGATTAGTCCGAAACAACCGGCGTCCTTGTTGGCGCACCGGGGCGCCTGATTTTCACCTTATAGGAAGTGATCTGTAGGGTTGAGTCGATTCAGGTCAGATCTTTCTGTCTGCTGCATTCAGGTCAAAAATGATAATAAAGAAAAAGTGATCATTCAAATCGTATGGATCTGCTTGTAAAAAGCTGTTTGCAGAGGCAGGAACTCTCTTTTGCAAATCACAAGATCGGGCCTTGAAGATGACCTGTGAATGCCCTTGGAGCTGCTTCACTCTTTGCAGGTCTTGAATCCCATGTTTTCCTTTCCCGGGTTGTTGTCGTTGCTGCTGCAGCTATTTTGTCATCAGACTCTGCTTAGTTTGTCTGGTATGTCTCCTCTACAAGGACGATGTGGCTTCATTAACAAGGACAGCATGTGAGTCACACGGAGGTGGGAGGTGGGTGGAAACCTGGACTGAAAGAAAAAAATAAAAAATAAGTTGGAGAAAGGGTGGAGAGAAAAAGAAAAAAAAAAACTCCCTGCTGCTGCGGCTTCAATCCTCGTTTGGAGAAATCACAACTGTTTTCACACATGGACATGAGGGAGACTTGGGACCGTTTGGTCTGAACTTGATGCTTCTCTTTGCTCTTCACATTCTCTCATAGAGATGTTCTCCAACAGCTGGAAATGCTGGAAAAAAAACTCCAGAGACTGAGGGGCTTTCCTCTCAGTGCTGAAAACAGAACAGTGGTCCCGTTAGCTGGTTGCATGCTCTCGTTAACTTCACATCTACATGAACCATACTGTCCTATCAGCTCGAGTCGGAGAGTACGTAGTGGTAGACTACTGGTTAATATTTACGTTTCTAACATTTATTTTAATTTTTTTAATGAACCAAAACACAAATGAAAACAAAAACCTGATTTATTTGCTGTCCTGGGGCCTCATTTATAAAAGTTTGCGTAGAATCCCTACTAAAACTGTACTTTTTTTTTTTTACTTAATGCAAAGAAATTTTTCGATCTATAAAACTTTGAATACGCACAGCTGCACGCAATTTCCTCTTTTATAAATCTCACACTCCCTAGAAATGTGCTCAGGTGATTTTTTTTTTTTTTTTATCATATCCCGCCTCCCACACACCCACTTTCTGTCATACAATCAGGGGTGGACTGACCATCTGGCATACCGGGCATCATCCCGGTGGGCCGTTGACCCAATGTGGGCCGGTCCGATTTATTTATTTTTTTCTCTCTCTCTAAATTCCCTCCAATTGGGCCGGCCAATTGGCTACGGAGGGCTAGCAGTGTGTTGCAAGCATCAACATATATTATTGGTCTATGTTTGTCATCGTCAATCAATCATGGGCTGACAGCCTATGAGAGCCATGACAGTGCTGTCAATCACAACACAAACCAGGGTGGGCGGGGCCGAAGTAGTGGGACGGGATGCTGCTGAGGTGAAAATGGAGAAGGGTAAGAAACGCCCCGGTGGCGCTGAAAAAGTTGCTGATAAAGCTGAAATCTCTGGAGGTGGAAGCTGCTAAATGTTTAAGGTTGACAGACCTGTGTGGTGCCGGAGTCACCACCCCAGCAGCTGGTGTTGCTGCGCGAGGAGACGCACAAAGTGGAGACATCCATGGTAAGTAACGTTAGCGTAGAGTTGGCTCAGCTACATTTTGAGACATGCCCAAAATAAAGTATAAAACGGTTTTACATTGACTGCGAAGTGACCTGAATAACTGAATACTTGTGAAAACATATATTAGCCCAGAGTTGAAGGGCTGACTGTTGGTAGTTGAGGTTGATTTAGTTAAATATGCCAAACTGGGATTCTTTCGGTTATTATTATTCAGATGATTTAGCTAAGCTAGCTAACAGCTATATAACGGCAGCAGTCTATGGTTGCCATAGCAACAGTAAACATCAAAGGGAGACACTACAGGTAAATAGGGAAAAAAAGTTAGCTTCAAGATACCTTCATGAAACTTGACAAACTTAATCCTAGTATTTAAAAAAACATCTTTTGTATTAGAAGTTTTGATATAAATTTTATTTAGATATGCAAATGAGGTGTAATCTGGATAAAAATTTGCTCATTTGCATATATTTGTAAACGTATCTCAAAATTGGTGAGAGACAGATTGAATTTTTCTTTAATTTCCTAATTATATATGTTATCAAAAACTTTTTACAGGGGGAAATGGGTTTATTTCATTTCATTACTTCATAAATCAAAAAACAGTGTAAGGAGCTCCAAAAAACTCATTTTCGCCCTGTTTTTTGTACACAAAATAGCACATATATATTTTTTAGAACGATGTATTGACAAATCGCCCTGTAATTTTTTTTCAGCTCATAGCATAGAACAATGGTGGAAAGTTTGGTGTATATAGGTAAAACCGATTTCAAGATTATTTGTTTTGAATGTTGGAAAAAACTAATTTTGAGAAGAACGTCATTAAAATTTTGCATTAGATAATTCTATGCAATGTGAAGTACAAATGACCAAATGTTTTGTCATTAATTTAAACAGGCATACCATTTTTGGACATTTTTCTTTTTTGGGGGCTTTTTGTTTAGACTGCTTCGCGTTAACAGGCAACCGGGAACAGTGAGACGGAAAATAGAACGCCAAATCTGCTGTCTCACCCGCACTAAAATGATAAAAATAGTAGATTTTAGAGGTGTTTCAGAGTTGTAGTTTGTTTTATTCTGAAAGCCAACATGTTAAATATCCACAAATCTCAAAATTGAGCAGATCACGAAAATCCATGTTTTTGCCTGTAGTGTCTGGCCTTAACATGAACTAATGTGTCAAGCCACATGTGCTTTATTTGTTGACTGCTATCAAGGAATATGACTCTCATTTGTACTGTAGTATGCATGAGAGGAGATGATGCGAGATTTGTGGACTTTTATGTAGTGTCGGCTGATAATGTAGTGGGCTGGTCTGGACAGAAAATGCCAGGGCTGAATTTTTGTCCCAGTCCACCCCTGCATACAATGCAAAGTGCCTAGTGAATATTCTGCATAGACTTAAGGCGGATGATATGTGGTATTTCACGGGTAATGATGGCAACTGAGGTCGCGAAAACACAATTCCACTAAGACTGAAATCAAGGTGTTTGTGGGTGAGGTGGAGGCACAGAAAAATGTTTTATTTCAATCAATCAATCAATCGACGTTCATCTTTTTAGCACTTTACAGCCAAAAGGCGACAAAAATATAGTTGGCAAAAAGAAAACTGTAACAAGACAAAAAAGAGTGAAGAGATGAAAATAAATAAAAGCAACACCACAACAACATAGTTAAGTTTGTAGTTAAGTAGTTAAATACAAAAAAAAACTTTAAAAAAATGTGATTAAAATGTGATCGCCAACGATTGGCTGATTTCAGCTCATGTGGCAAAACTTTTGTAGCTCACGTTGCTACGATGCGTTTTGATGTAATATTTACACTTCTGCTTAATAATCGTCCCAAAATTTTTTTATCCTTTAAGACGATGTTCAAAGTAACATTGCCGAAATGTGCAGTGTCCCATGTAAAATTCTATTTTATTTATATAGTGTCGATTCACAACAGACGTCATCTCAAGGCACTTTACAAGAAAAGTATTTTCAATACATTTATACAAACATTTCAATTAGTTTAAAAGTTTTCTGTTTAAGGAATCCCAGCAGATCGCATTGAGTCATTGACTTGAGGTTGTGCCCCGTTGATGCAGACTCCAACCACAGCAATCCTTCAGCAATCCCTCAAACTGAGCAAGCATGAAGCGACAGTGGAGAGGAAAAACTCCCCTTTAACAGGAAGAAACCTCCAACAGAACCAGGCTCAGTAGGAGCGGCCATCTGCCACGACCGTCTGGGGGTTTGAGAAGACAGAGCAGAGACACAGAAGGAACAGAAGATCTGATATAAGAGAACTTTATATGTTACAGAAAGTAAAAAGTTGATAACAGGACACAGTGGATGTTCAGTTACTGGGAGGATCATCCCAGTCGATGCCCCCCGTCCAACAGGGCATTGCAGCCAAGCAGTGTTTTTCTCTCCATAGAAGATATACCTGGTCTGGTATCCTGAGAGAAAACAAAGTTAACAGTCGAAATAGCAGAATGTACTGTAATACAACTGGAGAGTCGTGGGAGAAAAGGAAGTAGCAGAGTGAAGAAAATTGGTAAGTCTGTCCTCCAGCAGTCTAAGCCTATAGCAGCATAACTACAGAGATAGCTCAGGATGACCTTAGCCACTCTAACTATAAGCTTTATCAAAAAGGAAAGTTTTAAGCCTGGCCTTAAAAGTAAACAGAGTATCTGCCTCACGGACTAAAGCTGGGAGCTGGTTCCACAGGAGAGGAGCCTGATAACTAAAAGATCTGCCTCCCATTCTACTTTTAGAAATCCTAGGAACTACAAGTAAACCTGCAGTCTGAGAGCGAAGGGCTCTGTTGGGAACATAAGGACCAATTAGATCTCTGATGTATGATGGAGCTTGATTATTAAGGGCTTTGTATGTAAGAAGAAGGATCTTAAATTCTATTCTGGATTTAACAGGGAGCCAATGAAGGGAAGCTAAAACAGGAGGGTCATCTGTGTTTTCATGTCTTCCAGACATAACAGCAAATAATGTAACTGGAGAGTAGTAGGAGAGAAAAGTAGCAGAATGGTCTGTCTGTCTTCCAGCAGTCTAAGCCTAGAGCAGCATAACTACAGAGATAGCTCAGAATGACCTTAGCCACTCTAACTATAAGCTTTATCAAAAAGGAAAGTTTTAAGCCTGGCCTTAAAAGTAAACAGAGTGTCTGCCTGAAAACAACCCATATGTCTGAGACGATATCTTGATTTAATAAAAGTGTAAAAATGGAAATTCTGGTAGGTAGTATAAACAATGGAGAAATTCTGAAGCTGGATTCGAAAATGCTCTCAGCAAAGCTAATTCACCCTAATAGAAATGCCACAAACACGGCAAAGCAACACGAACGGAGGATAAGAAACACAGATTCTTAAATGAAGCAAAAACCCCTTTCAAACAGGCCATGAAAAAAATTTAATTTTCAGGACTTCGTCTGTTTTGCTTTTGAGTCTGAAAGCAATCTTCCGGAGTTTGTCCGTATACCCTTTACCGCTAATTTTACGGATGAAGACCTAGTAACAAGAGCGGACTTTTCGAGGTATGGGGTTCGCATTCAGATTATCAGGTAATGTTCCAGAAAAGGTCTTATTGCTTAGGCTGCTGCCCCAGCCTCTTCATCGATGTCTCTTAAGCGTTTCCATGTGCGCAAAATTGCACACATCACAAAGACGAGCCCTGCGGGTAGATCTGCTGTTTCGTCGACCATCTTTGCAATAACCGCTTTGTTTGGGGAAATGACGTACGCCCGCCGCACTAAGTTTACGTCATATCCACATACAACCCCCCCACCCCACAGACATTCATCAGGATCCTCCGGTACATTTCTTGCTGTGGGAAAGCAGCCGAAAGGCAATGTTCCGGAAAAAAGTGGTGTATTTGAAAAGACAACTCCGGTTAAAGACAGGATGGAAATGTCCGCAAATATTACAGAACTTCTATCTGAAAACGGCTAAAAAGTCGTAAAAACTAGGGATGTAAGAAAATATCGATACACCGATATAATGCGATATTTTATTTCCCGATATTGTTTCGATATTCAAAACAAGAATATCGTTGTTTTTTTGTTTTTGTCTTTTTAATGATTTGAATGGAACCATTAATGATGACAGTCATTTTTGTAGTAAAATTAAAAGCATGACTGGTAGTTTGTGGCTGTTTTCACCTTCTTCGTTCCCGTTTTTCTGCTGTTAAATTGAGTTCTAAAAATCACAAAATATCGTCTAACTCATAGTATCGCGATACATATCGTATCGCCAGAGTTTTGCCGATACACATCCCTAGTAAAAACGATCTGGGGAGAAAACCGAAAAGTCAAGGAATCAACAATTAATGTTGCCGTTTATGGTGGCGTCCATTGTTCAGTGGGGGGGATTATCCGAGGCCTCCTTTCTTCCGACCTTTACATCAATGAGGAACTATTCAGGCTTCCCTAAATTTCCAGTGGCGTCCCGTCTTCCTCGGCGCAGTCACACGTTACTCACACGCCGACACCTCTTGCCACAGTGACGGAGGAAGACAAATCCTCTTAACACCAGAGCCTGTTTCCTTTCTGGCCAACATGCAGGAGTCCCTGTCAGTTAGCCTGCAGGATATCCCGTCTCTGTTGCGTCCTCTTTTATCTCCCGTTTCTTTACAGCCCGAGCCGGCAGCTGCAGGGTTAATGTTTAGCAGCAGCACGGGCAGATAGGAAGGAGTTGGACGAGGGAGGAGGTGGGGAGCAGCAGGGAGGTGGTGGTGGTGGTGGGTGGTGGGAGGAGGGCTGGTCCACAGCTGTTGTAGTAGGCTGGGTCTGTAGGGGTAGGAAGCCTGGCTCACTCGTCCTGGAACAATGGGAGATACGGCAGCCTCTGCAGACACAACCCACATGCCCAAGGACGGCCCGCTGTAGCTCCGGCGTAGAGGAAACCGGTTTGCTCGGCCGGCTCGGAAAGTGATCTGACTTTTAACAAGAGGAAGGGGGGATTTTCCTCCACCGCAGCCGGGAAGCAGACATGTAAGGCTGAGGCCCTTTTTCTTCCTCCTTCATTCAGGTGCCTTACATTTCGTTCTGCTGGATGGAAGGAGGTCTCGGGTCCTCTGACTGGATGACAGGAAAAGGCAGAGCGGCGGCAGCAGGAAGGTGAGCCGACTCAGAAATGGTCCTCTTAACAGCCGGAGAGCTGGAAGCTGCAGTTTCCCCAGCTGACGTGGGGTTTTCAGACCCTGTTCCCCCCATGATGGGACGGTGTCTCTGTGTGTCATAGTGAGGCAAATATTTCAAGTGTGTGATGTCTTTCTCTCGGTTTACGACTGTCAGATTTACTGACTGTGTGTCCTGTGAGAACCGTTCGCGGTGTCTGAACACGATCTGTTCGGGTTACAGCTAACAAAGTGCCATAAATCTGCCGAGTGATGTGTCGGACGCCGCAGCCTAAAAGCTGCGTGTGCGGTTTGAGGATGTAGGATCGGAGTGGGATGCGCTGATTTTTTTTCTCTTTTTTTTTTGTTTTTTTGGAAGCACACTCTGGTTGTTTTGGGGGGGTTTTTTGTTGCTTTTTTCTGTGATTGCTCTCACACATCCAGCCTTTCAGGTCGTTTTGGGAAGAGAAGGGCTCCTCTTCCAACCTGCATCCCCATCCCCCAACCTCCATCACCCAAATATCACCCGTGCACGCCGATTTGACTCGGTTCATCTAGCCAAACGCGAGACAGGAAGCTGCACCGAGGGAGCCCGTCAGCCTGATTCTGTCTCCCCCTCATCGCTTCTCTTCTTTGATATTTATCTGCGACTTAACGCCGCAGACGGCTGCCTGGTCGTGGTGCGTCTGCAAAAGAAATCGGCGACTTTGGCCTATATTTTTATTGGGGGGGGGGGGTTGCAAAAAGGGAGGAAAATGTAGTCATCTCCTGTCTTTGTTGACGCCTCCATGTGAGGATTTAGGTTTTAGTCTCTTTGTTTACATCTCCTCACCCACTCACTTGGCTTTCACAGCAAGAACTTCAGCATGTATGCACCTCTCCGGATTGGCAGATGGAAAGCGTGGCGCTTGACACATCCTCAAACGGTCTTTCCTGCGCCAAATCCCTAAGAGTGACATGTTCTAAGAAGCTTTTGTGCATTTTCTTCTCACCGCTGCAGCAGAGTTTCCTTTGATTTATTTCCATCCTCTTGCTGCTCATGCTTTCTGCCAACGTTTTTTTTGGACTCAAACTGCTTCTCTTATCTTTGTGTTATTTCAACCAATCAAGTATCAAAACACTTAGCCCTTTAAAGATCATGATGCCTTTATCTTTTATTTTATGAATAGAAAGTTTTAAGTCATTCAAACACATCATTTGAATGTTAAATGCTTCGATGTACTTTCAGCTGGAAACCTAATTATGACTGAACTGCTCACAAGACATCAAACTAAATCATACTATTTATTTGATATGTTGTGGTCTTTTAGAGGCAGAAACCTAGATGCCTGTCGACGACCACTAGCCTCACGAACATGATTATTTATTTATTATTTATATAAGACGTTTTTTATATTTATTTTACATTAAAATATTCGTCAGAACTGCGATATAATCAGAAAAGAATAGCTTACATGTGATATTTGCTAATTAGTGTTATTGTTCTTTATTCCAACACGTGATCTAGATCCTAAAGCTCTGACAGAGGGTAAAGACGTAATGATGGAAAAAGACAATTAAATTAAATAAGTATGGTTTAATCGCAATCAATATTCACAATAATCACAATATTGTTTTCCTAATCCTTTGCAGCCCTAGTTTGCACGTAGCCTACTCCAATATGTCCGTGTTAGCATTTCTAGCATATATGCTAATGTTAGCATCCCTAATACTAGCCCATTACCTCCCATTAGCATGTTAGTTAATTTTACCAATGCTGTTAGCTAAAATCCTTTCATGCTATTGTTAACTTGTTAGCAAATGTCAACATTTTAGCTAATACTATTACATCCGGTGTGTACATTCAATTCAGAGGTAAACAAATCATCCGATCGGTCTGCAGTGAATCTTGGGATAAAGTGGACTGCGAAGGATACGCTTTGAGCCGTCCCTCCGGCAATAGGACACATTTTTTTGGCTCCAAATCCGACCTTTTGAGGATGCGGCCCCTGAATTTGGATAGTCTGCTTTGAGCGTAGCATCAAGTGTTAGCTATTGTTAGCTTACTTGCTAATGTTAGGTATACCAGCATTAGCTAATATGCTACCATTATGACATCAGCTAGTTTGTGTGCTGAAATCGTTTCATGCTAATGTTAGCATGCCAACTAAGATGGATATTTTGGCTAACGTCTTTAGAGGAGCAATTAGTGTTAGCTAACCCTAAACTAGCATTGTAACTGCTAGCCTTTTTAAAAGATTAAAAAAGCATTGAACCATTAGGTTTCTGCTCTTGTCTGTCCCTCTTCAGTGTGCTTATAAAGTACTAATGGAGATTTTTTTTAAAGGTAATTTTTCTCTTATGTTTTTTTTTTTTTCATTTAAACTGTTCAGCTGTTGTTAGCTTCTTCGCTCATTTATTACAGCATTTACACACCATTTGGCATTTAAATTCAGATTTTTTTTGTCCTCGTTTTGTGATTTATTTCATCCTCTTCATCTCCTCTTAACATCTTTGAGAACCGAATATTTGACTCTTTGTTTCCGTTTGAGGCAACGGTGTTGAGGTTTACTTGTTCTTTGTCAGATTTGACTGACCGGGATCACAGGTCACGGGCCAGGTGTACAGAGTGAACTACAGCCACACCAGATGATCCTCTATTAAAACCCAGATTGAGCTGGCAGATGCTCCACACCTCTAATCCCATTCCAGTTTGATAAGATCCTGCGGGATCAGGCCCCAGATAGGCTGGTCTTTTGGAATGAGGAGTTATTGTTGCAACAAAACTGTGTCGATGTGACAAAGAAAAGGGGAAAAAAAAGGTTTCAGCAGAGTCACGACGGCAGATGGAGTGTCCTGTCTATAATCCAAACTTTCCCTTTCCTGACCTAATTAACAAGGTTGAAGGGGAATCCCACATTAGACTCTTAAGAAATCTTTGTGTGGTGCTTGTGCATCCCGTGTGATCAGCAAAGGCTTAAGAGCCAAGTTCTTAAACAGCGTATCTGCTGAATTATTCATCAGTCCTCCTCTACAATGACTCAGAAGAAAGGGGGGGAAGCAGAAACCGAAGGCTGAGATACAGGAGTTGGGGGTCATGTGGTCTTTGCTGGGGCCGATGCGTCCCGAGGGCAACAGAGCGTCGTCCTTGGCTCCCGGTTTTCTGTTTGCTCGTGGAGCAGCGGAAGGTTGCAGCAGATCGCAGAGGTGACAGCGACCTAAAAGCAGCAAAAAATAACTCGACTCACACCCTCAAATGAACGTTTTTGGCATTCAAGAAGCACTTCATTGTTTCTGTCAAGATTTGAGACACAAAATTCCTGGATGGACGTGATGGCTGCTTGGAGAGTTTATTCCAGCTCCGCAGTACAAGCAAAAAAAGGGTTTTCTTGCTTGATTCCACTAATGCACCTAAAATTTCACATCCTTTTCTCTGGTTGTTATTCTGCCCAGTCTCTGTCCTCTCCAGTTTTCGCACATGGTTGGCACAGCCCTGCTGCAGACCAACATTCGCCGCTCTCTTCGCTTTTCTCAGCTGACCACATGAGGACCGGCTGTCTTTAACACTGAGCAGCTCGTGTCACCAGTGTCAGACTAATGTAAGATGATCATTTTCTTGGATTAATCTTTGTCAGGGTTCCAAACTGAGAACGTCTAGTAGGCATTTTGGCTAAATTTGCAGGTTTTTTTTGTCAAATCAAATCCACTGTGTCTATAAGGCATCGAGATTAAAGGTTATGAGTATTACAGTATTTTTGCATGACATGATGCGTTCTTCCAAGGATGAGGGGCGGCTCGTGCCTAAAGGAGGCTTAACCACACTTTGGTTATGGAGCAAGACAAGAATCTGACAAACAACAGCCAAGTCCACCTCTGAACCAGGGGTGTGCCATCTTGGCTGCCACACGATTAGATTTTATTATAAAACGGTTATTTTTGATGCATATTTTTTTCCCCATTTAGGGATTTTTCTTCATTTTGCAATGGCTACTTTCTACTTTTAAATCCATTCAGTTTGCATTAATTTAAGGATCCAAACAAATTTATGTCCGGTCTTTTATTTATGTCACATGTCCAAGATATGTTTCATAATCGTATCAAGGTCATATTTTTTTCCATGAAAGCTAGAGGAAATGTGTGTTGGCAATAGAAGCATAGTATTGGGTGATCATGTTTTGATTTCCATAGAAGAGGAAACTCGGTCCAATCCTGAAACACGTCAATCATATTCTGTTTACTTAAAGAAGACTTTTAGTTTTAACATATTTAAAGTATTCCGACTCTATGTGGTTGGAAAGAATAATTAAATAAACTTCAGATCACCTTTTACAAGTCAATCATGATAGAAATTACTTTAAAATCTCTGAAAAAAAATCACTCTTCTGTATTAGAAAAATAGCCTATAACAATATCTCCCTGTTTAAGACATACAGTACAAAATTACACAAAAAATATGAAATTCTGAGAAAATAAGTATTATTTTCTTTTCAAAGTAATAATGAAAACTAAAAAGCACTTTTAAAAAGTGTATACTTCATTCTTTAGTTTTATGCTGTCAATTCAATATAAGAACTCTGTTTTCTCATCCTTCTCATAGTTTTTGGGTCAGTGTGACCAACAGGATCTTTGGCTCTCGTCAGAGACTGTAACTAATCTGCCAGCTATGAGTACGGTGCACTCCGCCACTAATTTGTCGTGATCAGGTACAGTTAAGAAGGAAATTTACAAACACATGCACTCTTGAAGAAGAAGAACAACAACAGGGGCAGCCATTGCGTCCAACATCAACGACTTCTATCGTATTTGACAGAAAATTTCAGAATATCGGGTGTATTGACAACAGACCGTTCCTTGGGGGCCGCCATCTTTGTTTTTTGCTCCGTCGCAGCTCTGCCATCATCGAAAAAACAAAAAATAGTTCTACAGTAAAGGTGTTATGCCTGCCCAACGTCTCTCTATAAGCATATAGCGCTGTGATTGGCCCGGCCTACACTTAGCCGAGCCAATGGCAGACCTGCTAAGGCTACAATGGAGCGTGGCTAGACAAAACCTGCAGGGGAAAATGTTGGCTACTGTTACGTTATTCGAGATTTTTAAGCTACTACTGGCGCTGACGTCTTGTAAACAGCAGCTGCCTTGCGCTGCAGCTCAGGAAGGAAGCACCGGACAGCAGGTGAAAAGTGGACAAGAGTGGAAAAGAGGACGATGCTGCTAACATAATACACAACAACAAAGACGCTCCTTTCACAACTGAAGTCCGAAATATTTGCTCTATTCTGTAAATGTCATGGCTGAAACAATAGCTGCAGCAAAAAGTTTCCCCTGGTCCATCCCCCTATAAATGTCCGGGCGGCACGCTATTTTTTATTTTTTTTTCAAATGTTTTTATTTGTTATTATTATGAAAAATAATTGATTTTGAATAATTTTGACTCGCTATCGATTTGACACATTTCAAATGGCAATGAATCGATTTAATAGTGAATCGGCACACCACTACTTTGAACAGCAAATAATAGAAGGTATATAGACTGCCCGAAGGTTTTGGAGTGCCCTAGTCAAAGTACGGACTTGAGTGTGATTGTAGTGATGTGCTGTAACCTTAAACATGCCATTCATGCTTGAAAACCCTCCAATGCGACTGAATGCAAACAATTCTGCTAACAAGATCATTTTTAGAGTCATTGCCATTTACATCAGACATTGGAGGGCGCTCGTTGACCCCCTTTTTGATTTAGGAGGAAGTTATTATGTCATACAGGGTCAATCAGGAATGAAAATTCTTTAACAATGTGGCTTTTAAACATGTAAAATAGGAGAATGTGTTGCAGCTAAGTTTTATGTGGATGTACTTAGTGAAAAGTTTATTTTATATGTCCTGGCGTTTTCTCTCCCTCAGCTCTCTGGCGTTGGCGTTGTCGGAGGGACAGAGGAGCTTGACGCGAGAATCATAACAGAAGCTCAACCCACAGGTGAGTGACTTTGCCTTTCTGTTGCTAATATTAATTTTTTTTCTTAAAGTTTTATTCTGATACAACCAAACACAGACCTGAACATTCTCAGGGGATGCTTCATTTTTTTCCACAAAATCTGCTAAAAATGTAAATGAATTAATCCTGCTGGTATAAAAGGGAATAACAGTACTTTTAGGTATACCGTTGTTGTTGTAGTTTTTGCTTTAAAACAACTTAAAAGAGCATTCAGGCACCAAGTTAATCAGAGCCAGTTGATGAATCTGAATGACCTGCTCACAGTTTGCTTTGAAGACACTCGGAAAACTTGAAATGTTTGATCTGAAAACTGGAGCAACAATCTTGTTCAACGTTTTAAGAGAAAATATCTTTGAGATGGCTGAGATGGTTTTATTTGTTTAGTTACTGGATGACTGGTAGTTTCAAATGATTGATGCATGAAATTAGTTGTTCGCTCTTCAAAACAGGAAAGACGCTAGAACATGCTAGAACAGATCTTGATCCTCCTATGTCAAGGACGATGACTGCTCACCTCATATCTACTGTCAGGAGTAAATCAATTGTTTAAAACAACTGGAACAAGCATGGAAAAAGATCCAAAATGGCGTCTTGGGTGTCACCAGGTCTTCATAACAACCATTGCTCTTTCTAAATGCTGAATCCTTGTTTGGGAGTGATGTAAAAAGCAATAAAAATTATCTTTCGTCCAACACACACAAACATGTGGAGTTAGCTGAACCCTACAGGGAGCCGAGGAGCTAACTGATTGATTTAATGCTTCACTTTGATTCAGTTCCCCGTCCGTAGCTCGTACAGGATGGTGGGCATGGCCAGATTTAGAAAGATGTCGACCCCTACAGTCAGTATTGTTGCCACAAACATGAAAATTTGTTTTACTAATGCAAATTACAGTAGATTGATGGTTAGGTAGGCCAGGTCTCACCAGGGAGTACGAACTGGTCAATTTTACCCCTTTCCGTTTCTAAGTCTGGATACTAGGTACGTTGCGTACTTCTGGGTCAAATCTGCCTTTTTTCTCGACACCCTTTCTATGCGCATATACATATTATACATCATTGAAAAGATAAGAGTTTTGGGATTCCAATGTTGTATGCCAATCAAATATCTAATCATAACCGTAGACACAGCAAACAGCTTAGCCAAACCACTCGGAAAAAAGAACAATGTATTCGTAGCACCATATCAGTGACAGAACCAAGCCATCTAAAAAAAGGTATTTTAAATCCACAAGAGTCCAATTAATGTCCTCCAATAAAATAGCAAGTCCACAACAACCCTGACGTCCACAATCCACTGTTGAAGACCTTCATGATTTGCTTCCTTGTGTGTGCACCCTACAATGTTTTGATTGTAGCTTCTGTTAACATACTCATATTAGCCTATAAATTACACAACCAGAAGTGTTAGCTTTTGATTGACCTCTTACTTGATCCAATAGGTAAAGGATATCCCCTCTGCTTTGGCAAAACCTTCAGCTAATTGCTAATGGGATAAAAAGTACTTGTGGAAAGTGCTATTGTAACGATAGCACTTAGATTCTGACTGTGGGTGAAACTTCAGAGTGTTTTCATTCCAAAGAGACCCCAACCATACTGCTACTCCAAATGGTTAAAAAATAGCTTTAATTTTCATTTGGGTATGGTTTTTTAAAACATTTCAGACAAAAGCTGCAGGACTATTGAGGGGTTAAATCTTCCGTGGCTGGCGGCTCCATATTGTTTCCCAAAAGATGGACGCCGAAACGGCAAAAAAATTTCTTCATCCATGCAAAAAACTGACCCAGAATTTTTTTCTTAACCCATTAGTGTTCTTATGTGATGTACATACTATTCATCATTGGAAAGAAGAAGATTCTTCAGATTCCAATGATGTATGGCGATCAAGGATACAATCATAACTGTAAACACAGTAAACGCTTTTATCAAACCACTCGGAAATGCGAAAAAATGTCCAGCTCACCGTTCGAAGCCTATTATCATTGAAAGAACCGAGCTATCTTAAACAAAACCTGTCTTTTCTTACATCCACTAGGGTCAAGTTAATGTTCTCCATTAAAATGGTTAGTCCACAACACGTCTTACGTCCACAATCCAACATAACCTGCTGCTGAAAACCTTTGAAAATGTCCTTCAGATGCGTCACTTTCACACGTTTTTATCTTAACTTCTGTTAGCGTGCTTTTTTTTCTTTTCTTTTTTTTTCTTCTTTTTTTTTTACATTTTGGTTAAATAAAATTGCAAAAGATTTAGGGTTTGGCAACCCCAGGCCACCTAAAACCAAGAACTCGCTTGAGGTTTGGTCAGAGGTGGGGCTATGATGTCATAGTGTTCAATAACTTGAGTATTCCTCTTATATATATTCATAGAAATCCAACCATTTTAAACAACTCACCTGACATGAGTTTCACCTGACTTTGGGGCCCCTTAGAACTCGACGCCCTGGGCTACTACCAATGTGAGCCCATTCTGATGCCTGGCCTAGGTGGTGAGGATCCGTTTGGCTCACTGAGATGACCTTTGTTTAGACCAGTTCTTTAAAATTGAACTGATTGGGACCCTTACCTTCGACCATCTCTTTTTTTATTTTTCTGGTATGTGTTGAATTGGTGTCAAAAGTCGGGTTTACTACCTATTTTCCACCACTGGTTACAGGGCTAAACCGACTCTGATGCTAGAACTACTTATTCCACTGCCAGAGAGTAGAAGAAACGGCGCCTAGACCGTTCTAAAAACCCACTTTGGTGGGATGACCTTCTTAGTTGGGGGCACAAAGAAAGAAAGCTGTGTGATGTGGAAATTAGCTGCACTTTAATGTGCTCGCCGTTGAAATGTGCCACTTCCCAGTTTAACTTCCCGTGTCTCCGGTCCGCTGTCATCACACTTCCCTAAAAGTAAAAACAAAAAGCTCCCTCTGTTTCTCTGGTTTTCCACGCATGAAAAGTTAAACCGAACCCTTCAGATGCTGCTGCTGCTGCTGGGTGATTTGTTTAAAGGACAGTAAGGCTATTTATTTACAGCACCGCACAGGTTGGCTTCTTCCTCCGGTGTCGTGTTGCAGCATATTTGCGTGTCCTCGCAGCTCACAATTTTGGTCTTTAGGTATCTGTCGGAGTCACTTTCAGGGGGAACAGAAACGCCACATGCTGGCTTGGCTCGAAGGCCCGAAACACATGATCCCGCTCTTTTGGTTCTCGGATTGGAGCTTTGCGCTGCGAGCGGCGCCTCGCTCCACTTTGTTTACACTCCGCCACGTCTGATTGACTGGCTGTGCTTCTGAGAAGGGTGCATTTAGAAAACCAAAACAAAAAGACTCTGACCTTCCACCGCTATCTGTTTGCTCCTTCACCGTCCTCCTCCTTTCTGAGCACCCACAGGCAACCTTGCTTCTGTTGTCTGGCATAGATCTTATGTCACACAGTTGGAAAGGCGTTTGTGTGGTTGTCTGCATCATATGTCTCTGTGTTGGCCTGTTGATGGACTGACAACTTGCCCAGGGTGTATCTGACTTCACATTCAGTGAAAATGAACAGAGGATGTTTACAGAAATGGAGATTTGAGAATAAAAAACAAAAAAAACTTGACTTAGATTTGTGCTTTAACATGTAATAAAGAGTGAAAGGAAGCTGGTATGTGAGCTACAGGCTGCAGCTGCTGCATGTTTTACTGTGAAAGGATGAGTTTTGATTATTAGCAAGTGATGTTGATGGATTTTTATGTGTGTTAATGGCCTATAACCAGAGGTGGGACCAAATCATTGTTTTGCAAGTGTCAAGTCTGAAGACTTGATCCTCAGGTCCCGAGTCAAGTCTCAAGTCTGAAACTTCAAATTTCAACTTATTTTGAGTCATATAAAAAAAAAACATAGTTGGAGTTAGTTTTCATACAGCGAAGTTTGACGGTTTACGGTATGCAAATTCCACTTATTGTGACTTCATAATAAGATTTTTTAAAAATGTAAACGGCTTGTAGAACAACAAGATTTCTGACGGCAAAATTTGAAAAAAAACAAAAATAAAAAAAGGAGGTGGTTTTTAATTTATGTTTGGAGTGTTTATAGAGGCATCAGAGACCAGAATGGCAACACAAAAGGATGGAAAAAGTGAAATTTGCATCATATGTCCCCTTTTAAGGTTCTACAAAATCCAATTAAACTGTTGCTCAGGGTGGCTCTGTGGCCTCGGGGGAACTTGTAAATTGTGGCATCCTAGTACAAATTGCACGACTCACAGTTTCCACAAATCAACTGTAGGGACGCTGGGTTTGTTCCAGCACCAACTGATCCATAAATCCCATGCAGAAATCGAACATAAATCCCTGCGTGCAAATTTCTGCCAGTTTTTGATAAAAGAAGCCCAAGGACAACAGTAACTGTGGAAGTTATGCTTAAAGGAGCCGTATGTGAGACTGTGGCCAAAACTGGTACTGCAATCACTTTCAAATTACTGTAGAGCGATGTATCCCTCCCACCTCCAGGTTGCCAGATAAGCTGCAGGAACGTAGGCTGCTACAAGGAGCTTCCAATGGCAAGTGACGAGTCATACACAATACGTTTTTTTTCTGTTAATTGTGTTTAATTATAATGACAGAGAAACGGGCTCCGATAATGCATCGCTAATGTTACCAATGACGACTCGCCGTTTTTATTTCCCGAACACTTCCTTACCTTTTCAATTCGATGACCCTCCTCCTCCATATGCGCTAACGTAACGTTACTTTGCACGAACATGCATAACTTTGTTCGACTGTCAGGAATATTTGAGATGTCCATTTACATGAAGAACAAGTTAGCCAAACATAGATGAATCTTACCTGTCCAGGATTAAATTAGCAAGGTTGGCGTTTGTCTTCAAACTCTTCTCTGTTTCCAGCCGTCTCCATCTTGCAAAGGCATCTCTTATACAAATCCTTGTTTTATATCAGACTTTGTCACGATGTATTTCTGAATGATAACGAGACATTTTTTATCCGAAACACTTTTGTAGCTGCAGCTGTAGTAACTAGAGCAGAGCGCACCCCTGATGCCGAAACACTACTGACTTTGTGATTGGTAGATAGGTGGAGGGCGGAGCTTCAGGCCAAAACACAAGATGACATCATGAACATCAGTTGAGGGCTGCAACTTCACTTTTTAAACGACAATATCCTGGCCGTACTAATGTTGTCAGTGATATACGTATTTGAAATGAACATGATTGCTTAATGTCTAGTGACAAATCAGGGCCATTTTATGATTAATTTAAATAAATTTCTTACATACAGCTCCTTTAAGGAGCAGATAGTAGATGCTCCCCGGTTGTCTGGGCATAAACTAGAGAAGGCACCTTTAATTATTGAACTTTATCACAATTGAAAGGTATCATAAAAATGAAAAAAACAAAAACAAACCACATCTTCCTCCGCTGTTTAAGCAAGGAGCCGTTTTCATGAAGGAGCAAAATTCTAGTCGGTTTGTTCTCGAGCGTTTTCTAAAAGTAAGAGCAAAGGTCGCACCCATCACAACCTCAGCCTGTGATCGGATTCAATGCAGCCGGATCAAGTCGCTGTTTCATTTTCACAGCACAGCTGTTGAAGCAGCAATTTATTGAATGAAGCAAGGGGGAAAATGTGGAAGGTGTCTTCATGTTTATCTGTTTCTCCAAATCTGGTTTGTGCCTCGGCTGAAAATCCTTTTTTCAGTCCTTTGCAATTTTGCTTTACGATGTTTCTCCTAAGCTTCAGTGTTGGAGACCTCACAACAGACAAACTGAAACTAAATTATACCAAAATGAAGCAGCGGGGGTTGGAGCGTTGATGCTCAGTGGTGTGGTTGCAGACGGGCTTTACATTTTTAGCTTTACTCAGGTGTGAGCGATGCCTCCGCACCTGAAGGCTCCTTTTAAAGTCTGTGGAAGCGACATTTCAGACTTCTGCTGCTCTTCTGATGGAAATTAATTCATAAAAGTGCAATTCATTGCCATCGCCCAGTGTGAGAAGTGATTCACGCATCGGTCTGCAGGCCCCTCATGCTACTACACACACGACGGGGAAAATAGTTTCTACAATGAAAAGCTCTCTGTGATGAATACTAATGTTTCATTGTTCCTCCGTCGGTGGGTGAGGAGCAGCAACGTGGTTTCTCTCTGCGACAGAAGCAGCGGCTGAGCGTCTGCCAGCCCGGTTCCGTGGAAGGAGCTCCCCGGCACTGCAGCGCCGCGGGGACACGCCAAGCCTCTCCTCCAAGCGTCCCCGTCAATGAGGCTCTGTGTGCAGTCTCGGGCCACTCGCTGCCTGCCAAACCACAGTCATCAAGGCGATCCTGCAGTTTCCCTCCCGTCCTCCTCTGCTTCGCCCAACCCCCATCCTCCTCACTTAGGGTTTCTACACATTAGGTTCCCATTTATCTGCGCAGCTTTTAGAAAAGAGATGATATATATATTCCAGTTTTTACCAAACTTTAATCTCTTTCTTTGCTCTGACTCATACAGATAATTGAATGTTTTCAGATCTCCAAAGGTTTGTGAAAAAAACAGAACAGTTCAGAGAAACTCTCAGGCATTTCTGAAATGTTAAAGATCAGCTGATTAATCATTGATTCATGTAATTACGAAGCTATAAAGCTACACCCACACACAGCTCAGATCAACCAATTTAATCTCATTAAGTCGCAAAGAAAGTTTCTGTTAGATTTAAATAAGTCAGTTATTTAGGTGAAAAAGAGATTATTTAATATTTATTCATTTATTTTATTTTTTATTTTTTTATATTTAGCTGTTTTACTTCTTTTTTTTGTTTGGAAGGGATGCTTGTTATTTGTAATTGGTTTTTATTGTTTGTGTTTACTTTTATTTTTATCTTATTCTAGGTCGTTTAAATTTTTTTTTTATCTTGTATTTTTGCTATTTTAAAATATGCATTACTAAGTATATTTCTCTTTTAGTTTATACTTTTATATTGATTTGTTTTTGTTTGATTTCCTTTTTATTTTTCACTTATTTGTGTTCTGTTTTTTCCACTTAAATTTCAATAGCTCTATTCTAATCCTATTATTTCCATTTGTTGCATGATTTAATCCTTAATTAAATTACATTTTTTGTATTTTTGTATTTTGTTTCTAGAAGTTTTTTACATTTAAAAAAAAATTATTAGAAACCCAAGGCATAAAAACTGAGTGTGAAATTATGTTAAAATGTTGACATTTGGCTGTTGAATCTAGTGACTTATATCATAGTAAATCAATTAATAGTTGTTTTTTGTTTGCTGAGCCAAATGTCTGTGAACCTTCTCAGATCTAAACATAGTAGTTTAACCTAAAACTCATTCAACAGACAGATCAGTTTTAGTATCTTAATGATTTAAAAAAAAATCTGAAATACCCACGAACTAACCCTACGGTTTTATGGTTAAATTGCTGACTTGTGCATGAATGAGACACAACTTCAGGATTTCAGCAACGCTCCCAGTGAGACGTATTTTTTAACAGAAACCAGAGCAGTGAATGCAGTGCCAAATGTTCATGTGTATATTTAGCCTCACTTTTGTTGTCTTTCGCTCCACGCTGTAATTTCCATGTGCACTCCAGAGAGAAACATGCACGCTTCTTGGTCGTTGCCGCCTGGAGCTTTGATGTGCATTAGCGAGGAGAGAAGCCGGTATTTATAACCACTTGGTATCGTTCCTGCATCCAAGGTCAGTCGGCTGGTGAAAATCTGCTTCCGTTCTTAGATGGGCTTCATTGATCAGCCCTCCATTATACCCATAGATGCGACCGTGTTGAGTCAATCACGGCTCGATAAGCAGCTTGAGCTGTAGACACTGCTGCTCAGGTTGGTCCGTGAGGGCTCGCTATCGGCCATGTTCAATAATCTTCCAGTAAACACTTTGCAAACAGCTCCTGTTACACAAGGCCTGGAGGGTGTCTGCTCTTTTATTCTGATGGCATTGAAAGCCGGTGAGCATTTCCCATCTTGTGTTGTAGTATCGTGTGTTTTGATGGGAGTTTACATTTAATATTTGGAATCTTTTGTTTAGTTTTATTCATTAAAAGCCATAGATAGATAGATAGATAGATACTTATTTCTTTAGAATATCTTTATGCAGGTAATTAGGAATCAGAGTTTTAGATGCAAATACATCTTGCTCTCAAGCTTTTTCGTTGTTGTATGGTAGCCCTGAAGGTACACACCAAACACAGGGTATCTTCAATACCTGTATTTAGTGCCATTCTGGTCTGATTGTTCATCCAGGACAGGTATTAAGGGTGAAAAGGGGCAATACACAGCTGGCTGACAGCTTTTTTTAAACATAAAACTTGGTTTCTGTTACCCTGAAGCTTTTTTTCCCCCTAGAACATTATTACCCTAAACCTTGAATCTGGCTCCTGCTGTATCTTGTGTTCGTTATGTCTCTGGTGCTGTTGATATAAATTTTGTCCACCGATGCTGAGAGCCTTGCTCCTTCTCAATGTTTGGGAGAGAGGGACGACAAAGCTTCTCCAGGAATGTATTTACTTTATTTGTTTCCGCAAACAATTTAAAGGGGAAGTCATTTATATCAAAAAACTGTTAAAGTTTAAGTAAAAAATGAGCTTCAGCTGGGATAAAACATGATGCTGGGAAATTTCAATCAATTAGAAGTGGGAACCCTCTTTCAATTAAGCGTCACCTCAAAGGTTCAGGGTAAAACAGTATATAGGTTATATCTGTCCACCGGAGCCATTTTCTGGGGAACGTTTGTCAACGGACCCTTTATTATCACCTGGTAAATCGAGGAGTGTGCCGAATTGCAAAAGTGGGTTTTCTCACTTTCGAAGCAATAGGACTAGACAGGAGGGAGAGCTTAAGTTGGGGTTGTAACATGGTATTCCACATTCATAATGTGATTATTCATAGCCGTTAGACTCTGAAACTGAAGTATAATCAGTTCACAATCAGAGGAAGTTTATAGCATCAACACCAGGCTTGGCTCCCAAGACAGATTACGTCACCCGTGTAAATTAATTTGCAACCATGCAGTGTATTTACCCAAGACAACCAACAGAAGGAGCTGTGGGCTGTTAATTGGGACTTTTGGTGGAATCAAAGAAGATACTTTGATACAGTTGTATGCCCAAAGTCAACATTAGAGATTGGCTAAATAAAAGCAAGAGCAGAGCTAGCACAAGCTCTGACGATGCTAATACATCACCAGTCTAACAGTGCGTTCACACTGAACACGTTTGAAGCGTCATGGGCGTCAGTTTTACATTTAAAGTCGGTGCATAAGCGTGCTGATGCGCGTTAGGCTATCTGTGTCGCGAAAACGCATTTCTGCCTCATTCGCACGTCCGATTCTCGCAAATGAAGCGTTTGACACGCCTCATTTTATGTGGTGCATTTTTTTCATTCGCACGTTACGAGCCTGGTGACGTGGCGTCACGTGATGCTGTGACCCAGTTCCCGGGGTCAATTCCGGCAAAATTAATTCATTAAACATGTAGGAAATACTGATAACGGCCGTGGCTAATCACCCAGAGCTATAGGACACCAGCTGCTTTCTCTACAGAGAGAGGAATAAAAAGGAGCTCGCTTGGAGGAATATAAGTGAGGAGATCGGGCAACCTAGTAAGTAGAGTTGAGCCGGATACTCGGCTGAAACGAGTATCCGGTACGGATAAAGCGCTTTTACCGAGTACGATTATCATACGAGTATTACGAGTCAATATCTGTGCTGTGATTGAACAAAAATTATCATTGGGTAGCTGACTATGTCTGCGTTCTGTGATAGGCTATAGTCACAGCGCGTCTTCCCTACACAGATTTATTGTGTTGCTGTGTCCTGCTCTGCTCACTCACACAGAGAACACTGAGAAGAGAACAGTGTGAACAAATCTGGCGACATTTCTGACCACCCTCAGCTACTTTCTGTGAAACTTTGTCGCCGATATTTCCTGCAGTTTAGAGACCCAGGTTGCTCCTTCCCGACGTTCAGAAAGGCTGTATGCAGCATGATCAGCCTAAGTCCACTGACCAATCATAAACCTTTTTCGGTTCATTTCATCAACTCACAATGAACTTGTTTTGTACTTCATGTTAAAAAGACCGTTTTTATTTGAGATGGCTCTGTTCTGTCAATATGTGGCTTTGAACGGCGAGTTGGACGTTATTTTTCTTCCTGTATGGTTTGACAAAAGTGTTTACTGTCTACAGTTATGATTGTATCCTTGATTGGCATACATCATTGGAGCCTCAAGAATCTTAGCTTTCAAATGATGTTAAGCATGTAAATGTACAAAGAAAAGGGTGTCGTCATGTAGAGATGAAGTATCAATATCTGATCAAGATCGTTTTGACAGCTGGATAGAAAGCGGTTGCCGAGAACAGAAAAACGGAGGCTCCAGGTTTTTAGTGTCTATGGACACAGATTATCGAAGACATCATGGCAATGGAAAAACGTACTTATAAACCGAAACTAAAAGGATCGTT
This sequence comes from Valencia hispanica, assembly GCA_963556495.2. Classification (NCBI taxonomy): domain Eukaryota; kingdom Metazoa; phylum Chordata; class Actinopteri; order Cyprinodontiformes; family Valenciidae; genus Valencia; species Valencia hispanica. The sequence continues at coordinate 50,138,220 of OY747709.1, read as the reverse complement.
TCAGGACAGAATGAAGCAAATGGCTTGAATATAACTCAAAGAAAAAACAGCAGTGAAACTGATACAATCTTCTGAACCCTTTCTTTGTTTTTCCCTACTTGGTTCTCTGTTTCTCAATCTTGATTTTGGTTAGTGTTTTCATTACGTATTACACGATGATAATGTGAATAGGAAGCCTAAGTCTCCTGCCCTTCCTGTCCGTCCGTGGGTCCCCTGACGAAAAGAAAAGAATGAAAGTCAACGGAGCGCTAAATGTTATTTTCTGGTCTGCTTTGCCTTATGGTGCATTCACACCGCACACTTTGTCTGCATCAGGCAACACTCCCAACGGATCTAGTTTGACGCATGTACGTTGAAGCTTGCAACGCTTGCTTCACACTGCACTGCGTCAGGCAACGCTCCCAACGGATCTAGTTTGACGCATGTACGTTGAGCAAAAAAGAGCGCGTGGGCTGGGCTTCCTCTGTCGCTAGCTAACGAAATGGGAAATAATTACGTTGAGAAAAGATTTAACTTACCCGACATCCCGATCTCTTCAGCGATCTTCATCCAAGCAAGTTCCTTTACATTCCTGTCTTTATACAAAAACGAGGACAGATCATACAATTCTCTGCGATTGCAGACGGCTACAATGAGCTTGTCTTCCATTGTTGAAAATGTTTTTTTCCTCCTCCTGCTTCATTCAAGATATGTGTGGCGACATCGCTACAGTGAGACGCTCTGATTGGTTGGCGCACTGCGTCAAGTGCGTCAAGTCCGTCAAAAGTACAGCTAGCTGAAGTTCTGCGTTAATTGCGTTTGCTACGTTGCCGCTTGAAACGCAGGTAACGCTTGAAAGGTTGACGGAGCCAACGCACCGCAGAGACTCTGACGGACTCAACCGTAGACTTTACATGTAATCTTGCCGCAACTGACGACGCTGACGTTCGGGGCGGTATGAACGCACCATTACACCCTGAATCACACATATGCTGTACCTCATGTTAAATGATGGCTAATGATGCGCGTTTTGACTGTGTTTGTCATGTGATTTGTGATTTATTTGCTTGTGAAAATTCGTAATTAAAAAGACTACAAATCAGAAGTCGCATGTATGACGTCAGCTAACATTAGTTAGCGCTTGAAATACTCAACGAGACCTTGAAGAGCTCGTCCCGCATTCTGGCTCTCACTGGACCGACTATTTCTCCCCCCAGCATAGCTGCCATTTTCCACATGGCCAGATTTATTTCTCCATGTTTAATTCTCCTTTCTTCGTCCTGGAACAAGGATGCGAAGCTTGCTAAACTCACGGCCATTTTTCTTCTTCTTCTCGTGTGGAGATGAGCAGTTTGTAGTCCACTGCGTGTTTTTCACACAAAACCTAACTTTTGCCGCTTGTCGAAAATTGGTGCTTTTTTCTGTATCAAAACGTATCTAAAAAAATTCACAGACTTCATATGTTAAATCTATGGCACATTTCAATCGGGATCATAAAATACCTTTTATCGCTCCATTGGCTCTCATTCATATTTTTTGATGGTAGGGGACCCATGGACCGGAGTTAGATGGGCGTGACTTACTGCATGATTCCGGTTGATGTTCATCTTGTTCAAAAATTTAAAAAGGCAGATTTGACCTGAAAGTATGTAATATACCGTCAACAGGACATAAAAATACGAAGGTGTAAAATAGGAAAACTGTTTACTGTTTGCCTCTTGAGGCGCGTCTGTAAGAAACATTAAATGCATGTAGAAAAGCGGCGGCGCCTGTTTTTTTTTTTTTAAACTTAAGCCACATCCACACGAAGCCAGTACGTTCCCTATCCGCTAATTTATTTTTTTTCCTCGTTCTAAAAATAAATTCCGTAAACACGCCGTCGTCTCAAGAAATATCTGTGCACACACGAAACCACTGAAACTGACTGAAAACGGTGTAGTATGTATGCCAGACCAGTATGGGGCGCTGTAATTCTGCCACAGAGATACACTATACACGGAGAAGAAGACTTTGAGCATGCGCATAGCCTTGCAGTTCAGAGCCGGTGTAGGTACCAGATCTGCTCGGGGGCCTGCGCCTAATTATGACGTCGTATTACATGATTGGGTGAACGCTAACATTACACTACATGATTGGCTGAACATTAGCATGTTGAGGCACTGTGCATTTTTTAAAAGAACTTTATTGAACATTAGCAAGTATACAACACACGAACAAACAGCAAGGGGTGTTATATAAATACTGTACATTCAAAAATGTATGTAAATGACTTGTTTTGAGAGCCTTTTTCTTGATGGTCTGATATTGATTTTATGTAGGCTTATAGTTAAACATTTGTCATTTTTTGGGGTTTCTAAAAAAAAAAAAAAAAGATCGTAATGGAAAATCTGTCAAAATATGGTTAATAACAACCAGCTAAACTCTTTCCAAAGCCCATAATGGAAGAGCAGTACCAGTAAAGATGATCCCCACAGGAGCTGTTATTAACATTTATGTCTCTTTTACATTTCACTATATAGTGCTTGGCAGGGTTAAAAATGGGGCGCAATGTAGTTTGTCAGAGTGGCGTTGCCGTAATGTGACGTTATCGGCAAGCGCAGGAACCCGAGCAGATCTGGTACCTACACCGGATCCGTGTGGACGAAACGCTAATACGATAAAACATTTATATGTATACAGCGAAAAGCGTCTCTGTGTGGACGGGCCCTTAAAATCTGTCAGCGTATCAGGCGGTTGTGATTGTTTTTATTTTTTCGCCTCAGAACATAAATGATGTAAAACCCTGAAATTTTACTTGTAAAAGTTTTCAACTTGAAATAAACTAAAGTCCCAGCCAAACCACTCCATTTCTTTTCCCTTTTTATTTTTATTTTTTGCTGAAAATAAAAATCGGTGTCTGCTTGTTTTCTGGGATGAAGAACAAAAACATTACTACCAATGTACCAGTAGGGGGCGGAGGGCGATAATGTTGACATTAACGACATCAAGGTTCGAAAGAGGTATCTGAGCATGGCTAAAGCAGCGCTAGGCTAACATTAATTAACATTAACATAATTTTTCTACAGAAACTACTCTTTCCTCACTGTCATTAAAAGGGATATTCCAGCCCTAAGTAAAATCTAGTCTGTTGCCATATTCCCCACAGTGTCATGTCCTTTTGCCTTGCAGAGGCGGCCTACAGCGGTGCTTTGTCCTAATATTGTCCCAGATCTAAATCGGCTCCTGTAATTACTTCGTGTTCCTAATTATTTAGAATTTGTAATCAATGTGATTATTGAGGTCACCTGGATTAATTAGGATCATTATTCAGTCATTTTCATGACTTTTGCACGCGAAATGCTAGCTGTTACCATTCACTTACATTGTTTGACTGCTGCCAGATTAAGAGAACAACTGGGCTGGTTACAAAATGCTTTTTCACACTTCTCTAACTCTGAGGAATATAGCGACAGAGTAAATTTCACTTGGGGGTGGAATATCACTTTAACGTCTTTTGTTTTATGTTTGAAATTTAAAGGGAAACAGAGTTGGGACAAAGCGAGAGTTGGGGTGCGTTCTTGGTGAAAGTGCTTTAATCGATAGCAGTGAATGAAGCATTCCTTTGGGGACGTCTTTGAGCCGAGGATTAACCCAGATTCTGGCAGCAGCGCTGTGTGTGGGAGGGAGGTTTTAAATCAACTACATTGTGTGCCGGTGGTGAAGAAGAAGGAAGATGTAACCCATTTTAGAAGACATTGAAAACAAGGCTGTGGTTTTGGGATTAAATTAAAACAAGAACTTGGAATATCCAATGAAAAATCAGGTTTCATTGTAGATAAAAGCAAATCATTTACCTTCATTCAGCACACCGCAGCTTTTGCATTAAACGATAGACGTTAATGCTTTAATCATGGCAGTATGTGTGACCGGTCCACTGTGCCAGTTCCTTCCTGGCCTCCAGCCACGGAATCAGGCGCATCTTATCCGCTCTAATGACTCCTCAGGATGTGTCGGTCGGATCTGAGCCCACATCGACACGCCTACCTTTCATGCTCCCAAACGCACTCGGTCAGAAGCGCACCTGGATCCTGGCCTGGCCTGGTGTGGATTAGCGTGGTAACACGGTGGAGCTCTACAGCAGCAGAGCCGGGAGCACGCTCTGCAGCATGAAGGTTTGTTTTTGGTTCGCCAAGGGAAACGGATGGAGGAATTTTACTATAGCAGCAGCGTTTGAAACAACAAACCGATCTGCAAGAACTGGGGATATTTTTCCACAACGTGGTTCTGCTTTAGAACCGTTGGATAGCGACGTTTGCCACTTTTATTTCAAGGAGGTAAATTTACGTATTCAAATTTGGTTTCTAACAACACATAAAGAATGTACTTAAGTCTGTAACCTCACGTTACTCCGTAACAGAGATTCCCTCTTGCCATGACTGGATAGAAATTGCAGAAACATGATTTGTTGGTCAAAATCAGCAAGCCAAATATGGTAAAAAATGATCTGTAACTTGAAACCTGTAGCTTGAAACTTGAAACCTGTATTTTTAAAATGTGTACAAGTTACAAAACGTAAGTTACAGGTACAAAACACAAATTACAGGTACAAAACTAAAGTCCCAATTCTAGCTCCATACAGATGCTCTTATGGGAAGGTTTTTTTAATTGATTCAGTTACCTGAACTTTGCGTAAAGTTGAAAATGTCTGCCTGTCTGCACTAAGTGGAGAGGGGCGTGAATTGCAATCTGTCAAAATGCACAGATTTTTCCATCACTGTTGAAAATAAATGGTCAAAAACGAAAAATATTTGGTTAACGCGACCCCTGGATCATCATACCATTAGTGAAACACGGTCACTTTCCTGTATGGAAAATGTCTGGCCATCGCTTCATGAAATTAAGCCCAAAAACACTTGTTGCCTAGTCAAAGGCTGAATTTGAATTCTAAAATCCAATGGTGGTGTTTTAAATGGATCATAAATGCTCGAAAACCCTCCAGTGGGGATGAATTAAAATATTTCTGCAAAGGAGAGCGCGTCAGAATCCGTCCACAGAGATGTAAAAGACTAATAAGCAGTTATGAGAAAAGCTTGTTGGCAGTTGTTCCCACCAAGGCCGGCACAACCAGTCATTAGCTTTGGGCTTTTCATTATATGAAACCTGCAATTTATATTTACTCTGGTTATCTTTCTCTGGTATTAAAGTCTGTCTCCTGATCTAAAAATATTTGTCATTGTAGAGACAATCCTGTCTCTAAAGCTTTTATAAAGTCAGGAGAAACATACTTTTAACTGGTTTGTTTACAAGCAGCTGTAAAAGAAAATGTATTTATTAAGATTTTTTGCAGTTATGGTTTGTTTGAAATGTTATTCCAGGTGATGCACCGCTGCAGAAATGATTGATTTATGACAATATGACAGTCAACCACACACACTTTGAGGACTTTCCTCTGAATGACCACTGGTAGACTTTAAATCCCTCCGAAAACGGTGAATTTGAATGATTTTAATATTCAAAGTCATTTTAGGAGATAATTTCAAATTAGACATATCCTCAAACTGCAAATTTGAACTTTTGAAATTATTTGTTGCGCGTTTAGGAGAGGTTGAGCAATCTTGGTCACCCCCTGCTGGCCTGGAGAATTTAAATGGCTGCTTAATTTGCTTAGTTACATTTCTTGGGAAGCTTAGATATTCAAGTCGAGTGTGTTATAAAACCACATAAATGTTCTCTGTCCTCAACACTTTAGTCTATATTCTGATGTGTATGACACAAATGTGCTGCGCTCAGAGCGGCTGATGTAGTGATCGGTCATCGCCGCAAGTAACTTCTTTTTCTTCAATTCACCATGAAGTGATTGCAGCAGATTTCCCCCTCTGTGTTGCAGATGAGAACAATGTCGGATGAGGCAGAACAGAGAACGTGCGATGAGGATTTCGGTTCGGAGGAGGAGGGTGAGGAAGGGGACGTGGAGTCTTACCTGGAGGACAACAGCAGCGAGCTCATGGACCGACTCAGACAGTTGGAGGTGAGCTACTGAGGCCTCTGATACACAGAACCGTTGTGAAAAACCAGCTGGATCTGGAGGAGGGAGGAAAGGACAGCGAGGAAAGGACAGCGAGGAAAGGACACGAAACCAGAGGATGCTGTGGATAGAGTCAGATGATCTGCTGTGGCGCCCCCTAAAGGGAGCAGGGAGAAAAGAAGTAGAAATAGTTTCTTAGCTGTTATTCCCCCATGTTTTTATGCAGAACTCAGAGCACAGGGCAACGTTTCCACAGTGCAACTTTAAAAAGTGAGGCCAAAACAAAACAGAAAGGACTCCCAGCTATCACTAACCTCTGCAATTTGGGAACATGAATGGTTTCTGATGCAGCTCCAGTTGAAAAAGAAAGATGGACCGAGCCAGAACTTTGTCAGCCAATGCATCTTTCAACAGCAATAAGGCAAGGCAAGGCAATTTTATTTGTATAGCACACTTTCAACAACAAGGTGATTCAAGGTGCTTTACATGATTAGAGGTCAAATAAAAACAGCAGTAAAACACAAAGCATATAAAGTAAAAACGGCAATAAAGGAAGGAGCACACACAGATACTTCAAGGCATTAAACAGCAAGAAACATAAACAAAACATGATACATCAAATCATTACTCAAAGGCAGCTCTAAACAGATATGTTTTTAGTTGTGATTTAAAAGAACTCAGTGTTTCAGCAGCTTTGCAGTTTTCTGGAAGTTTGTTCCAGATTAGAGGAGCATAGAAACTGAAAGTCTCCATGTTTGGTTCTGACTCTAGGGATGTTTAGTAGACTGGAATTAGAGGACCTGAGTGGTCTGGTGGGGGGGTTGGTATAGTAACAGCATATCTTTAATATACTTTGGTGCTAAGCCATTCAATGATTTATAAACTAGTAAAAGTATTTAGAAGTCTATTCTCTGAGCTACAGGGAGCCAGTGTTAGGACTTTAGAACTGGGGTGATGTTCTCTACTTTCCTGGTTCTAGTTAGGAACACGAGCAGCAGCGTTCTGGATCAGCTGCAGCTGTCTGATTGACTTTTTAGGCAGACCTGTGAAGACGCTGTTGCAGTAATCAATCCGACTAAAGATAAACGCATGGATGAGTTTTTCTAGATCCTGTTGCGACATCATACCTTTAATCCTAGAAATGTTCTTCAGGTGATAGAAGGCTGACCTTGTTATTGCCTTTATGTGACCCTGGAGGTTCAGGTCTGAGTCCATTACTACACCTAGGTTTCGTGCCTGATCAGTAGTTTCTAGTTGTATTAATTGAAGCTGTGTGCTGATTGTTGATCGTTCCTCTTTAGGGCCAAAAGTAATGACTTCTGTTTTGTTTCTATTCAGCTGGAGAAAGTTATGGCACATCCAACTAATTATTTGGTCAATACATTTACTTAGGGTTTGAATTGGTCCCCTGGCGACATAGTAATGTAAAGCTGAGTATTATCTGCATAGTTTTGGTAGCTAATAGTGTTGGTTGTTATAATCTGGGCTAGTGGGAGCATGTAGATATTAAATAAGAGGGGCCCCAGGATTGAGCCCTGGGGCACCCCAGATGTGATTTCTGTTCGTTCTGATGAAAAGTTTCCTATTGAAACAAAGAAGTCCCTGTTCTTTAGGTAAGACTCGAACCAGCCAAGTAGTGTACCAGAGAGTCCGACCCAGCTCTCCAGTTGTTCCAGTAATATATCATGATCAACAGTGTCAAATGCTGCACTGAGGTCCAACAGAACCAGCACTGTGGTTCTACCACAGTCTGTATTTATGCGGATGTCATTGAAAACTTTGACGAGGGCAGTCTCAGTGCTGTGGTGAGCATGGAAACCAGAAAATAAGGTCCATAACACGCTCTGCATTGAACTGAAGGAGTAACCTGAAACAATGTCAAGCTGAATGTAAACATCACTGATACTAGAGAAAAACCAGCTGATGTCTAACATGGCTACCAGTAGCATCCAATCAGCCCAAACTCCTTATTTTGGATAAAACGCAAGTCGGAGGAATCCCCGTTGTTGAGAATGCTGAATGCTGCATTTAATTACAGCTGAGACACTAGGCTGTCGAAATATCCAAACAACTTCAAAGTATTTTAAGCATGTTTTACTCTCAAATATGTGCAAACTATTGTTTAAATATTTCTAAACATGAACAATGACAATCTTTAAGTGGTGATATTGTTCTCTACTCTGGCTATGTCTGCTTGTACTATATATATATATATTTTTTTTTTATCCAATCAAAACTCTTGTCAATTCTAGACTTCAATTTTTTTTAAGTTAAAGAACAAAGCAAAATCACATTAATTTCAGGAATTGGGAGTAAGGAAAACAGGAGTAAAATAAAATAAAGACATGCCAATTTGTATTTATTTTTCTTGATTAAAGCTTACTGAAAAAGTACTGAACTGTGATTTTTGTGTACTGTTCCACCCGTACGATATATGTATAGTTATTAACTGCTTTTTGTTAACTTCTTGCGGTGCCACCACTTTTTTTGTATGTTTTGGTTATTCCAGACAAATCATCATGTTGTCCAGTCGTTTTGGTGTTTATCGGACGGGTCCATGCCTGTAACACAGAATGAACGCCTGATTTTTAACCTGTTTCTTCCTTGCTTTGCAGGCAGAGAACTCTGCTCTGATGTTGGCGAATGAGAGCCAGAGGGAAGCTTATGAACGATGCTTGGATGAGGTGAGTCCGCGTCGGGAATCATGACTGTTCGCTCCGTCAACACGACTCGCAAACATGATTTCTTTTTTTCCTCCCTCGTTGACAGGTGGCCAATCATGTGGTCCAAGCTCTGCTTAATCAGAAGGTAAACGTCAAACTTGTTTGTCTTGTGTCGAAATCTCTCTCCTTTGACCCCCTGGATTGGCTGTAAACACGAACTCGCTGTGATCTGAGCAGGATCTGCGGGAGGAGTGCATCAAGCTGAAGATGCTGGTGTTCGACCTGGAGAGACAGAACCGAGCGCTTTGTGAGCTCTTCCAGCAGAAGCTGCCCAACCATCCCACCGCTCATTACCAGGTAACTCGGCCCACAGCGTCATGCAACAACTCAGACACGGAAAACGCAAAAAGAAAAAAAAAGCGGGAACGTTTAATTTGCGCTTTGAAAATGCAGACGACCTCTCCTGCATTCTGTGTTAGATTTGATAGCAATGTCAAATACGGAAGATGTTCCCAGGGAGCAACAACCAGGATTTCCAGAATATCTCCTGCTACATTAGGCCCAGCAATTTAGATCTTTGTACTTGTTTGTGCAACAAAAATGATAAATAAGCAAATATTTAAAATACACAAGGTGTTGTTTCTCAACTCTGGTCCACAGGCCACACTGCCTTGCATGTTTTAGATGTTTCCCTCCTTTCATACACTTGATTCAGAGGATTTTAGTTCAGCTGAATTCTCTTAATTAATTGAAATCAGAAAAACATGTGGAAATTGCAGGGCAGTAAGCGTGATAAGTTGTCTGAATGTCTGAAAGCTTGTTTTCCCTGACCTTGCGGACGAAAATCATCCCCGCAGCATGATGCAGCCACTACCACTGTCTCCTCAGCCCAGATAGGACACGTCTGACATTCTCTCTGGTTCAGGAGTGGCTTGATACGGAGAATGTGAAACCTCGTAACCCATGTTTAGGACCTGCCGAGCGAAGCAGCTCTTCATGCGCTGACTCCAGCCTCACTCCATTCCTTGTGAAGCTCCTGTTAATTCTTGAATGGGATTTACTTGACAGTCCTCTCCAGGCTGCGGTTATCCCTGTTGCTAATGCACGTTTTCCTAGCACACTTTATCCTTCCACTCAACTTTCTATGAATATGCTTGTATACGGCGCTCTATGAACATTCTGTCTTCTGGACATCTGTCCAGTCAGCATGATTGTGTCCTAGCCATAATCATCGCATTTACAAGAAATAAAAGCTTGAAATAAGTCACTCTGTTTGAAGAATCTATATAATATAAGTTTCAGTTACTGAAAGGAGTGAGAAAAATATTGAACTTTTCAAGATATTATTATTTTAATTTTTTTAAGATGTTCCTGTATTTACTATGGGTGCCAATAAATATGACTGGCACAATATATTCACACTTTTCACCAGGGCAAATTTGCCATTATCGTAGTATCACTGTAAGCAATGATGACAGCTGGTGTTTAATTCATGGTTCAAAGTGGTCAAGTCATTAGTTGTTTCAGTGCCAAAAACAACAGATGCACCAAGAAGCAAATTTTCAGTAAAAGCTTGTTGATATTGAAATATTTTCGTAGCTGGATATACTGCTGATTATCAGTGGTCTAGTTCCTCCGAATATTTTCCATATTGGACAGTTTTTTGTTTTTTTTTAAACGGTGATGGAAAAATCTGAAGATCGTCCGTCATTTTGACAGATTAGTGTTCATACCTCTGACCTTTTGGTGCAGACATTTCTAACTTTACCCACATGGTACAGCTAACTGAATCCATCAAAAAATCAAAATCACATGAGAGCATCTGAGCATCACTTGGACCTGGACACTGTAGGGGTGTCCAAATTATCGCGTTAATTGCAATTAAATAATTACAGCCATATTTAGCGCGCGCTGTTTTTTTTTTTTATCGCGTTAATCTAATTTTTGATCTTTAATTTTACAGTTTCTGCATGCGAGTTGCCTTTAAATAAAACCGGTTTTATGGACTGGGCTTCATGTGCTTGTTAACCAGACCATGAAGTGGACATCGATTGGCTGTAAACTCATCATAAGATGACTGGCTTTCAAGTCTGACTTCATAAAACCAGTTTTTTAAATTATATATATCAAACTTTTGTTCTACCACAATAGTTTCATGAATTTAAAAGAAAATAGCTCAAGATGAGGGCTTTTCTCAGCAATTATTAGGTGAGATTAAAAATATTAATTAGTTTAATTAATTACAGATCATAGTTAATTAATGTAAAAAGTTTTTTTGAATCTCATGACAGCAATAACTCCATGCATGTCGCTAACAGGGAGCTGACAGCATGTTGAAGAGTTACTGAGGCTTTGGAGCGTGTTCCTCCCAACAGCCCAGTGTTGTGCTACTCATTGGTGGATGCTGCAGGATTTTCTCCTGCTGAAGCAATAGCTTGCGTGTCAGGAAACGGCTCGTTCGGAGAGTTTTTCCGACTTATAATCAATTGGAGAAATGTTCCCTGATTTAAAAACTTTGGGTGTGGATTCAGTCTTTAGAACAACATCTAAACCCCCATGAGACGTCATCTGTCCGAGGCAAAAAAAAAAAACTCATGACAATAACCTCTAAAGCAATTCCACTATTTGATTACGTACAAACGCGTGAGTCTTTCAGTTCCATGAGGAGCAGGAGGAACTTGTGCGTTCAGACCACAGCAGATGAACTATTCTTATTTTAAGTGCAATCGCTTATATGTAGTGCTCTCTTCAACTTGGTTGGATTGAATATTATTTAAAATGAATAAAAAATTAAATACTACTGAAAAATACCAAGTATACGAAGGATGAGTTTGCCTCCTGTGGCATTGATATGATCAGTTAATTTTAAATTTGTTTTTCGTAGAAATGGCAATATATATCTATGTGGTATGTATGAGCTATTGATGCTGTTTACGGTTTTGTTTAATGTATTGGGTAGGCATAAATAAGTTGAACTTCAGTCTTTACCCATTTCGGTCATGGATTGTGAATATGTGTGTTTTAGCACTTTGTACGAGTGATTAGCAATCTCAATTTCTTGTTTGTGCACACAATCCTGGCCAATAAAGCTGACAAATAAGTATATCATCGCATGTTTTCCTAATACTGCCTTACTTTCCACATAAATAGCATCCGTGCAAAGTTTTTAATTCTTCTGCCTGAACTGAGTTGAGTAAGAGAGATTCAACAGTCGTATAAAGCTTATAAAATGACACCATGTGGGTCGGACTGAACCAACTTGAAGGTGAAGGAGGTTGGGGCTGGACGTTTTTTTTCTTTTCTTAATTTCTATTTTTCAATCTGTTTAAAAACACTAAGATAAAATTTAAAGGTGTAGCAAGTTTGTCTGGGCCAAAGAAAAAAGAAACATAAGTTTGTGCCCTTGCTTTTAAAAATATGGGATCAGTCCTTTTTCTTTTGAATCCCATGTAAGATTTGCAGACTAACCAGCAACCAGAGCAATCACAGCTTTACAGTCAGCCTTGATTCTGGATCAGAGCAAGCAGGTAATGGATCTGGGGCGTTTCGCCTGTGTGGTGTTCTGTTCCTACGGTTGCCAAAATGAAGCGCCTCATTGTTGTCTGTGAACCTTAACAGCCCGTGGCGCTATGTGATGTCATCCCCGTGATTCTCCTGTTGCAGGTCCAGGCGGGACCCCTCCCAGACTACAATGCACAGCTGCACAATGACTCGGCCAAACAGGTGGAGCCGGCCCAGACTGAAGCACAAGCCAAGGTGATTATTAGAGAGTTTTAGCAGACACTGAGAGGAAAACGGCGGGCCCACAAACCCCACCTGTGACCTTTCGTCTACTTTAGCCAAGGCTGCTAATCTCCTTCACACTAATTTTCCTGTACGCATGCACTCAAAGGTCTTAGTGAACTGTTTTGTTTAGTTCGTTTAGGTGTCCACACTGTGTTGATCCTTAATCTCTTTCTTCTAAAAGGGGAACGGCTTCCGCACACAACACGCCTCCCCGGGCCCTCGTGGCCCCGCCGCCTCCATGGAGGCCCTGTCTCCCTTCTTCAAGAAGAAGGCGCACATCCTGGAGGTCCTGCGCAAAATGGAGGAGACGGACCCCCTGAAGTTCCACCCGTCCACCACAAGCTTGTCTTTCTGCGACTACAGCCAGGTGCTGATGTCAACAGAGGCTGCTCTGGCCACCGCAGACCCCCACCCGGTCCAGTGCAAATCCCACCACATGCACTGCCACTGCTCCTGCAGTGACGCTGACCCACACCAGCATGTCAATGGCGACGGGGCGGTGAAGTGTGAGGGAGCGAGCACGTGCTGTTTACACTGCAAAAGGAGTCCGGACAGCACTTCGAAGCCATGCAATCACGTCTGTAGTCCTTCCAAAGCCAACTCCTCGGTCCAGAGCCATGTTCCTGCAGCCGCCATGAGCGAATGTCCCAGTAAGACCAGAGTAGGAGAGTCCAAGCAATGTACCGGAAGCAAAGTCCACCAGCAGCCAGTAAGCACCTCAACCCACTCAGTGACGGAGACACTGGAGGTGGCAAGAGTGGAACAGGACAGTTCTGAAAATGGTGTTTCTGAGGGGCTGGCTGGGTCCGATCTGCCCAGTTCTGTAAAGGAGAGCGTGCAGATCCCTCAATGTGACGCAGATGCAATCGGTGGCATTTACAATGGCTTAGGGCAGTCGCCCTGCACCGCGCCGAATGACCCTTCAGCTGTCCCCGAGACAGACGTCGCAGACCAGAAAGCTTTATCTGTCCGAGCTGGAGCTTCCGTCAGTGCGAGCCCTTCCTGCCTCAACGACGTCAAAGCTGCCGCCATCAACTCCCCGTCTAAGCTGCTCAAGTTTCTGAAGATCCCGTCGATGGGGGACAAGGCCCAGCCGTCGAACTCGGCAGTCCGCCTGAGCCCGCAGCTCACGCGCAATTCCAGAATCCCGTGTCGAACCAACAACTACGAGGTGTATCACTCTCCAGTTCCCTCCCGCAGAGCCACCACCACAGAGAGGTGCAAGCAGCCCCCACCCCCACCGGCCAGGTCCGAGTCCTACCCTGCCACACACTCGGCACCAACCTCCCCTCCGCAGCCTGAAGACGTGTGCTCTCTGCCCCCCAAGGAAATAAGCTACGGCAGCCTCTCTGCACCTAGAACCTGTGATGGCTCAAAGCCGGGAAATCCATCGGCTGCATCTATGGGCTCTCCAAGAGCTTCTCAAAAAGTCCCTCATTACGAAAATGTCTTGGATATGTCCACCACCAGAGAACAGGAACCAACACAGGGTCATGAAAAAAGAAGCACCATTCCATCTCAAAGTAAGCCAAATGGTGGTGAAAGGAAGCTTGTTAAATCTTTACCAGAAAGTGTCCTGAATCCTTGTCCTCAGCGAAAGCAGTCGTCCTCATCAACGTCGGAGTCGACGTCCGACGACGAAGAGGATTCAGACAGTCCAGTATGGGCCAACCATCACAGTTTGCCCAACACAGCCGCCCTCAACAAAGCTCAGAGCCAAGCGAGCTACTCGAGAGCAAGAGACAAACATGAGACGGACATAAGGGAAGTCTCTCAGGCCCCACCTCCGCCTCCACTCCGAAGGAGCGACTCCTCGTCCATCCCCAAGAGGCCTAGCTCTGGGGCAGGGAGATCCCAGGCCGACTCCAGTCACCATGCGTTCAAGGACAGACTGGCAGCGCTGGGCAAGCTAAGGAGTTCTGAGGATTTACAAGTCAGGCCTGTCGACACAGTCCCTGAGGCTGCCCATGGAGAGGAGAAGAGCAAAACAACAGAGACGTCCACAGAGGTCCACAAAGAGGAGCAGAGGCATTCAAAGTATGCAGACTCTTTGGATGGTAAACCTAAAAGTACCAGTGTTGGTTTGAAGTATCCGGGTTCATCTCAGCTGTACGAACGGGCCGTAAAATCTCAGTCAGGTAAACAAGAACTGTGCGTGCCCAAGCCTGAGGGCTCCAAGAGCAAAATTGGTTTACCGTCCCCCAACGCAGATGCTCCGCAGGTCCTGCGCAACAACATCAAGTGTCCTGGCTCCTTAAATCTGGCTTACAATGTCAAAAGTGTTCCACAGAGTAGCAACAGTCCTAACAAAATCCCCCCAAAGTCCCCATCCAAACCTTGCCAAGGTGTCTCTGTCCACCGAAGCGGGAAGCCCTCGGAAGCACCACGTTACTCTTCGAAGTCGGAGGAGAGGACAAAAATTAGCGGGAAAGGAAAGAAGAATCCAATGTACGGAGACAGCCTCCCACCTCCTCCTCCGAGACCGCCAACATCTGAGGCGGAGAAGCCGCTGCAGCCTGCTCCCACTCCACAATCTGCCATTGAGCAAAAAGTGATGAAGGGGATCGAGGAGAACCTCCAAAAGCTTCACGAGCAGGACCGAGGAGGGCAGAGCAGTGAGGTCAAGCAGAAGGCCTCGAACGGCATCGCCAGCTGGTTTGGTCTGAAGAAAAGTAAGCTGCCCGCGCTGAGCCGCAAGACCGACGCCACCAAGGCAAAGGACGAGAAGAAGGAGTGGAAGATAAACATCCCCTCGGTGGGCAGAGACTCTGCGAAAATGGCCAGCAGATGCAAAGAAGGCGTGGAAGGCCTGAACATCTCAACTCTGATGGAGAAGGCAGAGGGCCTGAGGAGGGCCCTGGAGGAGGAAAGGGCCTACGTGGAGAGGTCCGGCAGGGGCCACTCCTGTGAGGTGGTGATGGATCAAACTCAGGGGCAGCTGGCTGTAATGTATAGAGGGGGACGCTCCGACAACTTCATGCAACAGCTGCTTAACAGGTGAGGGCTCGAGGATGGGGAGATGGTTTCAAAATATAGCCTCAGAAACGAGGTTCATCGATCTGGGTAATGCACTTTGTTGTCTTCTTATTGAGAACAAAGCAGCTTCCAGACATCCACCACCTCCAGTGTTTATGTTTTGGTCACTGTTGGAATCACAGACTTGTATCTCTGTACGTTGCTCCAGAGTTCAGGAAGATGTATGTGGTTTTATGTACCCCTTGCCATTCCTACGTCCTGCTTGTGCCGAAATCTGCTTTTGTTCTCGACACTCCCTCTATGTACATATACATACGATTAATCTTTAGAAAACTTAAGAGTCAACGATACAATCATAACTGTAGACACGGCAAATGCTTTTGTCAAACCATCGGAAAACAAAATGTCAGACTCATCGTTCATATTTTCTAATCATAGACAGAACTGAGCCATCTCGAACAAATATTGTGTTTTTACATCCACAAGGGTCCAGTTAATGTCCTCTAATAAAATAGTTAGTCCACGACAAGTCTGACGTCCACAATCCAGCAAAATATGCAGCAGAAAACCTTTGAAAATTCCCTCTTTGCGAGCGTTGTCCACATTGTTTTTAGCCTAGCATGCTAATCATCGCCTACAAATTTCACTTCGCATTCCAGGAAGTGTTGGCTTTTGATTGACATCTTACTTGTATATCTTCAAAAAAGTCAGTTCGTCATTCTTACATCTGTAATTCGAACCAATCGCGGCACAGAATTGTTATGATTGACGCATCGAATAGCCAATGGAATGCTGTAAATGCAGCTATCTTAAATGAAGGGGTGGGCTTTATCACTGGACTTAAATGGCGTAAATGGACATATCCAAACACATATGTTATATTATTTCACAAAGTTTCGCACCAGATTATTTAATAGTTTAATTTTAATTTTGGTAGGTGTTTTTAGAACATTTAGGGTACAAATTGCAGGAATTCGTTAGATAAAGCTAGTTTGTGGAACATTCCTTTGGTCAATAATGACCTAAATAGACATCTTTTCTTTTCTGATTTCCAAAGTTTTTGTAATTTTTAGAAGCAGATAAATCATTCACAACAAGCCGTAACCTTTTCTTCTATAAATGTTTTTAATGTTTTTTGGTCTTGTTCACATATGTAAAACAATTTATACTTTTTAACAGTGGCAAAATCCCTGGTTTCTGTGTGGAAATTTTAAAAATCTCTATAACTTTCACATTCCTGCTTACTGTATGCATCAACCAGAGTCCTTTAAAATAAACAGATTATAACTCAGATCAAACCAAGATGACTGTAAGCAACCACCTGCTGGTAAATTTTCTGCTGGAAACTGTTTATTTTTTATTTGTTTAGGAACAAATCTGGATCTGCTTGCAGATTACAACAGTCTTGGACTTTAGTGTTAATAACTTTATTGTAATATATGCAAGCATGACTGTTTTCTAAAGATTTACAAATTGACATATAAGCAAGCAGCTATGAAATGTTTGAGATGAAGTCCTTGTTGTTTTTGGTCCTGTTCTGGGTAGCAGTTAGCTTCGAGCAAAACGAATGTGTTTTATAGATTTGTATCTAAACATTTAAGATGTGCAGATGTGTATTACAATTTAGATATTTACTGCACATAACCTCTACAAAAAACATATTTCCAAAAATCTAAACTATGCTGCTAAAGAAGCAAAAGATATTTGCTAAATTTTGCCAACATCATAGCCTGCTGTTAGCTAGGTTATCTTAGCATAAAATCATTTGCGAGATAAAGAAAAGATAGTTATCGTTTTTGTTAAATTAAAAAATTGTGAGGCTAAAGATCCAATAGAAAGCTTGCGAGTTTTTTCTTTTAGCTTTGAAGGTGCTGGTTTTGTTGCTAACCGCCATGTTAATTGTTTCCATACATGCTAAATTAAGCTAATCTCTCTAGTTTTCCGTTATAGCAAGCTAAGCTAACCTCGTTTGACCGTAGTGGCTCTCATTAGAAAGTTAATGAATTATTTGCAAGGTAAATAGGAACAAGTAACTTGTAATAATGTGGATGATGGTGAACTTGGATCTGGGAATGACAACAATCCCAATTAAATTGTTTTCCAAGTTCCAAATACAACAACTTTTCTATGGCCAGTGATCAGGCTAACTATCGGTAGTAAAAGCTAATAACACAGCATTTCTCTCCATTTCGTAATTCAGTGAGATAATAAAAAAGGTCAGAAGTATAAATAAACAGATTTTAGTGCGATTATCACTGAGTTTTATATGCAGGGCAGCCATATTGGATTTTGAGGTTTGTACTGGTTAGAAACCTTCGACTTGCACACCTTTCTGTTGATATTCCTTTAAAGTTGAAAATGTTAACTTTAAGTAACTGTGATGTATCCTTAAATCAATCATGAGGTGCCATTCATTATTTATAATCTTTTTGTTTGTTTTGATGACACCACAAGCAGAAGTAAATGTCTTGTATTAAAGTGTTAAAATGGATTTCAAGATGGTCGTACTAGGATACCTCAATATTTACTGAGGAGTTGGTTTTTCTAAAAAGTCTGAATCGCTTTAATATATCATTCATAAGGTGGTCTCAGCCTGTGGAGGACTGATCCTGCCACAATTGAAAATAAAAGAAATATTAAAAATTAAAAATGGAAATACAATTGGAAGTAAGTAAATAAATATATGAAGAAATAAAATTGAAAATAAATACATGCATAAATGTATGTGGAAATACATAAAGAATAATTATGTATTTCCATATTCATAATACAGTACAGGCCAAAAATTTGGACACACCTTCTCATTCAATTGTGTCCAAACTTTTGGCCTGTACTGTATTTATTCCAAATTCTTTTATTTTATTTACTAATTTATTTATCATTAATGCATTTATTTTTACTTTTCCAAAGACTTTAAATAAATGTGGAAATAAAAGGAACATTGGAAATAAATAAATGTGGAAATACGTACGATTTCTTAATTTAGTTTCGCATATATTATTTTATGTATTTATTTTCAGTTTTATTTCCCCATATACCTATTTATTTATATACCTAAAATTTTATTTCCACATTTATTTATTTGTTTGTTTTAAATTTTGGCAGGATCTGTCCTCCATATCAGCCTTCTCATCAGTATATCTGTAAAATAGCCCCGAAGGGCATGTTAACGAAGTCCTTTAACTTTATTTTGTGGTTGATGAATGTAGAGTGGATGGGAAGGAAATGATCAGCCTGCCGCAGCGCCGGCTCTCGTTCGACTGCAAAACCTCCAAGCCGATGTTCACTCAGCAGACCAGCGTCATCAGTCACACCACCAGTCATGACGACATGGAGACGGTACCGTTATAGTTCCTCATCGTTAGCTTAGACTGATGCTAAGAAAAAATTAGCATCCAGAACTTTGATCGCCTTATCAAAAAGAAAACCTTTTCACACCATTTCAGCTTTAGTCCAAACTTCGTGGAATTTGTATCTCAAGTGAAGATTCCAGAACATTCAATGTTTTCTGGGTCCTTGTTTCTCTCATGCAGGGATCAGACAGAATCAGCAAGATCACATCAGATGAAAACCTTGCAGATTCAGTTCACTCTCAGCTCTTTGCAGGTAAGAGACATCCGCTGGGAGTTCTTGGCGTACTTTCAAAGGTTAATGACACCTGTGATCTTTTCAGCACCGTCCCGGCTATGTTTTACTGCTTTTATATGTTGTATCTAAAGAGTGAGATTGTACTGTACTTCAATGTGTACATCCATCGAACCGTCCGTCCATTCATCCTCTTCCACTTTATTAAAAGTTGGATTGCAGATGCAACAGAACTGTGTCAGGGAGAGGTTTAATTATTATTGTGTATTCGTTACGTACATGTATTCGTATTTTTTCGGTATGCCCCTGTCGGTTCGTTACGCACGTGTACCGAACAAATCCAGCCGTTTTCTACCTGAACACATGCAGAATGATAATGTGCAGAACTCAGAACGCAGTGCAACGTTTCTGCAGGGTAACTTTAAAAAGTGACACCAAAACAGAAAGGACTCCCAGCTATCGCTAAACTCTGCTATTTGGGAACATTAATGGTTTCTCATGCAGCTACAGTAGAAAAATAAAGATGGACCAAACCAGAACTTTGTCATTGAACGCATCTTTCAACAGCAATAAGGTCCACAACTCGCTCTGCCCTGAACTGAACTGAATGACTCACCTGAAACAATGTCAAGCTGAATGGAAACATCAGTGATACTAGAGAAAAACCAGCTCACATCCAACATGGCTACCAGTAGCATCCAATCAGCCCAAACTACTTATTTTGGATAACACTCAAGTTGTTGGAATCCCTGTTGATGAGAATGGATTTTCCCAACCGCTGCCCATGCTGCATTCAAGTACAGCTGGGAGATTAGGCGAAAAATCAAAACAACTCAAAAGTGATTTCAGCATATTTTATTCTCAAATGTGGGCAAAATATTATTTAAACATTACTAAACATTAACACTGACTGTTTTTAATCGATTATATCGTTATCTACTCTGGCTATGTCTGCTTGTACTATTTTTTTTTTTTTTTTTTAATTCAATCAGATCTCTTCTTTTAAGTTACAGAGCATAATAAAATCAAATTAATTGCAGGAATTGAAAAGAAGGAATTCAGAAAAAAAAGGTTATTTCTTTAATTCTGATCAAAGTAAAAAATAAAATTAAAAAGTCATAAGCATATTTGTTTTTATTTTCTTGATTCAAGTGTACCGAAAATGTACCAAACGGGGATTTTTGTGTAGCGTCACTACCCTAGTATTCATCTACATTAAACGTTACCTTTTGTGCCGTCCCCTGAAAGATCCAAACATTTAATCGTTTAATCTTTCCCCGCCTTCGTTCTGCAGGCTCCGGTGCTTCCACATACACCCTGGACAGCGGGATCGGTACGTTCCCTCTTCCCGACTGCAGCAGCGGAGCCGCGGGAAGGGGCCCGTCCAAGGCGAGGGCGGGAGCTGAGAATCACTCCGCCGGCTCCCCGGGGAGATCCGGACGACGAGCCCGCACCCTGGACAGGGAGCTGATGTCGCAGGAGGAGTGCTTCGTGTCGCACAAACAGCTGATTCCAACCATTCAGTATTGCTCCATGCTGGAGGGGAGGAGCCCGGCCGGCGTCATCCCTGAAGGTGTCCTCTCCTGTTTTTTTTTACTTGCTTCCTTAGTTGTTGCTGACCACAACAGGATTTTCTATGGGTTTTTATTCATCTCGTGCCATCCTCAGATAAAGAGGCCCACGGAGCGAACGTGTTCTCTCCTCGCTCCAAGACTTGGACGTTCCCCAATCTGAAGACCCCATCAGGACCTGCAGAGGTGTACCTGGCCGTGGAGGAGGAGGAGGAAGAGGAGGACGCAGTAACGTTCGGCTCTCCGTTCAGAGGGGTGAGCACGACAGAAGGAACCCTCTGAGGGGCTGTTCACACGACAACGTTGCCGTTTTTGTTTGAATGCGCGGGTGAAAACGCACTGCGTTTACACGACAGGGAGCGCGATGGAAAACGATGTAGTACATATGCCCGGCCTTTAGATGGCAGTGTGTTCCAAGGTCCCCCTCACAACCCGGAAAAGAAACATTTCATGTTGAGTAACAATGGCGGTCTCTGCGCGTACAACTGTGGTTGTAGAAGGGTCCGTGTAACGCTTATCAGTTCAATTTTCTAAACACAAATTTTTCTTTTTTTTCCACCTTGACAAATTAAAAAAACTGGATTTTTAAACCGTTTTTCCAATTTTCTGTTTTCATTCAGAGGATCAGAAATTTAGAAAATTGCAAAATTGTGTTAAAATAGCCTCTGGGCCAGATTCTTGCCAACACACATGCCTACATCAGACCAACAAAAAGGATTATTAATGCATAAATGTTGTCCAGCGTATTTGGTTGGGGCTCCTTTTGCATAAATGCGGCGTGGCATGGAGGAGATCAGCCTGTTGTTCTGCTGAGGCATGGGAGTCCAGGTTGCTTTGAAGCGGCCTTCGGCTCATCATCATTGTTGGGTCTGAGGTCTCACATCCTTCTCCTCACAATACTCCATAATTTCTCCAATGGTTTTTAGGGTCTGTCAGTTTTGTTGGCCAAGGTATCGTTTCAATGCACGCAGGAGCCATGTCCTGCAGGAAAATGGACACTTCACACTGAAACTCAAACGACTTGGATTCTGGGCCTTCACACTCAGGGACCAAATAAAATCCAAAATGTACTTTCATCTGAAAAGTGGATATTGTCTCCGTTTCCTTAACGTTCCGAGGGCCCGCAGGCGGGCCCAGCCCATTTCCTAGTTTAAATCCTCCGATTTTCTGACTTCTAACTTCTATGAACCTATACATATTTTATATCATTGGAAAGCTAAGAGTCTTGTGATTCCAATTATGCCTGGCGTTTAAGGATACAATCATAACTGTAGACACAGTGAGCGCTTTTGCCAACACAAACGTTCTCCTGATGGAGGTATACAAATATGGAACTCACCACTTTGTAGTCCAATAAACGGTGACAAAACCGATCCATCTCGAACAAAAATTGTCTTTTTACATCAATACGGGTCCGATTAAAGTCCTCCGATAAAGTGATTATACCAGGACAACAGTAAAACCGATAAAAAAATGTAAAATAAACAGTGAAAATGCGCTCCCGAAATGTCTATGGCCATTTTTGTAGTCTTTACGGCTTTGTTTCCAATCCCTTCGCTTCCACTTCCGCCTACAAAGGTCACTGAGCATGCCCAGAAGAAAAAGAAAAAAAATCAATCCGGTTTATTCCTTACGTAGTGTAGATCTCCAACCAATGGCGCATGGATGGAAAGTCACGTTATGGTAAGTAACTCGAACCAATCGCGGTCCAGAACTCTGACTATTGACGCATCGAATAGCCATTAATGCTGTAAACGCAGATATATAACTTGACCGGGCGGACTTATCCGCTGCCATAGTATATGACATGCGTAAAATGTCTTATTCACAAAGAGATTACGCACAGTGCGTACCGGTAACATACTGTTTCAGCACCGTGTCCAAACACCCTTTATAATCAAAATACAACATTGAAGGAAGCCGTGGAGCTTTATATGGTAAGATGAAGTTATGATTCTGAGGATATTTTTAATTCAGTGAGGACTACGGCATTTACCCAGGAGATGGCGCATATGGCACACTTTTGACCACCTTTGACCTGTAGTTATAAAAATGTGTGCAGAATACTAATTTTTTGGTTTATTGCTGTCAGATTTGGTGTGGATGAAGGTAATACTTCAGGCTTTAGATCCACAGTGTGTTTTAGGTCACCACCTCTTTTTAAAGCCATTTTTACAGCATGTATTTATATAAAATAAATAATCGGACACAAATAAAATTATTTTTCAGTGTATTAAAATTCATATTGCTTGGTAACAATAGCACTCAGAGATATTAACACAGTTCTGGGATACATTTTAGAGTGTTTGCTTTCCAAAGAGACCCCAGCCATGTCTCTACTCTAAATGGTTCAAGAACAGCTTTAAGTTCATTTTGGGTATGCGTTTTAAAAAAATGTAGGGCGGAAATTGCAGGAATGTTTTAACTGAAGGATGAGACAGTGGTAGGCCACGTTACATGGTGGCTCTAGAAGGTGCAGTTCAGTCCTTGTGAATTTCCCACTAAATCCCTGCTGCTTTGCACCATATTGCTGACAAAAATGTTTCTTCCTTCCACTAAACTTTCAATTCATCTGCTTTGTCAGCAGTTTCCCCCGGATTGCGTAGGCAATAACATCTGATCTGAGGTGGGTAGAGTTATCAAAAAATGTTATTCAAGTAAGATAAGCTACTAACTTAACGTGTTTTTACTCGAGTAAAAGTAAAAAGTAGCCGTCAACGAAATTACTCGAGTAAAAAAAAATTATAATAAATTTAAAAGGCTACTTAAGTACTGAGTAATTTATCATAACATCTGAATAAATATTTAAAAAATAATGTCATTGCAAACACAAAAATCTAAAAATTTTGTACAACTGCTATTTTAAAGGATAAAATAGAAAAATAACATAATTTAAAAATAAAAAATGTATACAGAAGAAACACTTTTCCAAATCTTTTCTTCATTGTAAAACTTATAAAGCAAACACTTACAGTAGGTAGTATATATACTGTAAATTATAAAGGGGGTGCAGTACTTCCAGTGACAAAATTGAGTTTTTATTGAATTTTAACATTAAAACAGCAAATCTTTTGTACAAACAAGAGGTCTGGCTTTAACATAAACTGTAGGTTTGTGTGTGGATCTGGTGCTTTTTTTTGGTTAGAATATGTTTTTCTCATTCAGTGAAGTTACTCACAGTGGGTAGAGAAGCCAGAAACTAGTAATATTTTATATTAATATTACTCAAGTAAAAGTAAAAAGTCCAATGTTGTAAAAGTACTCCTAAAAGTGCATTCCACCCCTACATTTATCTACATTTGTTAAAGAGGCGTGACATACTTTAGAGCTGACGCTGTATTCTGCACTGCATCTTATGTAATGCAAAAAAAAGAAAAAAAAGAAAACACAGAACCACATTCTCCCCTCTGAAATTATTCATGAATTGAGTGTTAAAAATTCACAGATGCAACCCACTTTTGTGTTTTGCACCTGACGCTGTTACATAAGATGACATAAAATGTTTCTCCTCTCCCCCTCCTCCAGAACCTGAAAGCCGGGGGCCCCTCCTCCAGCCGGGTGGTGGACCCGGGCAGCCTGCCCGTCCCTGCCCAATCCGGGCTGAGCCGGAGAGCGAAGTCGCGCACTCCCAGCGTCCCCGAGATGAGCCGGGAGGCGGGGCTGGAGCTGCTCAGGGAGCGGCCCGAGGAGGCGCTCTCCCCGAGCCGACCTCAGGTCCTGGAAACCCCCGAGTCTCTGAGCGACTCTCTGTACGACAGCCTGTCGTCCTGCGGCAGCCAAGGGTGATGGCAGAGGAGGGCGGCGAGGCAGCGGGTGCTGCTGACACCTGACAAAGGAAGGAGGGGAAACAAAACATAAAAAAACATGCTTTGCTGTTGTTAAGGAGTAACGAGCCGTTGCAACTGGAAAGTCGGATTGATCTCTTCTCCTCAGGATTTCCAAAAACACGTGAAGCCAAAAGCCGCTCAAATATTTGAGGTTGCTCACTTTTTCCACAATCAGACTCAACTGTGAACTCTTCTCTTGAACTGATGTACGCAAGACTTTAAAAACACAAAAAACAAAGAAAAACACACACAACCCCTGCATGGCCAAGCTACAGATCAGCACAAGAGGTTGTCACTCCTGCTAGCTGTTCAGAACCGTTTTTGTTTTTGTACTCCTTCTGGTAGAAAACTCATCGTGTTCATCGGTAGATGAAGTATCGACGCCAACGTTTCTGTTCATCATTTCACAGTAGAGTGTTTAGAAAAGATTAAAAACAAAAAACGTGGAGCGCCTAGAAAATATATATTAAAAAAAACAACTAAGAATGTTCATGTTTGTGTTCTCTGGTTGCTTATCTCATGCATCATAATGTTTTAATGTAAGAATAATTTTATGGATCACGTTTGGTGTTTGTCTCACAGCCGGGGGACGTGTCCGTTTCTAAATCATAATGCATTTAAAAGGTAATATATACCAGCAATAATGACATAGACAAGAAGAAAAAAAGGCTACATCATCTGATGGAAATGTATTTTTTATTTATTTATTTGAAATCATCTTTACGTGAAATCTGCAGTAGATCGAGGCTCAGATCTTGTTTCGCCATCTCCGCCGTTTGTTTCTTAGCAAATAGAAGATCCTTACTGCCGTTTTTCAACTTTCTAAATAAAAGTGTTTTCATTTAATTTGTTTTCGAGTTTTTTTTTTACATTTATTTTTGCCCTAAGGTTCAGGATTAAGATGCAGGCTGGAAACGGTCTCAAAGTACAGAAGAGCTTAAAGTATGGAGAAAAATTTCCAGATGTCATCCCCCATCATCCATCCATTTGTTGGGATTAATCAACAAATGGATCATCCAATTCCAGCCTTTAAAGGGGGCATATTATGCAAATGTCCCTTCTTTGTTCATGCTTCTGTTGCCATTTGGGTCTCTGCTGCCTCTACACCGGGAAAAAAAAAGATTTTCAAGTAAAAATCACTTGTTTATGGACATTCTTTCTTATTTTTTAAATATATTGTCTCTAGACATCTTTTCAAGAAAATGTTCACTTGTTCCATTGGCAGATTTTATTTATTTTTTGCTTATTACTAGCAAAAGTATCTTATATTTAGTTTTTTAAACTTGTTTCTGGAGTAGCCTTCTTTCCAGTGTATAAAAGCATATTTAAAAAACGCATGAATAAAAACAATCCATCCATTAATTTTATTTTTTGCTGTCAGAAATCTACAAGTTGTATTGTGACGTCACAAAAAGCTGAATTTGCATATGCCCCGCCCCTTATCTATTAAATCACGCCCATCACACCTAAAACCCCGCCTGCCAGTTCTAATTCCATGCGATTCTCATGTCGCAAACATGCAGCCTAGTAATAGAGGGGGGGCGTGGTCTGCTCCAACTAATTTGCATAAAAGTGACAGAGCCCTCTGAACAGCTCATTCTGAAAGGGGGTGGAATTGTCAAGAATTGAGCTGGTGAGATGGATTTATGTGAAGAACTTCATTAATATGCTTTGTACAAACCATAGACCTATTATAACTTGTTTTGTTTTTTTTAAAGAGGGATAATATGCTTCCCTTTTAAAGTCAATCGAAGTTTCTGCCGTAAACGAACCGTAAACTTCTGTACTCATGCTTTCAAAGGACTGGGATCTCCTGGAAAAGTTGAGGACGTGACCCAACATGTTGGGATCTTGTGAGTCGTTTGTTGCAGCTCTTACAGATGGGGTGTCGCAACGTCGCGGGCAAATAGTTTCATATTAACGCATCCAAGACCGAGCAAAATATGCGCCTTTTGTCTTCCATCCATGTTCATCAGGTTGTTGCTCTGCTCTTCTCAGATTCGGACGTGGACTGAAATGGATACGCCATTTCCTGGAAACAGTCGGACCGATGGATAGA
The DNA here is from genome assembly GCA_963556495.2 of Valencia hispanica. NCBI lineage: Eukaryota > Metazoa > Chordata > Actinopteri > Cyprinodontiformes > Valenciidae > Valencia > Valencia hispanica. The sequence goes on along the minus strand of OY747709.1, from coordinate 50,111,770 downwards.
TGGATTGATCAGTGTCTTGCCCACGGCCAAAATTAAATGGATCAGAAGTTAAGCCAACAAAAGCAAATTATGGAAATCTCATAAAGATAAATACGACTTTGACTGAACAGAAAAATAAATCTATTAAATGTGGTTTATTAAACATAAGATCTCTCTCCTCAAAGACTGTTAGTAAATGACTTGATTTGTGATAATCACATTGATATTCTTTGTCTCACAGAAACCTGGTTGCAGCAGGAGGATTATGTCAGTATAAATGAGTCAACTCCTTCCAGTTATTTACATTTTCACATTTCCAGAAATACTGGGTGAGGAGGAGGAGTTGCAACCATTTTTCATTCTGATTTACTAATTAGTCCCAGACCAATTTATAGCTACAGTTCTTTTGAACATCTAACCCTTAATTTTCCTCATCCAAGTTGAAAAACATTAAAACCATTTTTGTTTGTGGTTTTGTATCGTCCACCAGGCCCTTACTCTCAATTCTTGGATCAGATCTCACATTTTTTATCTGATTTAGTATTAAATACTGATAGGGTCATTATAGTGGGGGACTTTAATATTCATGTGGATACTGAAAGTGATAGCCTAAATGCAGCCTTTAATGCTATTTTAGACTCAATTGTCTTTACTCAAAAAGTACAGGGATCGACCCACTCGGGCAAACACACTTTGGACCTTGTACTGACATACGGTATTGAGTGTGAGGAAATAACAGTCCACCCACATAACCCGGTCCTGTCTGACCACTTCTTAATAACTTTTGAATTTACTTTAACTGACCATTTTAAATCTGAAAGAAAATTTCATTATAGTAGAGCTTTATCAGACAATGCTGTAACAATTTTTAAAGAATCTGTTCCATTCTTACTTTCCTCAGTGTCTCAGAGTAACACAGTGGATGGCAGCAATTCTATCTCTAACCCTTCAGAAATTGATGGTCTGGTTCACAGCGTTACGTCCTCATTGCGTTTGGCATTAGATAGTGTAGCCCCCTTAAAAAAGAAAGTGGCTAGCCATAGGAGGCTGACTCCTTGGTTTAACGCAGAGTTGCGTACTTTAAAGCAGAACACTAGGAAGTTGGAGAGAAAATGGTGCTCTACACATCTAGAGGATTCCTATTTAACCTGGAATAACAGTCTACTGCTGTATAAAAAGACCCTTCGACAAGCTAGAACAGCATATTTTTCATCATTAATAGAGGCGAATAAAAACAATCCTAGGTTTCTTTTTAGTACAGTTGTCAAACTTACACAGAGTCATATCTCTGTTGAGCCAACTATTCCCCCAGCTCTTAGCAGTGATGATTTTATGGGATTCTTCATAAATAAAATTAATTCTATTAAAACTAAAATCATTGGCATCCTCCCAAACATGATTACTTCTTCCTCAGTAAATGAGGCAGCATCGGAAAAACTGTAGAACCTCATTTGTGCTTAGGCTGTTTTGATTCAGTCGAGCTTTTGGAATTATCAAAAATATTAGCCTCATCTAAACCTTTAACTTGTATGTTGGACCCGATTCCAACCAAATTATTTAAACAAGTGTTCCATTTGGTTCCTGGCCCCATTTTGGATATGATGAATCTATCCTTAGTAAACGGATACGTACCACAGGAATTTAAAATAGCTGTAATTAAACCTTTACTCAAGAAACCTTCCCTTGATCAAGATGACTTAGTGAATTACAGACCTATATCTAACCTTCCTTTCTTATCCAAAGTCCTTGAGAAAATTGTTGCTAATCAAGTCTGTGAGCATCTAAACAGTAACGAGCTGTTTGAAGAGTTTCATTCAGGTTTTAGAGCTCATCATGGCACTGAAACAGCACTGGTGAAGGTTACTAATGATATTCTCATGGCCTCAGATAATGGACTAGTGTCTGTTCTAGTTTTGGTAGATCTCAGTGCTGCTTTTGACACAGTCGATCATAATATTCTCTTAGAAAGGCTTGAACATGTTGCAGGGATCAAAGGAACAGCACTAGGCCGGTTTAAATCATATTTGTCTGACAGATTCCAGTTTGTTCATCTAAATTATCAATCTTCTTCACTCTCAAGGGTTACTTGTGGAGTTCCACAGGGTTCTGTGCTTGGACCAATTCTTTTCACCATATATATGCTCCCAATTGGTAGAATCATTAGACAGCATGGCATAAATTTCCACAGCTATGCAGATGATACACAACTATATTTATCCATAAATCCTGATGAACCCAGTCAGTTAGGTAGATTACAGGCATGTCTGGAAGACATAAAAACATGGATGAATCTAAACTTTTTGCTTTTAAATTCTGACAAGACAGAAGTTGCTGTCTTTGGACCAGAAGTTCTTAAACAGAAACTGATTAGTCAATCACTTCATCTGGATGGCATTAAATTGGCCCCCAGTAATAACGTAAAGAACATCTGCGTTATTTTTGACCAAGACTTGACATTTAAATCCCATATTAAACAGGTTTCTAGGATTTCTTTCTTTAACCTCCGGAATATTGCTAAAATTAGAAACATCCTGTCCAGGAGTGATGCTGAGAAACTAGTCCATGCATTTGTTACCTCAAGGCTGGACTACTGTAATTCTTTACTATCAGGAAGTCCACAAAATGCCATTAAAAGCCTTCAGTTGATCCAAAATGCTGCAGCAAGAGTTCTGATGAATATTAAAAAGAGAGATCACATTTCTCCTGTTTTAGCTTCCCTTCATTGGCTCCCTGTTAAATCCAGAATATAATTTAAGATCCTCCTCCTTACATACAAAGCCCTTAATAATCAGCTCCATCATACATCAGAGATCTGATTGTTCCATATGTTCCCAACAGAGCACGTCGCTCTCAGACTGCAGGTTTACTTGTAGTTGCTAGGATTTCTAAAAGAATGGGAGGCAGATCTTTTAGTTATCAGGCTCCTCTCCTGTAGAACCAGCTCCCAGCTTTAGTCCGTGAGGCAGACACTCTGTTTACTTTTAAGGCCAGGCTTAACATTTTTTGATAAAGTTTATAGTTAGAGTGGCTAAGGTCATCCTGAGCTATCTCTGTAGTTATGCTGCTATAGGCTTAGACTGCTGGAGGACAGACTTACCAATTTTCTTCACTCTGCTACTTTTCTCTCCTACTACTCTCCAGTTGTATTACAGTACATTCTGTTATTTCAACTGTTAACTTTGTTTTCTCTCAGTGTTTTTCTCTCCATAGAAGATATACCTGGTCTGGTATCCTGCTTGGCTGCAATGCCCTGTTGGACGGGGGGCATCGACTGGGATGATGCTCCCAGTAACTGAACATCCACCGTGTCCTGTTATCAACTTTTTACTTTCTGTAACATAGAAAGTTCTCTTATATCAGATCTTCTGTTCCTTCTGTGTTTCTGCTCTGTCTTCTCAAACCCCCAGACGGTCGTGGCAGATGGCCGCTCCTACTGAGCCTGGTTCTGTTGGAGGTTTCTTCCTGTTAAAGGGGAGTTTTTCCTCTCCACCGTCGCTACATGCTTGCTCAGTATGAGGGATTGCTGAAGGATTGCTGTGGTTGGAAAGTCTGCATCAACGGGGCCCAACCTCACGCCAATGACTGACGCAATCTGCTGGGATTCCTTAAATAGGAAACTTTTTAACTGATTGGAATGTTTGTATAAATGCATTGAAATTACTTCTTGTTAAGCGCCTTGAGATGACATCTGTTGTGAATCGGCGCTATATAAATAAACTGAATTGAATTAAATCAATATAGATGTTATTTACCTGCGGTAAGGTGAAGACGTTTGGATTTCACTGAAGATATTTTTTCGTTCACCAGACGGCTTCCGCCTCGTGTGGCTTGCAGATCGGGTCAGTGATTGTTTGCCAAAGAAGAGTTTGGAAAATTATTCCCTCTGGGTTTGGATGCTGTACAGCTGGAGGGATTTAAATTTTTTTTTGACTTTTGGACAGTTATGATGCGCAACTGTGACAACAAGGTTACTTTTGTATTTAGGACTTGGAGCAGCTGATTAGCATCTCAAAAGCTCAAATAATGCCTGAACCACGACCCCAAATCCCAGAGGAGTTGAAAAATGAGGCTTCATGGATGAATAGAGGAGAAAATCCCATAATCCATAGATCTCTCCGTTTCGGCTTTCCAACCATGCGGCCAGACAGATACGAAGACGAGCGGCAAAAGCAGACGAGGTGGATTAGCAGTTGTCATCCAGGGCGTGTTGCTGTGGAATATAGTCTCTACTGCCCGAAAATTGAGCTGTTGGCATGTCATCGCTGTCGGACGGCAACGGGATCTTCCGTCAGAGGCATGCTCAGATCCATTGCAAGACTGACTGCTACAGGAGATTCATCCCATCCACAACAACTTGTACTTAGATGATAGGAGTTATAACTAGGGCGGGGCAAATCTATATAGTGATATAATCTAAAGCGTGCGATAACTTTATCTATTGCAATATATTTTACTTTTCCTTATATATGTCAAAATTAATTGTTTAAAGATCATTCATTGTGCAAAATGCATTTTTTTTATCTTTTCCCCCCCAAAAATGCAATACAATACAAAAATAGTCTGCTTTTCTGGTTGTTGTCGTTTATAAATGTAATATCGCACAAAAATAAAGCTGCTCATTTTTGAATTAAAAAATGCTTCCAGTTAAAAAGATCTTTTTTTCTTTAAATGGAAAACAACAAATCGCGGTAAGCCTGTATAGTCAAAATCTCTACCTTTGGCTAAATTTATACCATTTCTACCTTATACCTGTAATATTGCCCACTACTAGTTACATTTAATTTCACTTGAGAATAAATTAAGGATTTTTACATTGAATGTTGATGGATTTCCTGCAGTGGTAATGGCTGCCGTCTCACCTGTTGCAGCTCCTAACAGTTTGGCTTTTCTGGACTCCAACCCAGTTCCCGTCATCTGTTGAAATAAATGTAAAACAGGAAACAGCTACTGCCTGATTTTGTACCGAGAAGCTGTCAAGTTTCCATTTCACAACCAGATCACTGAATGTGGTGAACATTTTGAGCGGCAGGAACACGTTAAGACCACATTGTCCAAAAAAATATTTTTAAATCCTTTCTCATAGTTTCACACGAATCTTAGTTTTTCTACACCCTCATCTAAATAAAAAATGTAATTTGTAGTTCTGCATTATAACTTTATAACAGCCTAAAAGCTTTTTTTGATCATAATTGTTTAAAAAATAAAATAAAAAACTAATCAGGCAGCTAAACATCCTTAGAAAATGAGGGATATATGCTTAGCAGCAACTAAAAAGTGTAAGATAAAAACAGGACGTTTCCGTTCACATTTATTGAGCAAATGTATCAAATTAGTAGTTTCTGTTATACATCAACAAAAAAAAACAATCTTCACAGTTTACACTTAAAGAAATAAAAAGGAATTTTGCACTGATGCCAAACTGCCTGGTTAACATCGTTATTTGGCAGAATAATGGTTCGACAGAAGATTATAGGGAAATTTTACAAGAGATAAGTGACCTGTCGCTGTTAAACGAGCTGGGAAAGAAAAAGATAAACTGGACAGATGGCACAGTCTCCCTCCTCAACATGTCTAAATTCATAAACCAGTCCATCTGCTTGGGTTTAATGGGATTACTGGTGGCTGACAGGTCTTCTTACACAAAAACATTTGATAGAACCAAGAGAAAATAAAAATAAAAACTAAAAAGATTCTTTAATCTAAATTCATGGTCACTAATTTTACATTTCACTACAGTGAACCGAAGGAAACCTATAAATAAGCAAATCAAAACAGAAATTAAACAGTATTCAGCTTCAGAAGCTTAAATGAGCTTTTAAAATGATTCTATTTTATTAATTTATGGCACTAAATAACAGTATAGAAACTTAATCAAGCGCTGCTGAGTTTCCAAGCCTATATGAGGCAACGCCGCCCTCTGCAGGCCAAGCGTGCTCACTGCAGTGTTGTTGCGTTCTGCGTTTACAGCCGAGGTGGAACTACCATCGAAGTACCACAAACTTACATTCAACCCTTGGAAGTTTCAAAAATAAGGTAAAGAAATCCAGAAACAAAAACATAAGACCACATAAGAGTTAGATTGAGAAAAGGAGAAAGTAAAAAAAAAAAAAAGCAACACAAATTGTGCCTTTTCTGATTTTTACTCTTCACAACTCCAGTCAGGTTTTACTTCTTTTCTTTCTTCTTGTCCTAAAACAAAAAAACAAAACATAGATGAGTTAGTTTCACTGCATAATCCTGGGTTTTTAAAGCTTTATGTCCAACGTGGCTGTAATAATTCAGCTGCAAGAGTTGGCTGTGGTTTGAAAACACAATAAGCATCAAGTTCATCTTAGATGAATTAATTAGCCTCAAGTGTTTTTCCTATTCAGACAAAAAAAAGGTGTAAATTAGGTATTTTTTGTTTACCCGAGAGTTTTGGCCTCTAACTTAGGCTATATACACAAGTAGTCGGGTTTTAAAAAAATATTCTCACCACCTCGTTAAAAAAAAAAAAAAAACCTCTGTCCACACTTAACCGCATAAGTGCTAAGTGTTAAGCACATTCATAGACATGCCAAACCTGTAGGGGGCAGTAGTTCCCCCAAATCCTATCCATTCAGAGTAACTTTTTATGTTCTAACTTCTACATAGAGCAGTATTTGAGTTTGTAAAGACAAGCACGCAAAAAAACACTTGGATGATCGATGATGTCAGCACATCTGAGGGTATAAATGCTGTTTCTGAGCGTAAAAACACGTCGCACAAGTGATGTCGGAGCATTTTTATGTCGCGGAGCCGAAAACTTGTCCACACGCAAACGCTTAAAACAGAGATCTTCACTTCGGCCGGAGTTTATTTATTTATTTTTATAGAAAGATTTGTTTTCGGTGTCGTAAATCTGCGTTTTCGTGTGGATGACGAGCCAAACCGTAGAAAAAACACCTGGCTACGTGTGGACAAGGCATGAATGCCTTCTTCAAGAGCCGGGAATTAAGTCGTCCTCACAGTAGATGACAGCTCTCGAAGAAAATAACCTAATTTCCACTTTTCTTTTGTCTGAAGAAGAAGAAACGCCTACAGGGACTCCAGTTTAAGACCGATGACCAGCTGGCAGAAAACAAACAAAATCTTTCCCATCTGAGACATAAAACGGTCACACTGACAACACTCTTCAGTGCGGAGGCTGTTGCAAAGTGAAGACGACTCAAAGTTGGACGGTATTTTCTTTAAATCTTAAGTGAGGTGTTTAAAAATTTGGAAGAACGTGTTTTTATGTCGAGGCATTCAGGGTTCCATTTGCTCCGTTTTATTCTTCTGGAAACAACCAAGGGACGCATCTACTGTGTCTGGGAGGAGACGTGAAACTAGTGAGGCTCATCAGCAATGAAAGAAAGACGGCAAAAGACATTTTGCCTGCTGCATCCGAGGTACAGAAAGGAGCGTTATTGTAGGTTCTTCCTCTAGAACTGCCACTGCTTCCAATAAACAAACTCAATGAGTCTCTACATCCTTGATGTTCGTTGCAAACAGTTTTCACTTCTGGTAAATGATCTGGGTTTTATACAAGTTATTATTCTACTCAGTTGGACTTTTCTTTGAATTGGAGCATTATACAGTATATTCTTTATTCTATATCCATCTATCTATCTATCTATCTATATTTATTGTGTGTAAATCTACATGCTTCGACTTGTCCGACACTTTGCTTCTGTTGTCCCTGAGGGACAGTAAAGGTTGTTTCTATTCTAATAATTCTTTAGAAGTCAGAACATGCTGGGGGCGTTATAAATAAAATGAAAAAAAGACCACGAAGAAGTCTCATGGGTGAAATTCACTACTGCACTTGTGATATTCCTTCTGTAGCAAGTTAAGTTGTCTTAATCCAATGTCAGTGGAACTGCTGAGTTTAGATTATAGCTGTTTAGCATATATATTTCAAGGCTGGACTACTGTAATTCTTTACTATCAGGTAGTCCATAAAATGTCATTAAAAGCCTTCAGTTGATCCAAAATACTGTAGCAAGAGTTCTGATGAATATTAAAAAGAGAGATCACATTTCTCCTGTTTTAGCTTCCCTTCATTGGCTCCCTGTTAAATCCAGAATAGAATTTAAGATCCTTCTTTTTACATACAAAGCCCTTAATAATCAAGCTCCATCATACATCAGAGATCTAATTGGTCCATATGTTCCTAACAGACCCCTTCGCTCTCAGACTGCAGGTTTACGTGTAGTTCCTAGGATTTCTAAAAGTAGAATGGGAGGCAGATCTTTTAGTTATCAGGCTCCAAAAACATTCATTTTTGATAAAACTTATAGTTAGAGTGCCTTAGGTCATCCTGAGCTATCTTTGTAGTTATGCTGCTATAGGCTTAGACTGCTGGAGGACAGACTTACCAATTTTCTCTCCTACTACTCTCCAGTTGCATTATTTACTGTTGGTCTGGTATCCTGCTTAGCTACAATGCCCTGTTAGACAGAGCCTCCCAGTAACTGAACATCCACTGTGTCCTGTTATCAACTTTTTACTTTCTGTAACATAGAAAGTTCTCTTATATCAGATCTTCTGTTCCTTCTGTGTTTCTGCTCTGTCTTCTCAAACCCCCAGACGGTCGTGGCAGATGGCCGCTCCTACTGAGCCTGGTTCTGTTTGAGGTTTCTTCCTGTTAAAGGGGAGTTTTTCCTCTCTACTGTCGCTACATGCTTGCTCAGTTTGAGGGATTGCTGTGGTTGGAGTCTGCATGAACGGGGCGCAACATCAAGTCAATGACTCGATGTTATCTGCTGGGATTCCTTACACAGAGAACTTTTAACCTGATTGGAATGATAGCATTGAAATGACTTTTCTTGTAAAATGCCTTCAGAATTGAATTGAAAATGATATTAGTGAGTTAAGTCCTAGCAACAACTGAAAACTTTACAGCCTTATCTGTTAAAGTGATATTTAGGAACTCGTCCTAGATCTGTGACCCCATCGTCTTCTCTGCACGGTCTCACAGTTAGGTTGTGAAATCGCTAATTATTTTATGACACTATGCCTCATTCTACATGAAAACCACAAAGATGGAGGTTTTTACTCCTTTTCCTCAGTCTTCACATTGTGAACAAGCCTAACCAGCCTTCAGCCAACCCTATAAAACAGCGATTCAATTCTCTTCTTTTAAAATTCTTATCACAACATCTGTATTTATCACTTAAGTAAACACAGTTTACTCCTCTTGTATACTTTATGAGTTCGAAAATATTCAGAATGGATAAACAGGATATCTGCAGGTTTCTCTAGTTTTAAATTTAAAACCTGATCAAAATCAGAATGATTTCAATTCAAGACAAATTAAATATGAAAAATAAAGTTGGGGGACTGGAGAGACGGCTGAAGTTAAAACCTCAAGTGATTCAAACTGAAATTTTGATTGAAAAATTGTGTTTTCCGATCGGCTGAGCTGACTGAGGAGCGTTTCGTTTTTTACGTTCAACTCTATGGAGAATGCATAATCTGTTGAAAGACTTTATATCACATTTGTGAACAACGCCGGCGCCTGGCCACCCTGGTGAGGTTGCTCTGGGCACGTCGCACCAGGAGGAGACCCAGAAGGGACTTTGTCAAGTGGCTTGGGGGGAAGAGCGAAGTCTGAGCCTCTCTGCTTCTACCCGACCTCAGACTAAACGGAACAGACGATGGAATAATGTTCGGGTTTCTGTACCTTATCGTTCATGGCCAGGATGATCATCAGTTTTCTGAAGATCGTGATAAAATCCAGGAACAAATCCACACAGTGCCTTGAAAACAAACAAACAAAACAAAACAGAAAGTTAGGACCATCTCTGTAGGACCCAGTGGTGACTCTTTGCTAGGAGGACGATGGATTTGCATGTTATTTGGTTAGGAAAACAAGATGAGGTCCAGGCGGAGCAGGTTAACAGCAGACAGAAGTCCTCACCACACGTAGTCTTTGTCTCCGTTCTCTGCTTTTTCAATGATGAGCTGGGTGTCAAAGAGGACGAAGCCGCACATGACGAGCAGCCCGAGGTACAAGTGCGCCTGTCAGGGTTCAGAAACAAACAACAAGATGACACTAGGCCCGTCACGATAACACGTTTTGCCCCAGAAATTGTTCCCATGAACGATAATATTGTCGTTTTGAGACCATTTTCGACTAATGCAGTAATTAATGCATGGTAACGGTCAATAAGAACATTTACCACTGCAACTGGAAGGCATTCTTGATATCTAAAATAAATTAACAAAACAACTGAAACACACACACACACACACAAAAAAAAAAACTAACAGTTATGAGTTTTGTAAACAAAAAGTGCAAACTACCAACAAAAACACTCAGTTTAAATAAATAAAAAAAACTCTGCTATGTATAAACGAACAATATATGCCTCCCCCCCCCATCCAGTCTCTTTGGTAGAAAGACAGGAGATGCACGAGGAAAAAACAAACAAGCATCCAAATGGAAATTATTGTGGCTGGAAAAATTGAGCTTGTTTGAATCTATCGTGCGATTCATCGATTTATGGTTTATTATGAAAGGCCTGGAGAGCTACTGTAGTTGCATTTTACTGCTTAAATAAGAAGCTGATATTAGAAGCTAAATTTTCCATGTGTTACAGGAGCTGCCCCTGGGGAACACGGAACAACTTCCAGCGTTTTAACTTTTCCAAGCTGTGGGATAAAAAACAACAACAAATGTCCCACCTAGTGGTGGGCAACATAAAAAAATAAAAAAATTAAATAAGATAACATTTGTTGTTTTCCATTTAATGGGGGGAAAAAATTGTTGAACTTGAAGCATTTTTAATTGAAATATGTGCTGCTTCATTTTAGTGCAATATTAAATCTATAAATAAGTAACCAGGAAACAGCTGACAATTTTGAACTTTGTGTTTTTTCCCTATAACATTTAGCTTTTAATTTATTTATAAAAAATATCTTAATTTTTGTGTTGCATTAAAAAAAAAAGAAGAAAAAAAAAGATTTGAGTGTTTTTCAAACGCGTTTTGCACAATACATGTTCCGCGGAGCAGAGTTTGCGAGCGTGTGCGAGGTGGGGTGAGGCGATGAGGCCCTCGTCGTCACGGAGACGGGCTGACTCACGGAGGACGGGCTGACTCACGGAGGACAGAGAGAACAGAAAAAGTTGACATTTTAATCAAAATTCGCCCTCATAAAAAAGACCGACGAGCATTTCTAAGCAGATTTTAGAACATTTTTGACAAACTAAAGAAACCATGTTTTAATTTTGATTCGGTATAAATCGCAGACAAAGAGCTTTCTCGTTAGGAGCTCCAAGGTTATGGAACGAACTCCCTCTCGTAGTTCAGCAGGCGTCCTCTCCAGCTGCTTTTAAGTTTCTTTTAAAGACCCACTACTTCCTTCTTGCGTTCAACCAATAGCCGCACGCCGGCTTCCTTACTCCGTTTTCTTTCTTTTTAGCAATCTTTTATGTAAATGCTATTCTTAGACAATTTTTTATTCAGCATTAAAACCTTTTAACTCATCCTCTTTTTGCATTGTTCTGTTTTTGTTTAATTGCATCTTTTTTTGCATCTCTGATCCCATTTTGTCTTGTAATCACGTGTAATCACGTCCAAAAATAAATAAATAACTAGAAATCGTTAAAAGGGATGAAAGATAAACAAGTTAAGAGAGAAAACGGTCTTGTTTTGTCTGGGTGTTTCCCACAATGTTGTTAGATACAACAAGCTGGGCGTGGTAATGCTTCTGCTCAATACGGGTTTTTATGAAAACATGAACGCAACTTATTTTTTTATTCCACTTTGATCGGCATTAAAGATTATTTTTTTTAAATAAATAAAATAGTACTAGACAACATAGCCAGATTAGAACCACTTAAAAACAGTCCATGTTCATGTTTAGAAATGTTTAAATAATACTTTGCCCATATTTTAAAATAAAACTTGCTTAAATCCCTTTGGAGTTGTTTTGATATTTCGACAGCCTTGTCTCCTAGCTGTACATGAATGCAGCATTCAGCAGCTGTTGGGAAAATCCCTTCTCATCAACGGGGACTTGCGTTTTTATCCAGAATAAGGAGTTTGGTCTGATTGGATGCTACTGGTAGCCATGTTGGACGTCAGCTGGTTTTTCTCTAGAATCAGTGATGTTTACATTCAGCTTGACATCGTTTCAGGTGAGTCATTCAGTTCAATGCAGAGCGTGTTATGGACCTTATTGCTGCTGAACGATGCGTTCGCTGACAAAGTTCTATTGCATTAGAAAGCATTAATGTTCCCAAATACCCGAGGTTAGTGTTAGCTGGGAGTTCTTTCTGTTATGTTTTGGTGTCACTTTTTCAAGTTGCGCTGCGCTTGAAGTTCCTCACATAAACATTCTGGATTTGTTCGGTATGAGTGTGTACCGAACCGACAGGGCCGTACCGAAAAAATAAATAAATAAAAATCTGAAAATGTATGTACCATTACACCCATATTAATAATATATACTGACAAGAGGGTTAAAATAAGAGGTTAAGGTAGAAAAATCTCCGTATGTGTCCCTAATTACCTTGAACAACATCAGAGACCCAAAGAAGAGGTTCATCAGAGACATCAGGAAGAGGATGGAGAGGCCAGACATCAGTGTGCCTGAGAAGAAAGGAAATGGATTCTGGGTAAATAAAACACAACAAAAAAAAAAAAAAACAGTAACGGCTTCCAGCAGCAGAGCGGCTCTTTACCTCCCAGGAACAGGTAGCTCCTGCGTTTTGCATAGAGAGCGCTGAGAGTGAAGCAGATGAAGATCAAGGAGGTTCCCAGGAAGGCTGTCACGATGATGCTGGAGGGGAGCGAGGCAGAGCGAGGCAGAGCGAGGATCGGGTAAACTGTCGAGGCTCGTCTTAAATGTTTGACGGGTGCACTGCTTTACGTTCACTCAACGGATGACGGGCACACATTAATCTTTTACATACCTCGGGTTGATGGCGATGACAAAGTCCAGTGTGGGGCCGAGGCCGACGCCTGGGGAGAGGGAGAGAGAGATGAGGGCAAACACAAGCTGTGAACCACCTGGCTCGGGATTTCCAAATCTACAAATTAAATGCAACAAAAAAACTCATTTGTTCAGGAATAAATCCGCTTACCTGTGAGGAAGGCAAACGCAGCGAGGATTCCCAGCCTCTTCTTCTCCGTCTCGGGGTTGTGAGGCGTCATGGCGAGCCAGAACATCATCGCCAGCGAGCCGAGCACAGACAGCACTCCGCCCTGGAGAAACGGAGCAGAGCAAAGTAATCTTACAGCTGCAACGTTTTGGTAAAAAACAAAAAAACAAAAAAAAAACTGAGCGATAAACAATTTTTCGCATGTAGCTTTGCAAGCTGCATGGTTTTTTTTTATTTAAACAATGCTTCATCATGGCTGTAGTCTATTCTGATAGCCAAGTGTTACTATATCAATATAATTAGCTTTTTATTAGTAGTATAAACGGTCTAAAGGTAGAAATTATATAAATTTACCCAATGATACATATTTTGACTATACCAGCCTGCCGCGATTGCGCATTTTGATGTCATCAAGCTGTGCCTACGTACTATGTACGCGAGGAGGATAAACACTGATGTTCGCATTTCAATTCAATTCAAATTCAATTCGAAAATACTTTATTGATCCCAGAGGGAAATTAAGTGTTGGTATAGCTCATATGATTAATTATTTAAGGAGTTGTTGTAGATGATGATGGCTGTGGGCAGGAAGGATTTCCTGTAGCGGTCTGTATTGCAGCGAAACTGAAGAAGCCTCCGACTGAAGACGCTCTGTTGTTGGATGACTGTCTCATGAAGAGGATGCTCAGGGTTGTCCATAATTTTTTTTATTTTATGAAGAATCCTTCTTTGCATCATCATCTCCAGATTTTCCACAGTTGTCCCAAGATACACAAGATAATGTAAAGTTACAATTTTTTTTGTTTTTAGTTCAAATATGTGCAGCTTTCTTTTTGTGTGAAATTAAATTTATAAACAAGTAACCAGAAAAGCAGAAAGACATTTTATTTCTCTTTTTACATTTTGCACTTCATCCGACACAATTTTGAACTTTGTGTTTTCATAACATTTAGCTTTTATTTTATTTCAAATTTTATTCAACTTTATTTGTGCTGTGAGAATTTTTGTGTTGCAGTTTTTGGAAAAAGATTTAAAGGGGGGGTATTATGCTTCTTCCAGGCACATATTACCGTTCTGTAGCACACTCCAATAAAATTGTCACCTTAAGTCTTTTAAAAGTCCTTCATATATCCAAATCCAACTTAAAAGAAATTTACTTCCGTATTGGACGCCTTGATTCGCCTGTGCCTCTCTAAGACCCTCCGACTCTATCTGACACTCCCCCTTCAGTTCGTCACATACCGTGCATCATCGCAGCACGGAGTCGGAAAAAAAATCCCACAAAAGACGCGCAGCTGCAGCTGGTGTGTTATAATTACTGCACCTGGGACTCAGCCGGAGTTGTGTGAGGTGGGGAGGGGAGGGGTGGGGGAGCTCTGCAGGGGCGAGGCTGAGCACGTAAGCTCGGAGGAGGAGATGGGTGGAAAAGGCGGGGATAGGTGGGAGCAAGCGTTTAAGCAACGCCGAGAACTACCAGCAGAGACTCAAAGATTACTCTAACATGAGTGAATGGGTCAGAGCAACACTTCAGGTATGTTTCTAATGAGGGAAATATAGGTTCTCAGGATATCAAACTTCAGAAAGTCCATTTTGCATAATACCCGCCCTTTAAAAACCTTTTAAATGCATTTTGCACAATGAATGATCTTTAAATGGCATTCTATACTTTTTTGAATTTGTTCTGCTGCAACTGGAAAGTGAGAATGTTCATAAACTGTCCTTTTTACATATATAAGGAAAAGAATATATCGCTTTAGATTAAATCGCCATATAGAGTTGAAGCCATATCAACTAGCCCTACCTTATATCCCACAACAATTTCCACAATCCCTGTGTGTTTGTTGCAGTTGTCTTGTTATTTGCGTTCATTATAGTGGTGGGCGATATCAAAGGTATAAGGTAGAAATGATATCAATTTAGCCAAAGGCAGAGATTTTGACTATACTGATCATACTGGTCTACCGAGGTTGAGGTGTTGTTTTCCATTTAATGGGGGGGGAAGAGAATCTGTTGAACTTAAAGCATTTTCAGTTTGAATATGGGCAGCTTTATTTTTGTGCAATAGTAAATTCATAAATACGTAACCAGAAAAGCGGAAAAATGTGAACTTTTGTTTCTTAAGTAAAATGTAGCTTTTAATTTATTTAAAATATCTTTATGTTGTGAGAATTTTTGTGTTGCTTTTTTTGGGAAAAAAGATTTGAGTATTTTTTAAATGCATTTTTGCACAATACATGTTCATTAAATGGCATTCTAAACTTTTTTGAAGTCGTTCTGGTGCAAATGTATCTGAAAAGTGAGAACGTTCATAAACTCTTTTTGACATATATAAAGAAAAGAAAATATCGCAATAGATATCGTTATCGTACATGCTTTAGATTATATCGCAATATAGATTTGAGGCTATGTCGCCCAGACCAAGTTCCTTGTATGCATTTCTATCGTTTGTGTGTTGAAGTAATGAGATGCGCGACAGTCGGTTTTTACAGATTGTAAAAGACATTTTGGGTTGGTGCTAAAAAACCAGCAGCCTCTGTAGCACCAGTGCTAGAAGCTATAAAGGTTAAGTCAATGACTCGATGCAATCTGCTGAGTTTCCTTAGGTAGAAAACCTTTTTTTTTTTTTTTACTACTTTGAATAATAAATTAACCATAATGCACTTTTTGATAAGTAGGGTTAATTGGAATGTATTGAATTGAAATGCCTTCAGATCAGGCGTTGAGAATTGGTGCTATATGAATAAATTGAAAGGAATTAAAATCTTTACATCATTCAATCATGCCAGTTAAATATACATCAGACATGTGGCTACATGCATCATCTAAGAGCTGAGAAACACAAACACAGGACACGTGGCCTCCTCGGTTTGCCTTCGTTTTCTCTAAAACGTTGAAAAGTCATCAAGTGATAGAAAAAGAAAGAAAAAAAAGAAACTGTGGTCTTGACGTAATTTATCTCCACCTAAACCGGTTCTGACCAGACAGGAACCGATCTTATCTGTCGGGCCTCTCTACACGCAGCTATCAGTGAACCTTGGCTTCCCGTAAACCTATCGCTGAGAAAAACTGTTTTAAACTCTTTAGATCGCTTTTTGGGAGACTTCGACGTCTGGAGAGCCACAACAAGCCAGAAGATCTGAAATTGCCATGACCCCACCATATGTTTCTGAAGTCATTCAAATCTAATCTAGTGCCAAATGTTGCTTCTTTTCTTTTAACAAAAGAACTATTGTCGGTCACGACTTCATGTCTGAGCGTTCTGCTTAACGGCACCATCTTACCAACCTGCAACAGGCGCGTGACGACGTGAACGTATGAGCCCGCGGCGGCCACAAACATACAGACGGCCAAGCTGGAGTACACATTCTTCAGGTGGACCTGGGTGGAGTGAGATCTGCAGAGAAGATTGTGACAACGGAGGCGTGAGAGACGGCAGCGGCGAAGGCTACAGCGGAGGGCCGTTACAACCCACCCAGACACCCACGTCTGTATTGCTACCCATATTAGGACTTTATATTGACTTCCATTCATTTTAATAGTGACATTTATGCCTAACCCAAACCATTACCAGTTTATTCCTAACCTTAACCAAAACATAATTCACACCATACCTCTAAACCTAACCCCTGACCCTAGAAAAGGGGGTCCACCTTATTAGAACCGGGCTTTGGTCCCTATAAGGTCCATCGGTCTTCAGAAGGTTAGCGAATATGCCAGAAAAGGTCCTAAATAGGGTAGCAATACAAGAACACACACACACACACTCAGAGAGAGAGAGAGAGAACCGAGGGCGAGTTAACGTACATTTGGGAGAACCTGAAGAGGGCGTCGGTGTTGATAGTGCGGTCAAACACGTTCATGGTGAGATCCGGTGTGCGGGATCCTAAAGAGGGCTTCGATCCAACAATGTCTCCTGTGAAGTAAAATAAAACAACCGCTTCATTTCACTGACCTGTGATTTCCATTATATACTTATAAATATCTTTTCACAGATCCAGTTACTAGTTATGGGTAAGGATTTGCTTTAACTCATTTCTTACCTGGAGAAAAAAACAAAAACATTTTGTAATAAGAGACAGAATCTGACAAAAGGAGGTTGGGACTGGGGGATATTATAGAAATAAAATTATGTAACGGTGATATTTAAAGATGCTGCGATGGAATATAACTTGAAATAAATATCGGTTTTCCTCACTCTGGTTCTGAATACCATTAGGATCCAAAATGTGAGGTTACGACACTTGAAATATATCACGTACCAGCCAACAACACAAGCCATTTGAAATTATAATAATACATATTTTTAACATTTATTCTGGAACCTAAAGATGTCGGATTTGACAGAAAAACGTCCTAAAAAACAGTCGGAACCTATTAAAATTTTTTTTTTTTTTATGCTGTGAGCTTTTAAACTTGTAACTCAGATATATAAACTCTATCAGGGTAATATTTTAAAAATCTTTCATCCATTTTAACTTGATTCAATTGTATTGACATAGCATTCCTGTAAAAAAAAGATTCGCTAACATACCAATTACAATAGGTGCTAATAAATATAAACAATAGTTGAACTTCAGTTTTAAGTTTTACTCCAGTCTACGTGTTCAGAGCAGAAAACTGATATTTATTGTTGTTGTTTACCTTCCACAATGGCTCTTAATAACTTCAACTAAAATGATAAAGAACCAACTAATTCTTTTGAATCTAGATATTAAAAAAAACGCAACATGGTCTTAAAATCAGATCATAATATTTGGTGGTGTTTAAAAAAAGGTATTTTAAAAAATGTTTTAAGGAACTGCAGTCAAAGCTTTAATTATCATACTTATATATATATATATATATATATATATATATATATACACACAGATGCTCTAATGTTCCATTAGCAGAGAAAAACTTATAAATAATGACAGTACAGCCAGTTTTGCAGAATTTCCACAAGAGAATAACGCTTAAAGTATTTTATATTCTTTATTTCAAAACCTAAAATACAATGAAGTAAAATGGTGGCTCTTTAAACGTGAAAATAGATATTTACCATAAATTATTTTTTCAAAACATTTGTGCCTCAAAATAAGTTTTATTTAGCTGAACTGAGAGTAAAAATTGCTCTTTGAGTTGTAAAGGTTGCAGTACCCCTGTTTTAGATATCCAAGCGTCAACTAATATTTATATAACTCGCTGGCATTAAAAAAACAAAAACACAACATCATTTGAAATGGTCTATATTTAAGAGTCAACCCCCCACTAGTAATGTATTACTCAAAATGACTGCAAAAGGACAACATTACTGCGTGTTTTAACTGTTTAAACAAGAAGTTAAGCAACCGGTTACTATGAAATGTCAGCGGCTAGCTAGCACATTTCCCAATACCCCAACACCGTGTAGACAAACGCTAGCTTTCAGCTCTAATGTTTAAACTTGCAGGTAAACCAAAAGTTAATATATCTAAATTAACATCCTAATGGGTGGAATATTACTGTAAAAACAGCTTTGATATGGTTATGAACGACTGAATGTGTTTTTATTTTACACAGTCAGCGTTAAATAACGTAGTTAGCCTAGCTTGCTTGCTGGCTGGTTGGCTAAAGGTTGCTAAATCTGTCAACACAATTCGACGTCTTCGGTATTTGTCGCCCAGAAATCGGCGCATAAACAAGCGTTGATGTTACAGCTGCCGTGAAAAAAATACACCGATCCAACGGAACCCGTTGGGTCGACACACCTACCGAGCGCTGTTGCGTTCCGGACCGTTCGGGGAGCTTTCCTGAGCCGCTGCTTACAGTTTGTTAACAACAAGCCAGTACGTGTCAGCCAGCGCTAGGCAGCCTGCTGATGTCACCATGGAAACACCCAGAAGACTTCCCCACGCCGAAGTCGGCGCTCGATTTGGAGCTTCAGTTAAAGGGCCAGTACAATCATCAACAGATTCGGGGCACCACCCTTGATCAGCTGTAGTTCTACAATTAAACTAATTAGGTCATATATATATATATATATATATATATTGGTATAGCGGAATCGCGCCGGAATCGCGCCGCTCAAGGTGGCAGCATGTTGGAGTAGCTCTGTTACTTTGGTTCATATTTTTTTCTATTTTAAAACTTTAATTCTTCCATTTCTGGTAGAAACATTGTTTTTGTGGACAACTGTTCTCTCTGGTTTTGAATGCTGTGCAGCTGGAAGGATTTTCGCTGATACTTTTTATTTTTGGACATTTGTTATGATGCATAACCATGGCAACAAGGTGGTTTACAACTGGCAGCAGCTGATTAACATCACAAAAGCTCAAATAATACCTCAACTACAGCCACAAAACCCTGATGAGTTGAAAAGAAGACGCCATAGATCCAGAGCATCCTCTACATCAGACTGTTATACAACTACAGAGCGTCTTCAGTCAGAGGCTTCTTCAGATCTGCAGCGCGCTACAGGAGATCATCCCTACCCACAGCCATAAGCATCTACAACAAATCTTTGAAGGAACTTGCATAATGAGTTACAACAACATTTAATTTCCCTTTGGAATTAATAAAGTAATTTTGAATTGAATTTGAATATATATATATATATATATATATATATATATATATAACCATCGCCATCAGCATCTACAACAAATCTTTGAAGGAACTTGCATAATGAGTTACAACAACATTTAATTTCCCTTTGGGATTAATAAAGTAATTTTGAATTTGAATTGAATATATATGTTTGAAATAATAAAAATAATAATAATAATAAACATCTGTAAATAATACTTTTTACATCTCTTCTGGAACCCAAACATGTCGGATTTGACTGAGAAACGTCCTAAAAACAGGCGGGATCTATAAATCCAACGACGACACACAATTTTTAAAAATGTTTAAAAAAATACTGTTAGCTTTTAAACTTGTAACTCAGATAAACAAACTCCATCGGGGTAATACTTATCTATTTTAACTTGATTCAACTATGTTGGCATAGCATTCCTGTAATATATATATATATATATATATATATATATATATATATATATATATATATATATATACATATATATATACCGGCCAACAGATCAGGGCATACACTCTACCTCCCCCTACTCCACCACTCAGCCAACAACTGGCTAACATTATTTAGTGTGTTTACATGTATTAAGAGATAGGTGAATTATTGCCTTAATCCGGCTGAAGTCGAACCGAACAGGACTTCTCTTTATCTGACTAACCCACCCAGATAATGCGGTAAGAAAGCCAAATTTCTCTGCAACTACACTCAACCCCGGCGTTGCCGGCGGGAATAACAACACCGGCACACAACAACAGTGCAGCAACAACACGTGTAAGTTAACACAAACAGTACAGTACTTACAACATGTACTGTGCCGCAGCGTTGTCGTCGTCGTCCATTTCTTCGCTCATCGTGCATATCCTGCTTTTACTCCGTCTGCTTCACTGCTGCCAGCATTTATTTACCATCTGTGTGACGCTCCAGGCCAACCAGGACAACGGCAACGTTGGAGGGCGCATGTCACCACCTAGCGCCGCAGAGTCAAACACACTTCATTCAATATTTCGATTTTCTGAGTGACAGGTAAACTGGGATAAAGGCTCCCATTCTGGTTAAGCTATTAGTGCGATTATTGCCTGAATTAAATTTGGATTTGCATGTAAAGGCACCGACTGTTTTTAACTATAAGCTTTGTCAAAAACAAAAACTTTAAGCCTCGTCTAAAAAGTAAACAGAGTGTTTTTAAAACTGATTGTTGCAGATGTACCTAAAAGAGCACTTTGCTGTCTGACTGCTGGCGGTTCCTAGAGAACAAAAAAAATTATTTAATACCACCTCAAATTGTGTCTGGCTTGAAATCTGTAAAACTGTATAATCCCACATTTAGAACTTTTATCCATTGTTATATAACACCATAAAGGGTTGTATCTGTTTAATTTGTCCGCATTGCCAAACTGAGCTATCTAACTAGCATTTGAGGCCTTCACAGAGCAGCTTCATTTGTATTGAGATTAAATTACACACATAACAACCATGTAAAATACTTTGATTTCTGTGATTATAACATCAGGAAACGTAAAGATTACAGAGATTTTAATACTATTGTGAAGCACAGCAAAACATTCAGCGTAAATGTGGCAAATTAAGCATTAAAGTTTTGGTTTTCATATTCAATCAAGCAGAATTGAGGTCTAGATGGAAACCAGTTCCGGTTTGACCTGTATAGGAACTAGTTTGTTCAAATTAGACTCAATCTGAGGTTCTACAAAAGCCAAAAATGGCCTTTAAATCACCCTCTTTTTATTAAATAAGTCTACAAATACAAGAAAATCGTGGCTTCACAAGTCTTCACAGTCTGTAATAAGTATATAATAATTCAGAGAATGTCTAAACCATTTTAACCCAATCATATGTCAACCGGAGGGGATGAACGTGGAATGAAAACTGTAAAATGGCCCTTTTGGTGAAGCTGCGAATCGGACGCCAACTTCACCCTCATTGTGGCAGCAGTGACGTCCGCCTTTCGGCGACGTCGATGCGTTTGGTAAATAAATAAACTGCTTCGATTTATGTCGGCGCCGTTTGTGAAAACACTCTTTGGTTTGTTATGAAGTGTGTAATTTAATAACAGAGCCGCCACTGATTGACGAATCTCGTCCCCCGCTTTCCCGAAGACGCGTTACTGGGAAACGTTCACCTAAAATGGCCGTCATGCAATGAGTCGCTTCTTTGTAACCTGAGACGGCGAAACGACGTCATTGCTTGATTACTTGACCTGACGTTAAGTCTAACTTTAGTTTTTCAGTTTGAAGGCGAATTAAATGTCAGAGCGCTCTTTATCCCCCCTCCCCAAAGTATTTAGTTTGAAAGAAATGTAAGCTGTTTATGAATGCACCTCTGTATAACAGCTGAGTAGCCTATAAGTTTCATTATGACGCACGCTTCTTGTAAAATTGTAAATATCACTGTTATTTACAATTTCGCTTACGTTAAGATTAAACGTTAATGTCAGGCACACAATAAGTGGCCTTATTCTGACATACAAGACTGAAACTCAGCCATCAACTCTTAGAACATTGACAAAAAAGAAAGAAAACAGGTTATTTTCGTTTTAAAATATACATTGGTAAGTTTAACAGCTGTTTATTTTCTTTTACTGTTTAAAATAATAGACATGTGAGTTCACTTCGCTACCTTAGGATAAGTATTAAGAAATAAAATTAAACCCCCCACATTTTCTATGCCATTTTAAGGCCGATATGGAAAACGCTAAAACTCTACCCTTAATTGGCAATGACGTCACGGGGTGATAATAATACTTAATTCACTTAGCTCTAGGATTTTTTTTATATTTTTAGTGTTCACTTTATTTTTTGAGCAGCATACATAAAGTCCCGATCAAAAGTTTAAGACCACTTGAAAAATGGCAAAAAATAAATAAAATAATATTTTGCATGGTTTGGATCTTAACAAGGTCCCAAGTAGAGGTTCTATATACAACAAAAAAGAAATGGGAGTGAGACAATACTTTTTTTTTTTGAGCATGCAATTTATTGAAAACCACGCTTAAACTGAAACAGACTGTTTCACAGCTGATTAAAAGTTTCAGACCACGTGCCTTTAAAAGGGCAAATCTGTGCAGAAATGTAGATTCTTTGTCATTTTCTGTCAGGTAGTCACGCTGTAGTGACATTCTGATGACAAAGGCAAAAAAAAAAACACGTTAAAATGCTTTGAACGTGTTTGGATCTGTCACAGCGCGGGACTGAAGCAGTCATTAGGAATTTCTCAAATGATTTTGGGTTTTGGAAACAAAAAATGTCAAGTGGAAGACCCCCCCAATAAATTTCACCAGCATTGAGCCGGAGGATCCGATTGGCTGTCGGTCAAGATGCCGGACGATCCTCGACACAAAATTAAGGCAAACTGCAGCCCCATATAACCATCGGACGGCGTCTGAGACTGAAGGGCTTCAAAAACAAAAAGACGTCTTCAAAGGCCGCGTTTCGTTGAACGGCCACAGAACCGACCGTTTCGGACACAACAGTACACAACGTTCGCAGGACAAGGGACTTGTTCCAGGAGAATAGCATCACGTCTGCGTGTTCCCCTCATCTAAATCCCATCGAGGACCTTTGGGGACGGACGGCAAGGGGAAGTGAACAAAAATGGACGACAGTTCCAGAAAATGTATGTGCCGCAGTGTTGTCGTCCATTTCTTCGCTCATTGTGCATATCCTGCTTTTACTCCGTCTGCTTCACTGCTGCCAGCATTTGTTTACCATCTGTGTGACGCTCCAGGCCAACCAGGACAACGGCAACGTTAGAGGGCGCATGTCGCCACCTAGCGCCGCAGAGTCAAACACACTTCATTCAATATTTCGATTTTCTGAGTGACAGGTAAACTGGGATAAAGGCTCCCATTCTGGTTAAGCTATTAGTGCGATTATTGCCAAAATTAGATTTGGACGTGCATGTAAAGGCACCGAGTATAAGCTTAATCAAAAAGTAAAACTTTAAGTCTCGTCTAAAAAGTAGACAGGGTGTTTTTAAAACTGATTGTTGCAGATGTACCTAAAAGAGCACTTTGCTGTCTGACTGCTGGCGGTTCCTAGAGAACCAAAAAAATTATTTAATACCACCTCAAATTGTGTCTGGCTTGAAATCCGTAAAACTGTATATGCCAGTAGATGCCCCCCTTGTGTTGCCGTCATCACCACTTTGAGAATCATTCCCACTCGCCTCATGGAAACGCTTGCATCGAGCGTGTCCTGCAACGAATGTTTGAAGTCGTCAACAATAACGACGGAGCTACTCGTTACCGAGTTCATGTTTGGAAAAATGTTTTTGTCTCACTCCCATTTCTTCTTGTTGCGTGTTGAAAAGCTCTACTTGGAACCTTGTTATTGGCCATAACAGCAGTATTAATGTCGGGCATCGATATTGGCCCAAAGTTTCATATTGGTGCTTCTCTTAATATGCAGTGATGTCACGGCTGTAGACTGTTAGCACAAGCTAAGGTGTGCACAGTGACCTTTAGAGGGGGCAGGTGCTCAAAGTTAAAAAGGGGGCACACAGAGCAATACTTTAAAACACCTTACAACAACATAACTTAAAGTATACCATCCTGAATGACAACAACAGATATTCATTAAGAAATCTAATAGGGAATCACCACATAATATTTTAAAAGTTAACAGATAGGGAGCATGCAAAGACTGTAGGCATTGAAAACACCACAGGAGAGGTTTGTAGCTGATTGAACAAGTGTTATAAAGTACATTATGGAATAATTTAACTTGCTTCTGTGTCTCACTAAACAAACCCTAATATCGGACTGGTTAACGTCCACAGCAACTCAGCAGCAGACAGTTTTAAAGATCAAAACGGCTTAGAGGGGCTAGCTCTATTATTCTATAGTGGCGTGACTCTTAAAGTGGAGAGATAAAATAAGAATAGATACATTTATTTGACAAATGCATTTCAAGTCTTATCTAATTCTAACTTTTTTGGATTCCTTGGCCATGAAAACGTACATTTAGAAGCTGGATGCACACTGATATCTTTATTAGTCGAGTAGTTATTTAAAAAAAAAAAATCACTTTTTTGGTAATGGCAGTTTTCTGATCACCCCGTAATTCTCATCACTTATTCCTGGTACCATTGCAGACATTTCCTGAACATTTAATAGAAATTCGCCTACAGCTTTTCTAGTTATGTTGCTAACAGACGGACCCTGGTGAAAACATAACCTCCTTGGCGGAGGTATAAGAATATCAGTCTTGGGACATTTTGATTTATCAAATTGTGGCATGTCTGGCTTTCCATACCAGCCGCGGTCCAAATTGTTGGTGCATCATTTGAACAATCTGAGCAGCCGAGTTAGTAAATTAATGTTATGTGGCAACACACAGGATGTTAATTTCACCTCATCAGTTGCCACAACACAACTTAACGTGTATATATTACAGTGTACACTCTACTTATCGGCAATGCAAAGCAGCCACGGAGTGGTGGAAGAGGCACATTAAGGACATTGGGTAATGGCCATCATGTGACTGACTGCAACCAGATCATTTTATTTAGTTAAATTGTTATTAATAGTTAAATGTTGATGTTGAGGGGCACAGACAGACACACACCCAAAAAAATAAAATAAAAAATAGGGCACTTGGAGGCAGGTGCACATGTCTGGTGTGGAGGATGTCAGGATATAAAAAAAGTTTAAAACAATTTTTTTTCTCTCTCTCTCTTCCTCTTTGCTGGTGATTCGATTTAAAAAGTATATTTTCAAAAGACAAATTAAAATCAAACCAACTTCAAATTTTAGCTCATCCATTTTTGATCACAATGAAGAAAAACAGGTGATATTTCCATGCTTTACCACATTTTTGTTCTTCATCACTTGTTTCCAGCAAATCCAGCAAAACAAAACATCCAGGAACTGTAAACAGAGTTGATGTTAATATATTAAAGTTGCAGTTTAAATGAAAGGAACACACACAAAGAATGTAAAATATAGCCAAATTTTATTTAAAAAATTACAGATGGTAGCACCTTTTAATTAATGTTTTTAAGTTTTTGGTCAGATCAGGTATAAAAAGTTTTTTCTTTTTAATTCTTTTTTTTTGCAACAAAATAATCGAGACATTTTTCAAATACTTTTGGTCATCACAACATCCATTTTCACTTTCATATTTGACTCATCAACATGCAGGCGATGATTGCATCAGACAAACATTGTTTGAAACATCCTACCAAAGAAAACCTCAAAGAAAACCAATATTACACACAGAATTACAACTGAATTTAAAAATAAAATAAAATTGTAAGCACATATAATTTTGTAAATTATAATTTGAGTAGGTTTGAGAATTTTTTTTTCTATCAAAAAAAAAAAAGTGTTGTACAGGCACAGATAAACAGTTAAAACACAAGGCCAGCCTCAGTATAGGCAAAATGGATCACAATATAAAATGTCGAGCGTTAAGAAGTCCTGGACAATTACGCGGTTCTTTTGGCCAATAAATACATATATATATAAAAAAAAAAAAAAAAAAAAAAACACTTTCAAAAGCAATTTTCAAAGTATCAAATTTGATAGCTTCAAGTGTTGAACTGCAAGTACCACAGCGCCCCCTCCTGTTTGCTCCTGACAGTGATTTCTCACGCTCAGCATGACACATGGGAGCGTGTGTGGGCCTACGAATCTCTGTTCAGGCGGAAAACGCTTTTCTCTCTCCCCCCGTCCCCGCTTCCAAAAAAAGGCACAGTTTTTACTTTCGGCACTGTTGACACAAAACAAGTGCAAAGCCGTTTGTCGTTTGGAAACAAAGGAAAACACAGAAAGGAATGAAGAGTCGTCTGAAAAAACCCTTAACATCTATGATCATCCCCTATGTGCCAGCAAATCCAGTGTAACCGTTTACGACGGACCCAAAGATCTTGCCCTGTTGACCCCAGCCGACAATATCGATCTGAACGTTGATTACTTGTATTGCAGGTCTTGGAAGAATTAGTGCGTTTAAATTAGTAGAATCCACTTTGTTTGGATGTAAATAAGGATACAGCAACATTTACAGTGCTAACAGAAGTATTCACCCCCTTACAGATTTCTCCGGGTTTTTTCCACCTCGATCGAGTGTTTCAGATCTTCATCCTCGGCGGCAGCAACTGCATGAGTGACAGTCAATGCAGCGATAAAAAGGTATTTTTTTCTGATCCCCGTTTGAAACGTGCCCTGAATTTTAAGGAGGCATTTTGATGCCCGAGAAAGCGCTAATTTTTCGACAGGCGGCAAACTTCACTTGAGGTTTTTGTGTGAAAACACGTCGTGGACTACAACTGAAGAAGAAGAAGAAAAATGGCAGCGAGTTCAGCGAGCTTCGCATCATTCTTCCAGGACGACGGAAGGAGCATTAAACGTGGAGAAACCCTCTATAAGAAATAGTCGGTGAAGTGGGAGCCAGCATGCGAAGGTCTCTGTGAGTATTTAAGTGTTAGCTAATTATAGCTAACGTCATATATACGACTTCTGATTTGTAGTCTTTTTAATCACATCATTTTTTACAAGCAAATAAATCACGGATCACATGACAAACACAGTCGAAACCGGAAGGGGAGGAGACTTAGACTCCCTATTAGGCGCGTTTCCACTAGACGAGTTCCGGGGAATTTCTGACAGGGTAAAGCCGCGTTCACACCGGTCAGCGCGTCCAGGCGTCTAATCGCTCAAACGGACGAAAGTCGACGCTTTAAAATTAAAACCCAGCTGCTTGCACACTTGTGGTCTGCGTCGGCGCGTCGGGGCATCAGCGCGTCACGTCATTACGTCAGCGTGCGGGCGTGGATTTGTCTGTTGCTAGTTGTTTACAACATGGCGGATCAGCAGCGCGTCTTCAACTACCGGCTCTCCCGGGCCCGGCTGGTGGTGGAAGATGCATTCGGGATCTGGTCTGCACAGCGGAGAATGTTTCACCGCAGACTGGAAGTCAACCCCGAAGTTGTGGAGAAGTGTGTGAAGTGTGCGTTAGCTAGCGTAGCGTTAGCTAACATAACAAGAAAGTTAAAAGAAAAAATATTTTTTTCTATGTTTAACTGCTTACCTGGCACTCCAATATCCTCCGATATCTTCCTCCAAATCAGATCCGATCTCTTCCTGTCTTTGTAAAAAGACGAAGACGGGTCATACAGTTCACGGACATTACATACAGCGACGATCAGTTTGTCCTCCATCTTGAATAAAAAATTTGCAGATTCCCCCATGGAAGGAGTTACTACGTCAGTACAACGAGTCGCTCTGATTGGTTGACGCCGCGCGTCTGCTGCCCGAAAGTTCAATTTTCCCAACTTGAGCAGCAGACGCCCCGACGGACCATCAGCCGCGTGGACGCGCTGATGCCGGCTGCGCCGACGCGCGCGAGTTGCTGCTTGGCAGTTTGACGCCCACTAGATGCGTAGATACCATAGACTTGCATGTAATCTAGCTGCCCTGCTGCCTGGACGTGCTGACCGGTGTGAACGCGGCTTAAATCAGCTGGGCCAGCTCCTCTCAGCCTGCTATGGAATCTGCTAAGACGTCGGCGTATCACGACCGTTTCTGCAGTGGGTGGCGTCGCTTATCAGCACTAAAACACGCCCCCCCCCAAAAAAACTTTCTTTTGGGTTCATCAAGATGATTTTTAGGAGATATTGATGGTTGGAGGCCCCCGTATACAACATTGGCCGCAGACAATTGACCCGATTTCAGCAGCCTTGCTCACGCTTCCAAAAGGTGAAACTTCTATCGCGTCAGTTTCAAAATAGTCTCTTTTTATTGCAGGGTCGTGAACAATGTGCTTTAGATGCTCTGGGGTCTTTTGTGACCTTCCTGGAGGGGTGGACGAGCTCTTGGGAGTAATTTTGGTGGAACCGGTCACTCCTGGGAAGATTCACCAATGTTCCTCATAAATAAAGGCTTTTTCCAACCCCCTTGGGTGTCAATGATTGTTTTCTGTCTCCGACTTCGTTTTGACAGGTACTATTTTAGATTTTACCCCCCCCCAAAAATTTGATTAATAACAGATAATTCGATATTTCACAAGGAGGAGGCTGTTGCTTTTTAACATAGGACCAAAGTGGTTTGGAAAATATATTGTATAAAAATAGTTTTTGTCTGATATTACATTTTATTATTGATCTGAAACATTTAAGTGTGACAGAAGAAATCTGTAAAAAAGGTGGGAGGGGGGCGGCCAATACTTTTTCTGTCGACAGCAAGAGGTACGCCATGCTATTACCGAACTGGGTTGCATAGAGATACAATGTTCACCATTTAAAAATAGATTTCCTTATATATATATAAAAAAAGGAATCTTAAAA
Organism: Valencia hispanica; assembly: GCA_963556495.2. Classification (NCBI taxonomy): domain Eukaryota; kingdom Metazoa; phylum Chordata; class Actinopteri; order Cyprinodontiformes; family Valenciidae; genus Valencia; species Valencia hispanica. Next base: position 50,082,821 of record OY747709.1, on the reverse strand, counting down.
TGTATAAAAAATCTGGTGGAATTAAAAAAGTTTTTTCATTTTTTTTTCACTCTTGTTCCTTGAAAAGGCACAATTAAGCAAACCATAACCAAAAGTCCAGTGAGGGCGGGCAGACGTCTGCTTTGGCAAAAAGATCCTCTTTCGTATCTATTCCAGCTGGAGAGATTGTGACGGGATGGCTTTGGTTGGTTCCCAGTCATTTCATGTAGTGCTTTTATGAAAAAAAAGAAGAAAAAAAAGGAAGTAGTGACCGTCAACATCACCGGGTTTGGGCTCGAGTCCCCAACCGACCGACGGAAACGTGGCGCGCTCGTCCTCTGGAGGGAGCTACTGCTCCCGAAGCTGGTCCAGCCGGGTGTAGACGTCGTCGGCCTTGCTGAGCTCCTCGAACACGGGCAGCAGGTTGAGCAGCTCGGCGTCGTCCGCGTCGTCGAACCACGAAACCACGGGAATCTGTGGAGGACGAACGGAAAAACGGTGAGAAAGTCCCGAACGGAAGCGACGCGGTCTAGGCTTGAGATTCTGATGGTGCGATAACCTCAGTTTCCAGGATGCCATTAAACGATAATTATTACTAAGAATGCAAACCAATACCACATGACCAACACCTCCCCTCCCCCTCCTGAAACACAAAAATGTAAATAAATACAGCTGGTTAATATTGGCCCACTTTTAGTTATCGGACCGGTACTATATAAAAAAAATAATAAATACTGAAATCGGCTGATATCGATGTTGATGCCCATATATCGTGCATCCCTACTTATTTCACAGAATATAATCCCCTTTTCTGTTCGGGGTTTTTCCAACCATAATTGGAAACATTTCCAAACTGTCAAATTTGTCTATTTATTTATTTATTATTAGCAGGATAATAGTGTAGAATCTCAGAGTATAGCAATAAGCAAAAATTATGGTTCTGGGTTTTAAAGTCACAATTTGTTACATTTTGGGTATACTTTAATCAAGAAAAACAAATCCAAATGACTTCGTTCTTTTTTTTATTTTTTATTTCAATAAGCATTATACAAAGAACCTTTCTTTCCTGAATTCCTCCCTTTCAAAGCCTGAAATTTATTTGATTTTGTTATGTTCTATAACTTCAAAAAGTTAAAAGTATAGAACTGACTGGAGATTTGAGTGTATTTTTTTATAGATGAAATAGTACAAGCAGGCATAGCCAGAGTAGAAGACAATATAACCGCATGAAAACAAGTCAGTGTTAATGTTTAGAAATAATTTAAATAATACTTAAATACGCGTATTTGACAATAAAACATGCTTATGAAAAATATTTGTGGTTTTGAAGCAGTCTCTACCAGTGACGGGACCATCCCTAACACTGTCTGGTTTTAAATTATCCATTTATATAAATAGATTCCTCTTAAGGAGGATTAGAGCTGAAAGTAGAAATCCATCAAGAAATCAGGATGACTGGAATCGGCTGATTTTAATCTCTACCGGAAACATCTTATTATGTTATGTTATTTTACTGGCTAGTGAACATGTAATTCGTAAGTAGGGGTGGGCAATATAAACATAAAATTTTATCACTATATCTTATCGTATTTATTAACGGCTAAAAATTGCGGTAAAAAGTAATATTTTCTTCTTCTTTTTAAAAGCAACTCTATGGGTGTGGCTAAATGTTGAAGCCCAACAAACACAAATACTTGAAAAAAGCTTCTTTAGGAATCGAGTGACATAAAGAAGTGTGATTCTTACCAATTGACTGCAAACATTAATTGTATTTAATCATATTTTTGATTTAATTTATGTTTATGGTCCGTCATCTCTTCTCCAACACACCCGAATCACCTGAATGTCTCATAACAAGGGATCTGCAGAGCTGAATGACTGCTGGTGAGGGAGTCAGGTGTGTTGGAGAAGGGATTCATCCAAAAATCTTCACCGGTCATCGGACGAAAGGCGGGCAACATCCTGGACAGGTCCCAAGTCCATCGCAGGGCAACGTGATGGACTTGACTGAAAATATCTCATTAATTCAGAAAAAAATGCTTTTTTTATTAATTTTTTTATTCAATTATCTCGTTAATTCTGAAAAATACAGCTTTTTTAATCATCTTTCTTAAATTGCCTCGTTAATTTGAAGAAGAAAAAAACCAGCAGTATAAAAAAACAGAGCTTTTTATATTTTATTTTCTCGTTAATTCAGAAAAACAGAGCTTTTTTATTTATTTATTTCTGAAATTATCTTGTGTTTTTATTTTTCTTAAATTATATTGGTAATTAAAAAACAGAGCTTTATATATTTTCCATTAATTCAGAAAAACAAAACTTTCTATTTATACTTTCTAAAATTATCAAGCTAATTCTGAAAAAAACTGCTGTTTTATTTTTCTTACATTATTTTGGTAATTAAAAAACAGAACATTTTATATTGTATTCTCTCGGTAATTCAGAAGACAGACCTTTTTTATTAATTTTTTCTAAAATGTTCTTAATTAAAAAAAATACAGCAGTTTAATTTTTTTTTCTTATATGATCTCGTTAATTAAAGTAGAAACTGAGCTTTTTACTATTTTTTTCCCCAAGTGTTCCAAGTGAATGCAATACGCTATTTTACAGTAAAAAAACAAACAAAACAGAATGGGTCGGGAAACAAGAAGAGGCAAGGCGTCCACTCACAGCGTTATTAGGGTGGAAGATGTATGAGGCAGGGGAGTTATCCAAGATGAGGGTCCTGTTGAGGTCCCTCCCCAGGAGGCTCAGGTCTTTCACGTAGCAGCCCTGGTGGAACACGCAAGATTCCCGGAACAGCCGGGTGCGGAACACGCTGCCCTGATCCAGCAGGTCCGTCACCGGGTCTGCATACTAGAGGGAGAGTCGGGGGGGGGGGGGGGTGCGAGGACACACTAATGAACAGTGTTCTATGGATGGTTAAAGCTGTTTCTGTGTGCTTTCAGGGCGTCTAATAAGGTGACTAGAAACTTGTTGGGCAGCTCAAAAAAACAAAAATAAAAAAACAAAAAGGGGAACTAAAGACGAGAGAAAGCAGAACATCTGACAGATCAGGGCTTAAATCACCCACTCAACACTTAAAACTTGCTGACACATATTAGAAAAAATAAGGGAGGGGATGTTCAGGATCTGTTTTGGTACCTTAGCAAGACTGGCTGTAAACAGCACACATTCAAACATTTCTCCCATTCTCCGCAGGAACTCATCCACGTACGGCCGCTTCAGAACATACACCTGGGGAGGCACACAGGCTGTAAGCAAAAAGGGTTTTATACAACCATCACCCCCCCCCCTCGATAATATATATGTACACACATTAGCTGCTCATGACCGCTTCCTGAAACAAGTAATCGAGAATAGGCCGCGCCAGCGTGAACCAGCCTATCCTGGATTACTTGAACCAGGCGGAGGCCCACGGAGGATTCCTGAACCAAAGGGAAACACGTCTCCACATGCTCATACACAGGAAGGCTTAACGCTAAGGATGTTCTCTTTATTATTATTTATTGTTAAAAAAAATAAAGCAGAAACAATTCCTGTGCATATTAATAACATTTAACTGGAACTATTTTCCTCTTGCTTCCGCTTTCTGTTCAAAGTCTGGCCAGCAGGGGGATCCGTGAGCGCATCTTTGTGCAAAAAAAACCTAAAGGATGGGGCTCAGAAAAAAAAAAAAAAAAAAACACAGAAAACATGGACGTTTACCTGGTGTGTGGTCCCCTCTATCTCCACCGGCACGATGAAGTCTGCATTACTAATGGGCTGAAGGGGAGAAGAAAGAGAAAAAGAGAGAGAGCGGGTGTGTGTGTGTGGGGGGAGGTTGGCACGCTGTGTACATTCACATGGCATTACATAACAACTGAGCAGCGAGACGCGTGGTCCTCGGTGCTGCTGCAAATCACTGCCCCTCAAACACATCTGGAGGTTTTAATGCAAAAACACCCCCCCCCCCCCCCAAAAAAAAAAAAACACATTGCTTTTTAATGGAGAAGCTGCAAAAAAATAAAATAAACAAAAAGGCAGATTTCCGTGCCTGTACCTTGAATGAGCTGTGCACCAGGGTCTCATCCAGGTCTATGACCAAGCAGATCTTCCCCTGGTCCTGGGCCTTCACCTCAGGCAGGAGGCTGACCTCTGATGGCTGAGGAGACAGATGGGCGCTCTTTGTAACAACACCGTTTGGTACACCACCAGAGACTCATCTCAAAGTCAATCACCCCCCACCCCACCCCTCCTGGAGTCATTCGATGTTCTCTTGGGGGGGGGGAAATAAGATTAGATGAGTTGAGATTCAGGAGAACAGGGAGGATTATCTCCTTTAGCAGCAGCTGGAGGTCATATTTCTAAGTGGAAAACAATAGCGTCATTTTTAAGGTATTCATCGTTTCACGCAGATGGGGATTAATTATTAATGTATTACATAACAGGAATAGCTTACCCATTAGGAGAGGAAAGATTAAATTGGAGAAAGACGCTTTCCTCCGTTGATGTTCCTTTCTGGCGTTCATGCGAAACGTTGACCTGAAATCGCGCCGGACGAGACTTTGGGTTTTAACGCAAAGCTGCGCAATATACGCGTGAAACTCGCTCATATGTTCCAGTAATTCAACTTAAAAAGGTGAAACTAGTATATGATATAGAGATATCTCAAGCTTTCATTTGTTATAATTTTTATGATTATGGATTATTGGAGTTTATGTAAACCCCAATATTCAAAATCTCAGAAAATTTGAATATTACATGAAATCAATAAAACAACGATTTTAAAATAGAGAAATGTGGGACCTCTGCAAATCAACACAGACTGTGGAAGCTTCACTCTGGACTTCCACCATCTTGGATTGTGTGCCTCTCCATTCTTCATCCAGACTCTGGGACCTTGGTTTCCAAATGAGATGCAACATTTGCAGTTTCTTTTTCTTTTCTCTTTAGCTCAGGTATGATGCTGCTGGCATTGTTTGTTGTTCAGGAGCGGCTTGACAAAAGGAATGCGACATTTGAAGCTCTTGATGCACTAACTCCAGCCTCAGTCCGCTCCTTGTGAAGGTCCCCGACACTTTATAATGACATTGTCCTGACAATCCTCTCCAGGCTGCGGTCATCCCTGCTGCTTGTGCACCTTTTCCTTCCACATAACTTTCCATTAATGTGCTTTGATACAGCACTTTGTGAACATCCAACTTCTTTTGCAATTACCTTTAGAGGGGGTCAATGATGGTTTTTCTGCACAACTGTCAGGTCAGCAGTCTTCCCCATGATTGTGATTCCTATTAAACTGAGAGACCATTTAAAGGCTCAGGAATTAATTAGCTGATTAAAGAGCAACACTTTGAGCCTAAGATATTGAACCTTTTCACAATATTCTAACTTTCTGAGATTTTAAATTTAGGGTTTTCATAAGATGTAAGAAATAATCATCAAAATTATAAGAAATAAAAGCTTGAAATATCTCACTTTGCATGTTATGAGTCTATGGGGTGCTATGACGAGATCTCAAAATCAATTTCAATACCTTTTAAGACTTGCTAAAATAGAATTAAGACTTTATTCCAATGCACTACAAAATTATTAAATATTAATATTAAACTATTTCATTATTAAATAGATTTTGCAATGACTGAATCACATAGCCTGGAAAGTTCCATTTATTCCCTCCACCGCTGCGTTGCGGTGCTCGCTATTGAGGTGTCACAGTTGCAGCTTTAGAACATAAAACTGGCGATTGATCGTTGCGGATGTTCACGGCGGCGTTTTTTATTTTATTTATGGCTAGCTTCATTAATGTGCGATTTGATTGCGCTGACGCCCTTTGAGGAAACACTGGTCTTTTTACAAAACGCACAGTGACCCTACCTGTTGTATTTCGGCCAACAGGCTTCAGCCGCAGCTTGAAAATCCTCAACTTCAAGCCAAGAATCAGCAAATTTACACGGTTTTAAAGCAGCACCGCACCGCATCACTCTGCTGTGAATTAGCGGGATACGTCACGTCGGCACGCCCGTAGCGATGGTACGGAAAAATCCCGTGCCACTGAAACGAAAAAGCATTTTATTAGTTCACGCGCATCTATTTATGATGGACGAACTGATTTTAAAAACATTTCAATACTAGGGATGTGTATTGGTAAAAATGTGGCGATACGATATGTATCGCGATATATAGCAATACCATGAGTAAGAGTATATATTGTGTTTTGTGATACATAAATATATATATTTATTAAAAAAGTCATCTGATTTGGTAATATCAAAACATAGTAGTAGTATCATATACTCCTAATTATATATGATAAGTTACAGTTAAAAATAGGGATGTGTATTGGCAACATTGTACATACGATACATATCGTATGGCGATACAACATATTGCAATACTATGAGTAACAGTAAGTATATATATATATATATAGTGATTTTTAAAACTAAAACTTAACAGTAGAAAAACTGTCTCAGCATTCTAAACACTCCAACCTGTTTTATACTTCAACACATTTAGTTTTTATTACTAGATCTAGTTGATCCATTGGAACGAAGAAGGTGAAAACAGCCACAAAACTACCAGTTATACTTTTAATTTTACTACAATAATTACTGTCATCATTAATGGTTCTATTCAAATTCTAAAAAAGAACAAAACAAAACATAATTTAAAAAAATCGATAATTTCCTTTTGAATATCGATACAATATCGAGAAATAAAATATCGCCATATATCGGTGTATCTATATTTTTCTTACATCCCTAACCACAATACTAACCAAATTTAAGACTTTTTAATTGTTTTAATTCACCTTAAGTCAATTTATCAACTTTTAATACCGTCACCCGATATCATGCGGCTTTAGAGCAGAGTTTCAAGAATCTGTGACAGAAAGACGGCCCAATAAGCTGTGCCTAGGTGCCGCATAATGAGACCTGAGCGGGCCCGATCCGAACGTTTTGCATCCGTGTTACCTTGACAACCGTCCCATTTTCCTGCGACTCCAGCAGGGCATGCTGGGAAGGCGGCGGCGGCTGTGGAGGCAGCGGCGGCGGCTTGGGGCCATCGTGGACTTTGAGGCAACAGAAGAGGGCTTTGAAGATGTTACAACTCCGAGGCTGTTTCAGGGCAGAGCGGCTCAACTGGCCTTAAAGAAAGAAAAAGAGAGAGAGACAAAACTCCCACAATTAGCATCAGCTAACTGTAAAAAAAAAAAAAACATAAACAAGAAAAATCTACAGAAGTGTTTAATGTGGTGTAACGAGATGCAATTTGCCTGTCAAATCTACACTGAACTTCCCATTTTCCTGAAGGCACCGTCCCGTCTGTCTACACGCATGGCACACAGACCAGTACAAAATATTTTAAAAAATAAATCTGTTTTTAATGCGCCTGCTGCTGTTTCTGCTGGAAATGGCTGGCAAAGGTTACATAATCACAGAGGGCGGGAAAACCCACACTTTTCAGCAGAAAACACAGACAGAAAACATTCCAGCTGTTTTAAACTCCTCCGGGGGGGCTTTCCTTTCGGGGGCCCGCCTCTGATCGTTGTCCCGGCTTCTTGCAGCACCTGTGCAGCAGACAAAGACAAGAAGGGGGGGGGGAGGAAGGCATTCCTGCAAGTCCCCCTCTGGTGCATTTCGTGTGAGGACTTGCAAGGATACAAGACGAGAGTTTGAAACTCCATCAATACTGAGTGATCGCTGAAATAAACATGCAGAGGAGGAACGGTGGAAAAAGCAACAACTGAGCTGCACCGATTGGGTTTTCGCTGACATATACGGATCTTTGTCGATTCGAGGGACTGAAACAATCCGAATCCAGCTGAAAAAACCCCGAATGAATCAAGGAAAGTAAAAATTCAATGTTTATCAGGTGGTTGAGAAAGATGAAACTAACAAGAGTGCCTAATTTTTCTGATTTGTCGTTGTGTTTGACCCGTGGGTCAATCAGAGCCGAGTAAAGACAAAACAAACAAACAAACAAAAACAAACAAAAAAACACTGCAGAAATTTAGCGGTTGCATGTTTATCCCCATTTTTATGCATCTAATCATAATTCCCTTAAATGCATCTGATTGGTTGTTAAACTACAAGAAAAAAATGCATCAATGTTTGATGTTGGGAGGATTTAGTTCTGATGCATTTAATGAATAGTTGGGGGGGGGGTGTTTTGATTTTGCAGTATTTAATCAAAATGTCCTACTTCTGATTTTTGTTGCATATTTAATTTTAAAAAAGGAATAAAAGGAACAACCAACCTGCAGCCCGACGGTCGCTGCTTTGAAAGCGTAATGCAAACAACCGTGTTACACAACGCCATGTTGGAGACAAAGCACGCTGCAACTCAATACAGTTACCGCAGATAGGCATGCTGCCTCCCCCCCCTTTTTTTTTAGTCGACGTTTATAACGCACACATTTGGCATTTAAATCAGCCCCTTTCATTTCCATAAGGGAGAACGTGTGACATAACACGGGAGAGAACTCCCCTTCAAGTAAAAAGGGATAGAAAGATGAGGGAAGATTAATCTCTCAGAGGTTTTATCAGTGACAGACAGATGGATTAAAAAAAAAAGAAGCAAAACATCACCCAAAGCCCACACAATCTAAAAAATAAAAAAATAAAAAAATGAATACAAGCCAAAGAATCTGATACTCTAAGGCTGGATTATCTTCTAAGGTTAAAACATGAACCAAGAGGCTGAATTAGGCTGAGCAAAGTGTGCAAACAACGTTTAAAACTGTGCTACAATGGGCGTGTTGAGGGAGTGTTTGTGCATTCCTCTGTCGCCCCCCCCCCCACACCAATTGTTCCTCATTATAGCCGGCAACCGGGCAGCAGGCATCCCAGCGTTCACGTGCACGGCAGGATGCACACCCAGTTCCTGCTCCGGACGATCTCATCCGAGGCGCGATGATCAGCTGCAGGGGCGCACATGAAACTGCTCCCGGCCTGGTTTCGCGGAGTACAGTAACAGTGCAGCTACCTGCTGCTGCGGGGGCGATGGCGCCCAACGAGCCGGAAACAGAAAAACCCCGGCTGCCTTATCAGGATCGCTGGTCGAATTTTAGCACAACAGCACCAGAGTGTCATAGTATCGTAATCAAGTATTACCAAGGAAGCAGGAACAGGATCGCTTAAAAAAAATAAAATAAGCCATAAACACCAAAACATACACCCTCTATTTACATTTTCTAAACATGCCTTCAAGTACACACACACACACACACACACACACACACACACACACATATATATATATATATATATATATATATATATATATATATATATATATATATATATATATATATATATATATATATATATATATATATATATATATGAGTCTTCTGATTTGGTAATAACAAAATATAGTAGTTGGGGATGTAAGAAAATATCGATACACCGATATATCGCGATATTTTATTTCCAGATATCATATCGATATTCATTAACGATGACAGTAATTTTTGTAGTAAAATTAAAAGCGTTGACAGGTAGTTGGTGGCTGTTTTCACCGTCTTCGTTCCAGTGGATCGACTAGATCTAGTAATAAAACTGGACGTGTTAAAGTATGAAACGGGTTGGAGCGTTTAGAATGCTGTGACAGTTTTCCTACTGTTAAATTGAGTTTTAAAAATCACAATATATCGTCTTACTCATAGTATTGCGATATATCGCGATATATCGTACCGTCTCCCCTATATCGCGATACATATCGTATCACCAGATTTTTGCCAATACACATCCCTAATAGTAATAGCATCATATACTCCTAATTATATATAAGTTACAGTTAAAAATAGGGATGTGGATTGGCAAAAATCTGGCGTCACGATATGTACATACAATACATATCGTATCGCGATACGATTTATTGCGATACTAAGAGTAAGATTATATATATTGTGATTTCTAAAACTGAATTTAACTGCAGGAAAACTGTCACCGCGTTCTAAACACTCCAACCTGTTTTATACTTTAACACATCCAGTTTTTATTACTAGATCCAGTTGATCCACTGGAACCAAGAAGGTGAAAACGACCAGCGACTGCCAGTCATGCTTTTAATTTTACTACAAAAATTACTGTCATCATTAATGGTTCCATTCAAATTCTTGAAAGTTAAAAAAAAAAAAAATTCGATAATTTGCTTTTGAATATTGATACAATGTCGGGAAATAAAATATTGCGAAATGTCAATGTATGGATATTTTCTGCCATCCCTAGCCAAAACTGACCAAATTTAAGACTCTTTAAGTGTCTTAATTCACCTCAAATCAATTTATCAATTTTTAATACTGTCACCCGATATCATGCCAGTCATACCATACCAGTCATACTTTTAATTTTACTACACAAAATTACTGTCATCGTTAATAGTTCTATTCAAATTCTAAAAAATTTTAAAAAAAATCGATACATTGCTTTTGAATAGCGATACAATACCGTGATAGAAAATATCACAATATATGGGCATTTTCTTGCATCCCTACTAAAAAACATTTTCATCACACACACCGTTCATTTAAAATGCTTCAGATGGGGAGCAACCAGCTATACAGCGATGACCCTAGCCTATCTGTTGCTGCACATTGCATGTCAGCTGGCTGAAAAAATAAATAAATAAATAAGCGTTTACTCGTGGTTTTCAGACTGAAAGAATCTCACCCCGGCCCACGTCGGATCGCAAAACCGTTCTTCTAATGTTAAATTCATGCATGAAGTTGTTACGCATTAGAGTAGATATGTTCCTATCAGCAGTTGTGTTTGTGCTCTGTATAAGTATTAAATGTTGTCTATTTCTACGTGTGCAATTAATTAATTAAGCCTCTAGAAAATCCATAAAAAATTGGAAATATATATATATATATATATATTATTTTAAATCTCAGAATTTAATTATGTTTACTATGAATGTCTGTGTAGAATATTCTCTCTCTCTCGCTCTCTTTTTTTAAATCAAATGTGACCTAAATGCCTGCAAAAAGGATTATTACACATAAGGTAAGTGAATTTATTCCAACCACAAAGATACAGGAACAACAATCTGAGATTGCAGGGCGTCTTCAGTGGGCGGAGTTAGTTAGAGGTGGTGGGTGTGTCTCGGGGGGGAGGATATATCCATATATACAAACAAACAAACACGTATAATTTTACGACCATTATTTTACTTCATTATACCTGTATCATTATAGGTTTGTATTTAGGTTATATAGGTTTTTACTAGTCCGTACACGCCATTTCTTTTGTTCCTGCCGGTATTCATTGTTTATTATTTACCGTTTACATTTTTTTGTGCTTTTCAGCAGATCATAACACAACTTTAAACAATTTGGCTTTCACTTCACTAATGTATGCAAATGTGGATAAAGCGATACGTTTAAAACATTTTTTGTAGTTGATTTCTCTTTTTGTTGGCTTGTTTATCTTTTCTTCATACTTTTTCTTTTAAATCTCTTCCTTTCCCACAAAAAAGGCAATATGTATCTTTATTGCTTTTTGCAAAATTCACATTAAAATTAGCTATTTATGCGGGAAAACATGCAACTCTTAAAACATTTTCTGATTTAAGGGGTTGTAAGCCCCCCCCGGCCCCTCCTTGGTGCCGCCACTGACAATAACATGAAGAGGAGCCACAGATTTGCACCCACTGCAGAAAGAGACAAACAGGATCAACAATAGCTAAGCCCGGGCTGTAATGGACATCGTGAACTCATGTGAGACCCAATGCGGGAGTAAATCATGCACAACACCCTTATATAAAACTAGCGCTGGAGGTCTTAAGCTGTAATCTGATCCCTTTTTTTTTTTTTTTTTTTTGCTGGTGATCTCAGGGAAAACAAATAAACAAAAACATTTTTCTTTTTTTTTTTTTGGCGCCATATAAAAAGAGCAGGATAAGCCTGGGTATCCCCCCAGTGATCACTTATTTTAAATAAAATAAATAAATAAAAAGCCAAAACAAGGCAGCGCGCCTTTCAGACCGCAGCCCTCAACTGTCAAATAAAACCAGGCGCTCCAACAACGTTTTATGACACGGTTTTTTTTTTTTTTGCCCAGCTCGGAGCTCACAGCGCTGACCAGAAACACGGCAAGCTGTGTTTTTTTATTTTATTTTTAAATGAGCTCACCTGCTTTCGGTGACACTTGGACGTCTTCTTTCTGCACTTGGGTGATAACAGAACTTTCCATCTGACAATCACGGAGCCCTCAAAATCCTCGAATCCTGTCCCCGAGCACTGATGGGCGTCCCTCATTGGGGTTTTGTTTTCGTGTTTTTGTTGTTGTTGTTTTGTTTTTTTTTTTGATAAAGGCGACTCCGGCGGTATTAACCGAGGTTACCGTGTGACCCGCCCTCAGTTACGGTCCGGATTTATCCCGTTCCCGTCTGGTTTCTTTCTTCTCCCACACCGCCGCTGCTTCTTGTTCTTCAGTCGGCTGCCTCAGCGGGAAGGAGGCGGTGATGGTGGGTGGTGGTGTTGGCGAGGCACTTGGATATGTTTCCCGGAGGCTATCTTACTCTCCTGCCCGCTCCGTCTATCCGGGTGTACCGCTACTATTTGGTGGTGATAGCCGCCGAGCAGCACCCCCCCCCCCCTCCTCCGCCGTCACTTTTGCACCAACAACATGGAGAATCCAGGCGAGAGAAGGAAAACAACCGAGGAAATGGGGCAGGGGAGGCCGGTTTCAAGCTCCCCCTTACTACAGATAAACAACACCGCCCGCACGGGCCCAAAGAGCGTCGAAAACCCGCGTCTGTCGCTACGAAACGTAAAATCCGACACAGAAAAAAAGATTCCTGGCGTTAGTTGGCTGTGAAATGCGGGGTTTGATGTTATGCGGGGTTTTGTTTTTCCACGGACCGCACTCCGGGGGCGACTTGAAACCGGCTCCGCTATCCGATTGGACGATACGGGCTGGATCGAGGGGGAGGGGGCGTGGTCAAGGCATTCCTCCCTTTCTTGCACGCGCCCCGCCGAAAACATTCCAGCGCTTCTCGGGCAAATGGGCGCGCGCCTTGTTTGTGAAACGTGTAAGAAAATAAACAGAACATAAATCCACGCAAAACAACGTGGAAACAACACTTAGAGTATCGTTTGTTTAAATGATTTAAACGTGAGCGGATTATTTATTTTTTTCTAAATGCAATGTTTTAAAATATATTTTTTTTCCCCTTACAGATTTCTTCTGTTTTTGCTTTTTTTGGGTTACAGTAAACTGTTTAAATAGCCAAAAACATTTAATACAACACAAAAATCAACTGAGGAAAGACAAAATGCGGTTTTGAAATAACGATTTAATATATTAATGGGGAGAAAGCTAGCCAAATCCAAATCCCCTACTAAACAAAAAAATTAACTACATTCTAAGAAATCCCCTTTTAATTTCAGCAAACAAGCAAAAGTCTGAATACAAGAAGAAATCCCTTGAATAGAACCTGACTGACTAAATACAGTAGGGCACAAGATCAACACACCGTACCCATACAAATTCGAACAAAAGTGAGAGCAAACATGAAAACAATCTTCCCAGAAGTGACCAAAATTACTCCAAGAGCGCATCAACAACTCATACAGGAGATCACACGAGAACACGCTAACACATTTAAAGATCCTGCAGCCATCATTTGCCTTTGTTGAGGTCAGAGTTCATGATTCAGCGATAAGAAGGAGTTTAGGGTTAACATGGCATCAATGGGCGGGGACGGGAACCACTGACAAGACAGAAGTTTTTAGAAGATGTAGGCAAGGCTGCTGACAAGAGACTACGATGGGGGTTAATTGTCCAGGGGCCATGGTATGACCAACAATATCTATTTTTAAAATAGTCCTGATTGTGGTGAGAAAAATAAATATATTATAGAATATTATATTCTAGGAGTAGGGGTCAGGAACATCCCAAACAGAAAAGTGGTTTAGCTACTGACAAATTTTACCTCTCCAGCAAAAAGGAAAACTGCTCGGTCTGGACGCAGTGGTCAGGTTTGGTTGTAATCATCAGTCTAGAGCAAGTAGAGTAAGAAGCAGCGCTGCCATTACCTGACAGACCTGCTCTGATATGAGCTAAAAATTATAGAAACCGAAAGAGTTTATTAGAGTCATCACAGAAGAGGACACCGATGAGCGAGGTCCCCCCCCCGTCTGTACCTGCAGGTCAGCGACTCGCCAGTAGATAGAAGATTCTGCTCTAAACAGAGGCTCGACATGCCAAGAAGCTTCAAAGACTGCTGGCATTTGGAGCTCAAATCGTTTTGTGTATGGAAGGCCACCAGTGCCATAATTCAATGTACTAAAAAGAGAAGGCAATTGGTCTGAAGTCGCACATGCAGGTTAACCAATCAGATTCAATCAGAGGCAATTTAAATTATTTCTAGATAGATAGATAGATCCAACACAGCGATCCATCAAAACTAAATTTTAAAGTGCTAAAGCAGGCTAGCTTTAAGCTACTTTAATGGTACCGACCTAAACCCTGTTAAAACAAACTTCCAGAAAACTGCAAAGCTGCTGAAACACTGAGTTCTTTTAAATCAGAACTAGAAGCTTATCTGTTTAGAGCTGCATTTGAGTAATGTTTTCATATATCTTGTTTTGTGAATGCTTCTTGCTGTTTCTACATTATATACTTTGTAATGCCTTGAAGTATCCATGTGTACTTCTTCTTTTATTGCTGTTTTTACTTTATATGCTTCGTCTGTGTTTTAATGCTGTTTTTATTTTACCTCTAATCATGTAAAGCACATTGAATCATCTTGTTGTTGAAAGCGTGCTATACAAATAAAATTGCCTGGCCTTAAAAAAATGTTTGGATTATGCTTAAAATACATGGTTTTGCCTTTAGATTTAACTCTACCATAAATGTTCAATTAGAATGACGCCAGACGGTTGATGATGGTTGCAAAAAGAGCGTGGTTTCTCAGGACTAGCAGGGGCGTATGCATATATTTGAGCCCGTAGCCAAAATCGTGACACTGTGTGTGGATAAAAGAAAATCCATATCAAGCGTGTGCACCCAATTCTTCCTTTTAAAAAACCAATTGAAGTTGTATAATCATGTCAGCCAGGAAAAAGTATAGTTCAGATCATTTATTGCGACATCCAAACCCGCCATGAGTGCATGTAAACTTCTGACCAGAACATCAGATATACAATATAAGTGATATGATATTTTAAGCTGCTATTAACCAAAAAATAAAAAATAAAAAAATGGATACACGAAACATCTAAACAACAAACATACCCTGCAACGTTACATAACCACAGGAATTTCTGCTAATTGACTTCATAATAAAGTTTGAAGATGGTAGCAACCATCTGTTTGTTGATAACTTACACTGGTTACAGATTTTGAAGCACGAGGATTCCTTCCAGTGTTTTTCTGCATCCGATTCTCAAACGAACCTCCCCGTGAGTGAGTGAGGAAGGGAGGGAGGGAGGTTTGTGGATGCATCTCGGAGTTGAGCAAGGAAGGTAACAGAGGGCAGAGTGAAACCGATGACCCAGGCTCCTCTCATGCTTCTCTCTCTCTTCTCTTATCTTTGTTGACACAATCATAAAATGAAACTGTAACTTGTTTTGCCAAAAAGAAAAGCAAAAAAACAAACAGGCAGGAGGGTGGTGGTGGTGGTGGGGGGGTTATGATGAGGCAAAGTATTTCTAAGCATTTCTGCAACAACGCGGCAGATACACCAACATAATCCTTGCATCACATCCAGCAGCAGATGTTTTCTTTCTTTTGGTTGTTTGTTTTTTGAAATGCTAACATATTGGTTTTCCTCCTGTCAAAAATACGTTATCAGGCGATGCGTGCTCTGCTTCTTTCACCTTATCTATACGTTTAGGTGGAAATCAAGAGCACGGAGAGATTATAGCCTAAAGATGAAAACACGGGAAATCAAACAGTAAAAGACTGAAGCTGCTGCAGAGTTGAAGCAGTCCACTGCGAGCACGTGTGGCCCCACTACGCCACGAGCCCTTGCCAGTGCCCACAGCGGCCACAAGGCAAGACATAAACAAGACTGGCCCCGCTGTTTGCATTCCTGGTGTTGGACATTTCAAGACAGCACTGACAGATGTGTGTAAAAATACACACGGCATAAGTACGGACCGCACAGCTGGAAAATGTCAAGCGTTTTTTTTTTTTTTTTTTAAAGCTGATGCCGCTGTTTACTAGTTATTATCTCCCCCTGCTTTTTTCTTTCTTTTCTTCTTTCTTTCTGCTGGAGACAAAGGAGTGCCGGACGGGGTCAGCCGCCGTGGAAGAGGGTTCAGGGAGGCGGAAAACCTGGAAAACCCGATCAGAACAAGCCACCTCGTACATCACACACCTGTTCAATCCATCCCTCCTTTACAACATCAGATAATCAAGACACTTTTAAATGCACGAGGGCTCTACGTCGCGTGTCTGAAAACGCTGGCTAAATAAACAAACAGGAAAATTAAAACTCAATGCACCAGAAAGCATCATGTAGAACATATTTCAGATTAGACAGGGATGCAAGGAGGACATGTGCTGTCACAGGGCAGCGACTGAACGGCTCTCGAATCAATCCAGGGACATGTATAGGACATGCTGTCTGCTGAGTAAATTCAATTCAATTCAATTCAAAAATACTTTATTGATCCCAGAGGGAAATTAAGTGTTGGTATAGCTCATATAATTAATTCCTTAAGGAGTTGTTGTAGATGATGATGGCTGTGGGCAGGAAGGATTTCCTGTAGCGGTCTGTATTGCAGCGAAACTGAAGAAGCCTCCGACTGACTGAAAAAAAAGAAAAAGAAAACAACAAACCTTCTGGGACTGATGGAAATGAACAAGATCAGTAAAACACAAAGAGGCTTGCCCATCAGGGCCGGCCCAACACAGCAATTAACTCAACCGGGGCTCAGAGCACCAAAAGCTGAAATTCTCTCAAGAGAAAGATGTCTAAGCTTCATATTTGTATTTTACGGAAGCCCCAAAGGGTCATACATACATACAGTTTATTTCCCCCATTTTCTCTTGAATAACGAGATAATTTTCCTCCGGTTTCTCGTGAACATCCCGTTTTCTCGCACACTAATGTGTACATTATCTGTAATAGCGAGGCATAAAGCTATTTCATCCCATGTCAGGCCGGGATTGAAAAGATGTGTGATGCGGTGATCGATATTATCCTGCTCCTCTGACATTGATACACTGAATGATGTTTCCTGCAGTGATTTAACAGACAATATTGTTTTGTTCTCTTGAGATCTCAAATTAATTATCTTGTTATCATGAGAAAACGGAGGAAAATTATCTTGTTATTACAGTTGAGCGCGGATAAAGCACTTTTGCCGACTACGAGTATCATACGAGTAATAAGAGTCAATATCTGTGCTCGGATTGAATAAAAATTCTCATTGCGTGGCTGAATGTGTCTGCGTTCTGGTCACAACGCCGCTCTACTACACACTCGCTCACTCGCTCGTGTGAAAATAAAAAAGAACCCAATTTTTTAAAAATCACACTGATCATAAAAAAGTTACAAGTTAAAAAAAGAAAGTAATGTTGAGATGAAAACTCTTGTTCATTACATTTTACTCCATAATTGCAACTGCATGTGTTGTATTCATTGTTGCAAAACTTGTTCTGCATATAGTTCATTTGTTATCGTGATCAAAACCATTGATCTGAAGCTCAATGCTGATGGTGTCATGTAAATAGTTTTCTAATCAGCAATAAATATAACAATTTCTGATGAACCCATATCAATTGCATGTTGAAAATGACATATCGGTTAAAGCACCGCCCATTTTAAGACAACTCGACCCACTTCCTGGTTATGCCCCACCCAGTCCGAGTACAGATAGGATACAGATAATTTATATTGTTAACTGATACAGATAATGCTGTACTCGCTCATCCCTACTTGTTATCATGAGAAAACGGGGGAAATAATATGTATGTTTGTATGACCCTTTAGGGCTTCCGTACAATTTAACAATACCAAGGCAAAAATAAGAGATTTTCAACGTCAAAATACAGAACATGACACTAAAATTAAAGGTTGCATCATTAATTTTTTTCATGGTTAAGCAAATGAGTTGAAATGTAAGTTTTTTTTGTTTTGTTTTTTAATTAAAAATACTTAAAACAAAAAGACTAACAATGAGAAGCAAAAAACAAACAAAAAACTAGGGTTGTCTAACGATTAAAAATTTTAATCTAATTAATCACAGGGTAGCTGCGAATTAATTACGATTAATCAACATTCCTGAATATGACAGAAAAAGTACAATTTTCAGTGTAAATAAGTATGGAAACCCTAAAGGGTCATACATGCATAGATTTTATTTCCCTGTTTTCTCGTGACAACGAGATCATTTTCTTCAGTTTTGTCATGATAATGAATGAGACTTTTCAAATGAATGACTACATCAGGGTCACTTAGATTGCGCCTCCGATGATGAAGCCTGAAAGATGAAGCCTTTCTAACCGTCTTCTTAGATGACGCACACTAATGTGTACATTATCTGTAATAGCGAGGCATAAAGCTATTTCAGCCTGTCAGGCCTTAATTGAAAAGATGTGTGATGCGGTGATCGATATTATCCTGCTCCTCTGACATTGATACACTGAATGATGTTTCCTGCAGTGATTTAACAGACAATATCGTTTTGTTTTCTTGAGATCTCAAATTGATTATTTTGTTATCACGGGAAAACGGAGGAAAATTATCTCGTTATCACGAGAAAACGGGGGAAATAAAATGTATGTATGTATGACCCTTTAGGGCTTCCGTAGTATTTACCAATACCAAAGCAAAAAAAAAAAGATTTTCAACGTCAAAATACGACACTGAAATTCAAGATCATATTTTTCATTTTTTTCATGGTCAAGCAAATGAATTGAAATTTAATTTTGTTTTGTTTTTTTACGTAAGAATAATGACAACAAAAAGACTAACAATGAGAAGCAAAAAACTAGGGCTGCCAAACGATAAAAAATTGTAATCTAATTAATCACAGGGTAGCTGCGAATTAATTACGATTAATCAACATTCCTAAATATGACTCAAAAAGTAAAATTTTCGGTGTAAATAAGGAAAAAAACCGGATGCCGTTGTTTTTTTTAAGGAAATGCAGGAGAGATGCATGGAGCTTTTGTTTTGAAATCCACTATCACATTTACACGTGGCCCTTTTAACCTATTCATCTTTTAGCCAGGTGCTACTGCAAACTATCTGGTTAACATTTTGTGAATGTAAAGCTGACCGTTTCTTCTACACAACAGACGGATTATTTGTTTATCAACATGTTAATTTCTGACCATAAAAATCAATCAAATTTATAATCACACACAAAAAAATGGTTGTTTTAGTTTATTATTTTAATGTTTTTTTTATAGCCAGCCACTCTTTTTTTGTTGTTTTCGTTTGCATTTGAAGTTTTTCGCCGGACAACTTTAGCTATCGTCGGTAATGTTTTGACTTGTTTTCACAAACACTGCTGTTAATAACAATGCGGGACAGTGTCTCCGTTAGCGGGATGTGTGAAAAGTGATGAAAAAATGCGGGACTGTCCCACACAAAGCGCGATATCTGGTCACCCTATACAGGACATTTTACTGTGAAATATCGTCTCTGCTGCCCAGGAATTAAGCTGTTAGCATGTTATGTCAGACATGAACAACAGCAGCAGTCTTCGATCAGAAGCATATTCAGATCTGTTGGAAGACTGACTGCTACTGGAGATCCTTCCTGCCCACAGCATAACCATCCACAACGACCCTTTGAAGATACTTGGATGATATGAGTTAAGACATTTAATTTTTCCTTTGGGATAAATGAAGGATTTTTGAACTGAATAGGATAATGCTCTGACACAACATCAATTTTTTACAGTGTAATTTATTGATCAAAACTTAACTGTTTTTGTGAGCAAAATCAAATGTATCAAAAGCATTCAAGAAACAAATTAGACATTTAAATCAGCTACATGATGACACGATGTACAAATTAAAAAAACTGTTCGATCACCAACGACAATAAAAACATGTTTAAATTAGTTAAATACAGTGAAGCGAAACCATTTTATTTCTGTGCTTCGGGTTACTTCCTGGTAGTTTCAAAAAAATTATGCAGGACGTCTTCTGTCTCTGAAATCAGAGTTTGCTGTGAATGGTCCCAGATTAATAAATTAAACAAATAAAAATGTTCCATCAGGGCTCCTCAGTCTATTTTCTACCAATTCCCACCTGCATCTAACCTCCATCATCGTCAGCAAACGTTCAACCCTGTTGAATGCAACCTAGCTGGCAACATATTGCTGCAGCATCTGAGTCTCATGTAAGGCTGGGGCTGTAGGGTGCACAATCATGTGATTTGCTGGAAGAACCCCCCCCTCCACCCTCGCACGCCTGCCCCTGACTGGCCTCTGCTAAGGCTGTATTTCCAGGAAAAGGGGCCTACAGGACCAGGCCGGCTGTGAGGCCTAGGCAGGGAGACATTGGCTCATTGAGAAAAACAAAAACAGAGAAGGGCGGTGGGAACACTCTCCCCTCTTACATAACCCGGCCTCCATGACAGAAAGCCAGAGAGAGAGGGAGGGAGAGTAAAAGAGAAATAAAAGTTCCTCGTCTCAATGCAAAGAAAAACCTGTTCGTCCACCTTTCCTCTCATCAAGCTCGAATCCCTTAAACGCTGGAATTCAGGCGGGCGCTGTTACACAATGTTTGCTGCTCCTCAGACATGCAGGCATATGCAACACCAGCACCTCTGGATAAACACCCCTGAATATTAAAGTCCCATCCACTGACTGCAGCTCTGCCGTCTGGCGTGTTGGACGAAGCAACACACAAACATGCCCTTTAATCTGCTGGCTTTGGTTGTACACTGGGTTCAGATGTTTGTGGCATCTAGCCCGTGGTGCTCTCTGCACTGCCTCCTTGTGCCTGAAAAGAGGAACGGCTTGAGCTCGCGAGGGGGTTTCTGAAAGTCCCCAAAAATCCCTCCTAGAGGACATTTAAACGTAAATGTCCTACTTTTAATGCTACCGTTGACTTGCAGAGCACCACTTGATCTATCTCCCTATTTGTCCAGATTAAAACGGAACAGCAGGATCCTCCACCTAAACATTCAAGTTAATTAATATAATAATAATAATAATCTAAATATCTGAGCTAGTTTTTTTTTTTTTAAGAATAAAAGTAAATAACACTGATCCTCTTGCTCGAGTGTTGGAAAACATAAAAAAAAATTATTTTTCCACATTTTGTCATTTTGGAACCAGAAAGTTCATGGTATTTTATTGGGGTTCTATGTGACAGGCCAACACAAAGTAGTGCATAAATACAAAGTGAAAGGAACATGATGCATGTTTTTTTTCTTTTATCTGAAAATTTAGGCATGCATGTAGAGCCCTCCTTTTACTCCGATACCCCCAAATAAAGTGAAGTGCAAATTGCTTCCATTTTTAAAGTCACCTAATCAGTAAATCTGCGTATAAATGTTCAGTGAAGGGCTCAGACGTTTGTTGGAGAAGATTCGAGTACAAACGGCATCATGGACACCAACAAACCCAGCAGACGGGTCAGGAGAAGTTTAAAACGGAGTTATATTACTAAACAATATTGCAAACTGAATAATTTTTTGGAGCAAGGTTCAGTTCATCATCTAAAAATTATAAAAAATGTGACGGAGCTTCACCAGATGGCCGTCCAACTAGATTGACAGGGAGTGCAAGGAAAGGCATTAACCAAATAGGCAGGCAGAAATCCACTTTAAATCAAATTCATACCAATAAAACTCAATCATTTCGTCGGATCGGATTCATTCTGATCCTGACTCCAACACAAGGCAATCAAATTCAGTTTATAATAGGGTATCTAAGGTTCCCTGTGGTTAAACATGGTGGTGACAGCATTTTGCTGTGGGAGTTTCTTTATTCAGCAGGGACTGGAAAATATAAACAAGGCAATCCTGGAAGAAAAAAACATATCATTAGAAGGCTGATCCTGCTGGAGGAAGGATGTTCACAGCGACCATAAAACATACAGCCACAGCTTCATGTTTTAGCATGATACACGTCAAGCGGTCTAGTCAAAGTCCAGAACTGAGAATCTTCCTCGAGAATTAAAAAATGGATCTTAACAGATGCCATTTTAAAAACAAAAATTTCAAATGTACAATTTAGGCATAATTTACATAAAATCCCAATAAATACAGTGACGTTGTTGGTTGTAAGGTGACAAAATGTGGAAAAGTTTTAAAGGGGTGTGATTACTTTTGGAAAGTGCTGTATACAAGTAACACTCTGACAACACACTAAGGAGTCCCGTAGGCATGGGCCGGTATGAGATTCTGACGGTATGATAACCGTAGGCAAAAATATCACGGTATTATGATTACAGCTCGAAAATGTGTATTTTGAATGTCTGTATTTTATTTTTCATTTTTTAAAAGGAAAGAAAACTTTTTACTGAGGCAGACATGGTAACTAACTAGCATGCTAAGATAAATAATCATTAGCATGCTAGTTATCATATCTGCCTCGGTTAAAAAAAAAGTTAATAAGGATAGAGATGAAGAAAAGATAAGGTAGTTACCATATCTGCCAAGGTAACAAGCTCATTTCACTAATGTCAGACGCTAATACGCTCGTTCATTTTAAGACAGCATTAACTTTACCTTGAATTTAGCATACAATGATGGGTGCTGCTCCCGAACATGTGCAGTCATATTCGACGTATTGCCTCCTCGGGCTGCCACTGTTCTCAAGCACGTTTTGCACGTCGGGCGACCTTCTTCTTCCAAGCCGTGAACGTCTGGCTTTTTTTTTTGTGGTTTTGAAACCTTGACTTTTTCATACCGCGGTATATCTTGAAACCGGTAACCGGCCCATGCCTAGTGTCCCGTGTCCATGCAGTGATCAGTCTCCGACAGTCTGAAATACGGGAAAACGACTCTCCTTCAACTTTTAGACTTACGTCACAACAAAGACAGACAAAAGCAAACAGATTATGCTTTACAGATTAGTTAAACAAATCGTTAGCACCATTCCAACGTGAATAAACGTCAGAAGTAGACCCGGGTATGGGTCCACGCGCTGTTAGCAGCTGCGCCGGACGATCCGAAGGTTCACTTTAACGTGCGTCTGACTCAGGAGTCAAACTCCGGCTGCTCGTCTATCAGGATGGTCCTGTCGTTCCCTTTTCTGGCGCTCGGATCCAGGCAGGACACTCCCAGCGCTATCAGACACAGCCACACCTGCAGCATAGGAGCACACACATGCACATGTCAAAGGTCGTAGCCGTCAGATGTAGACGCGGAGAACATTTTTAGTGACCGTTTAACTCTTCTGCCCCTCGATCTTTGAGGCAGCTCCAAAATCAGCTGAATTTGAAAAAATCTCTTCTCACTGAGTGACTTTAAGCTCAAACATCTGGATGTAAATTTTTTTTCCATCCATCCATCTATCTATCTATCTATCTATCTATCTATCTATCTATCTATCTATCTATCTATCTATCTATCTATCTATCTATCTATCTATCTATCTATCTATCTATCTATCTATCTATCTATCTATCTATCTATCTATCTATCTATCTATCTATCTATCTATCTATCTATCTATCTATCTATCTATCTATCTATCTATCTATCTATCTATCTATCTATCTATCTATCTATCTATCTATCTATCTATCTATCTATCTATCTATCTATCTATCTATCTATCTATCTATCTATCTATCTATCTATCCATCCATCCATCCATCCATCCATCCATCCATCCATCCATCCATCCATCCATCCATCCATCCATCCATCCATCCATCCATCCATCCATCCATCTATCTATCTATCTATCTATCTATCTATCTATCTATCTATCTATCTATCTATCCATCCATCCATCCATCCATCCATCCATCCATCCATCCATCCATCCATCCATCCATCCATCCATCCATCCATCCATCCATCCATCTATCTATCTATCTATCCTTTGGGTTATTTAGCCTGTCAGAAAAAAAAATTGGGGTTCATTTTTCAAAGTCATATTTGAGTCCATGTGGTTTATTCTTTTTTAAATGTCACAGTTTCGAACTAAATATTCAGCTAGCAAGCTAAGCTGACCATCTTAATATATAGCTTTGAAGTAAATATTCAACTCGGAGCTAAATATTTAGCTGATATGCTAATTTACCGCCGATAAGCAGAATTGGACTTTCAAAATAAAAGCTGGGTCCTGCAAACTTTCTATATGATCTGATGTGGCTGGTGCATCACTGCTGCTGTAAACCCATCAGTAAACGTCGATATTGCCGTTAAAACAGCTCATTCTACGTTTTAAGCTGAAATATTCAACATGTCAGGAGGAAATTAAACAACGATAATAAGCTGACATTCAGTATCGCCAGCGGTATAGATAGAGATTCGCAAGACCCCAGCTTTTATTTTGTTTTATTTATTTTTTGGGGTACTTATCGGCAAGTAAATTTGCATATTAGCTAAATATTTTACTCTGGGCTAAATGTTTAGCTTGAAGCTAAACATTTAGCTAGCCAATTTAGCTTGCAAGCTAAATATTTAGCTTCAAACTAAGTAGTTCTAATTCAAGTAATCTGTTTGTGGACTAAATATTTAGTAGACAAGCTAAATGTTTAGTTTGGAGCTAAATATCAGCCCTGTTTGATTGATTGGACTGTAAATACCTAGACTTTAAAAAATATTTTGATTAAATTGTATGTTTAGAACTCGCTGTTTCGAGCTGCTGTGGCCAAGGCAATCTTTTAAATGAAAGTCTCTTGAAGGTTCTGTTTTTATGCAAAACTAACTAAATACAAAGATTATATTGTTGTATTACAGTACATTCTTTTATTTCGACTGTTAACTTTGTTTTCTCTCAGTGTTTTTCTCTCCATAGAAGATATACCTGGTCTGGTATCCTGCTTGGCTGCAATGCCCTGTTGGACGGGGGGCATCGACTGGGATGATCCCCCCAATAACTGAACATCCACTGTGTCCTGTTGTCAACTTTTTACTTTCTGTAACATAGAAAGTTCTCTTATATCAGATCTTCTGTGTTTCTGCTCTGTCTTCTCAAACCCCCAGACAGTCGTGGCAGATGGCAGCTCCTACTGAGCCTGGTTCTGTTGGAGGTTTCTTCCTGTTAAAGGGGAGTTTTTCCTCTCCACCGTCGCTACATGCTTGCTCAGTATGAGGGATTGCTGAAGGATTGCTGTGGTTGGAAAGTCTGCATCAACGGGGCCCAACCTCACGCCAATGACTGACGCAATCTGCTGGGATTCCTTAAATAGGAAACTTTTTAACTGATTGGAATGTTTGTATAAATGTATTGAAATGACTTCTTGTTAAGTGCCTTGAGATGACATCTGTTGTGAATTGGCGCTATATAAATAAACTGAATTGAATTGAATTGAATATATCAACAGCCTGGTGCAGGTCTACAATTTTGTTTCTGGTGTCCTTTGACAGCTCTTTGGTCTTGGTCATAGTGGAGTTTGGAGTGTCACTGTTTGAGGTTGTGGACAGGTGTCTTTTATACCGATAACTAGTTCAAACAGGTGCCATTAATACAGGTAACGAGTGGAGGATAGAGGATCCTCTTACAGAATAGGTTGCAGGTCTGTGAGAGCCAGACATCTTGCTTGTTTGTAGGTGACCAAATACTTATTTTCCACCATAATTTGCAAATAAAATCTTTAAAAATCAGACTATGTGATTTTCTGGATTATATTTTTCTCATTTTGTCTCTCATAGTTGAGGTATATCTATGATGAAAATTACAGGCCCCTCTCATCTTTTTAAGTGAGAGAACTTGCACAATTGGTGGCTGACTAAATACTTTTTTACCTCACTGTTCATATATACTCAGTCAATATAATTACTGTAATGGGTTATTTACAGGATCTAAATTATACATAAAACATGTAATAAAATGAACTACATGCTGATATATTCATATGGATTTTTGGGGTAAAAAGATATTTGGACATGAACATTTCAGATAATCTAAGGAGAAAGTTAGTTCATGCTAAATATTTGGCTTTTTGGCTAAATGAAACGTGCTTTCTTGTTCATGGATGCAGAAAACGATGCAAAAATGGTTCAAATGAATTATACTGGTAACATTTGCCGGCACAATACACCAATCAATCTCTCACGGGTTCATCAGTAATATTTTTAATGTTCTGAATTAAAGTTTATATTTTCAGGAGCTCCTCCTAGAGGCCGACGTTAACTCACCAGGTAGCCCACAAATGTGAGGTATGCTATGGAGAGGAAGGCGGCCAGCACGTAGATCCACACGCTGTTCAGCGCCGTCACGTAGACCACCACGAAGTACATGTTGATGGCGCACACGCACAGGATCACCAGCCCTCCTCCGATTTTATACGTCCTGCACAGAGACGAGCACAGATATGTCGAGCAGGATGTGGAACGGGAGGAGACTGAACTCTGGGCCCCGACGGCGGCAACCGATCCACTTACAGTCCGTTGACAAAGTCATTCATCAGGGAGGGCAAACTGGTGAACGTGAGGATGGGGATGAGGGCGAACGGCAGCTGGGAGAGAAGAAGACTGGAGTGAGTTCTGCTGTGTTTGTCAGTTTATACCTGGGGAGTTCAAAGTGCGGCACGGGGGGCCATTTGTGCCCCCTGGATGGATTATACGCAGCCCCCGAATGCAATTCAAGAATGATAACAAATTTTTTTTTTTTTAAGTGTCCTGTTTGGCAGTGTGGAGCTCAGAATTGGTGTCTGAGTACCAAGTAGAAGCCCAACAGATTTACTTTCACAAGCGGAGCAGTACAGCTTTTGCTATAGTCCTCCACTTGATAGATGTGTGAAAAATCTTTATTATGAATTGCTGTGGGTTTTTATTTCCTGATGTTATGGACACGGAGACGGAAAATTAAGGGGGACAAAAAGTCAAGAGAGAGGGTGAGTTGAAAATACAAGAGAGGAAGGGGAACAAAGAAAACACAGGAAGACATTAAAGTCTGCCTCCATACCCACATGACGGCAGAGAGAGGGAAAAAAAAACAAAAAACAAACAGAAAAAGGAACAACGACAAAACAAAACAAACATTGTAAACTAAGAATTACACAACCACATCACACAAAAATGGATATAAAAATACAACAATGTCACAGAGAAACTCATGGTACCGATTAATCAAGCTCTAGTAATGATAACCTCAGCCCAAGAATATATCCTTAAACACCAGAGACCCCACATCTATGTGTGAGGTGTGAATGATACCAATTTTGATGGTTGATGCAGATTGAGACTTTTTTCATTCTTAGTTTAGGAAAACTGTTAAAAACTTAAATCTTTTTACAATGAATAAAGATACAATGGCAGAAAGCAAACGATTATGTTTTAATAACAATGTGTTTTGGCCTTCTCTTTAATTTCAAGGTAAATCGGATTACATCTATCCAGTCCTTTTGACTCAAAAACTGATTTTGGTGCACCTAAATCTGCGTTTCTCCCACTTCATGCATAAAGCTGTTGCAGAACTGGAGAGCTTCTTCAGCGACAGACTGCTGCATCCTCAGTGCACAAAAAGAAGCATTATCGCAGATTCTTCCTCCCAGCAGCTGTTAAACTCTACAACCATCACTGCTCCCAACAAATTCAGACTCAGTTGGTGTTTTTATCCCTGCTGTTATTTGCACATCCCTTTCGCTTGTAGTTTTTTCACTACTTGCAATCTGTCGTTTTTTTATGCACATATATACGCACATCTTGTGCATTTTATTCTTTAAATGAACCGACTCAGTTGCACATTTCTTTTAATCTGAATATGCTATTTTTAATAACTCTACTTATTGTTTCTTCTGTTATAAATTTGCTCTACTGTACAGTCTTTTCTTTTTTAATTATGTTTTTTATCTAAAAAGGGAGTTTTCCATCATCTGCATAATTTACTTAATCTGTCATTCAAAACATCATAAAGGAGGATGGAGTCAAAAGACCAGGGGCCTACATTTATCAACCGTACTTACGCACAGATCTGTGCGTAATTCGTGCGTAGGAACAGTTTTACACATAGTATGTGTGTAGAAATGTTCTACACACAAATCCTCCTAAATATAACAGCAGTTCTGACTAAGCGTACGCGCATAATCTATTGGTAACAGTTTTACTTGGATTGAATATTCATCTCATCAGTTTATGATGAGGGTGCAGCAGGTTGTCGCTTCCTCCATGCCTACTGATGCCAGCCAAAGCAGCGTCTCTAATAACGCATGGCCAAACAGCAATGTCCGGGGCAAATGTAACTGATTTAGTTTGTTCAAAGAAGTTAAGTATTTCCACAGAAGTGAATAACAGCAAATGAAATGATTCTTTGCCACATTTGTTTATGTCTGCAGCAGGAATATAACTGCTGCATACTGGAGGGGGAGACATGAAGCACATGATCTGCTGATAGAGAGAAAAAACTATCGGTGTTAAAATCAATTTGCGTTAACTGTGACAATTTTCAAAAACCGTTCATCATTTTTATCCCCCCCCCTTCACTTATGCTTTACCTCGATCTCGGTGTCACTGAAGTTCCTTTTTTTGCTCTCTTGCCCGTTATTTTTGGGAAGAAGGCAGGGATTTAATGCATGTGTCAGAGGAAGTGGTGTGACCAAATATGGTTAATTGGTACGCACATGTGGGATTTATCAACAGACAATTGAGGAGGAACATGCGTACAACTGGCCACCGCGCATTTGATAAATCCGGCTTTTGACTGTTCGTTCGAATATTCTAAATTTAATTGGTAGGACAGAATACAGGAGAGTTTCTACGAACGTTTGATAAATGAGGGCCCAGGTGAACATACTTTTATGCCTTTAAAGATTTTCTGCAATGACTAATATTCCAGTTAACGCCTCAACAATAACAAGTCTGAACCAAAGCAAACAGGGGAACGCACCATCTCATGCTGCTATGTTAGCGAAGAAGAAGAAGAAGAAGAAGAAGAAAAAAGAGTAAACCACTTTTTCAACTTTAAGGGAAGGGGATATCTTTTCCATTACATAAATTACATTTTGATCCATTCCTCAGTAGTTCTTATTGGCTGCCAGTAGTATTGCCAACAGTTATTTTTTATCTTTGGTATTCCATGTTTCACACAGTAGGTTTCCCAAATACAAAGTTTCACAGTTACATGGGATTGTTACATTAACTACATTTTTAACATGTTTGTGACTCTCTTCCCAATACAATCTTTATGCTTGACAATCCCAAAAAATATGGAAGTGACTGGCTCATTAGTCTCCAGCAAGCGTCTCTGTTGCCTAGGTGTCGTTTTTGACTAGGTGTGATAAAAAAAAATCTTTGCCAACAGAATTCTGGCCAAGTGTTTGAGGCACCTGAACACCATTGTGATGGGCAGATTTATTCCCATTTCTCCTATTCTTGTTTTTAATTTACTTTTTTACCTTTGTGTGAAACTGCATGATCCTGCTTACCCAACGCCGTCAGATTACTTTCTTTAATATGAGAGCGTAATTCATAACGAAAACGAGCGTAAAAACAGGATTGGGAGAAATCTCTTCTCACTTTTGCAAAACTCTCAGTTGTTTTTCTTCCTAAACTTACTTATTCGATGTGCGCTCTCTCGCTTCCAGATTTCTCCGGTAGAGACGTCACAGATCCAGACTAGACTAGACGATGCACGATTTTACTTTCTGTGAATAAATTAAATATCCCAGTTGTTAACCACTTTGTTGTTATGGTTACCGAACCTCTGGCTGAAAAAAAAAAAAAAGAGATTCAGATCCCTACAAAAAGAATGAGATCCTGGAAACAATGCAGCCTAAAGCACCTTGAATTACCTTGTTGTTGAAAGTGTGATATACAAATATAATTGCCTTGCCTAGCCTAAATGAGTTCATCCAAGTAATAACTGATTACCAGACTGTAAACGTAAGTTTTGGGCTGATGCCATCACGCCTCATTTTAAGATGACCATATTTTGATTTAAAAACAAAAACAACAAAAAAATCGCACACATACTTTGTCCAGTCCTGAACCACTTAAGTCATACTTTTTTTACTTAAGGAAGACATTAACACATTTAAAGTGTTCCTTCTCGAAGCGACTAGATAGAATAGTTAAATAACAAACTCCAGATTGGCTTTCACTGGTCAACCATTACAAAACTGACCTAAAAATCTATGAAAATAAATAGTTTAATAGAAATAATTACTGCTCTGTATTAGAAAATCACACTGTAACAATGATAGCTCACCATTTACGTCATACAGGAAAGAAAGTACACAAAAATCTGAAATTCGATTCTGAGAAAATAAGTATACTTTTTAAAGTAATAACAAAAAAGCAGCAGTCTCACAAATACACTAAAATAAAAGCCTATACTCTAGTTTTTAATTTTCCTCAGTCAGTCTAATAGATGAACTCTCACTTTACAGTTTTTGTGTCTACGTGACCTTCAG